>OZ038483.1:106876032-107111032 GCA_964036315.1 Acanthosepion esculentum
GTGTTATATTTGTGGTTGTAAAGTAATAGTAATCTATAAAAATGACAACCTTTTATTTTTGCTCATTAACTTTACACAAAATAAACTTTGAAAATTTACAACATTTATAGTCAGTTTGAAGTCAACTTAAAGGAAATCTTAAACTGATCCCACTTCAAATTCTCTGCATTTCAGCTTCAAGACAACCCTTGACATTATAAACTGATCTTTGACTTATTTTACAATGTATTGAAAATAAATGAACATGAAAATATACAAATGTTTTTAAAAATCCTTTTTGCAATTAAATATATATAAGAACTTATGTTAAATTAATCCATTCTTAAGTTCATATTGTATATACAGCAAAAACTAGTTATTGCAATAATAGTACACCTACAAATTAATCAAATGTTAATTTTTTTTTTTTTTTTTTCTTATTTTTACCCTCTCTCAATCATTCATTTTTTTTTTTTTTAACTTTATAGATAAATATATACTATTTTTGATTTACTGGATATATGATAATGTCAAAAAAATAGTATTTTGGCACATCAATACCCCCAATTGATATTGCTATAGTCACTTTTATATAGTATGATTTTGTGAGCTGATGTTCCAACAAATTAATAAGACTGATACTCACTTTTATGCCAGATGATGCAAAACTTAATAAACATCTATATTCACTTCCTTGACATTTTTGTATTAAAAAAGAAAAAATGATTTTCCATAGAGAAAAATCAAATTAGCTTTATTGCATATATTGACTGACTTCGTATTTACTTTGATCACTTCAAAAGTAATGTACCTCCTATTTTATTGGCCTATGAAGTCAGATGCTAATGGTATAACACTTATGGTTGAACCTTCTTGACAATTACTCATAATATATTTTTGCCTTCTTACAGATAGTAGCTCAGTGGCTATCTAGCAAAATGGCATCTGATATGAAATTGCAAATGAAGCAGAGGTGTCATGGAATTATTTCATGCTCAAAAAATGTTTACAGAAAACTAATGTTAGATGTGAGCGTAAAGTGTGTGTGTGTGGGGGGGGTCAATGGCAACAGTAATGTGTGGGACTAACCATATTTACATGAAGTCTTTTGTTCATTGCTGATGAAAATGCATAGCTAATGGTGGAGACTGGATGCAGAAAATAGTGTTTTGTATCTGAAAACTTGCTTAATTAGAAGGCATTACTTTCAAAGTGTTACACGTAATTACCCTCCAGTCAGCACAAACATAAAATATAAATATTTGTTTGTTTTTAATTTTATATTGTTAAACAGTATTGTTACTGAGCTAAAAGTAAATGCTACAATGGAAGTTTTTGTTTCAAATTTAAAACATTGTATGAGCAATTTTATAAAACTTCAATTTGAGGTGCTGTGAAGAGATTTGTGAGAATTTATCATTTAGGAAAATCTTTTGACCGGTTATAAATTTGATCATCTCATAATTTGATAGTTATAATAGTCATCAGAAGAAACATTTTTTCATTTTTAGCTTAATACTTGTTTTCAACTTAAAGAACTTTTACTGTTTTTTTGTTTTTTTTACTTTTCACTTTGAATTACACCGACTTAATTTTTTTTTTTTTTTACTTATTTGAACCTTATGTTTTAGTGTGGTTGAGAATTCTGCTATGAATAAACCATGCTAATTTTTAGACATTTTAGAGGATTGTGTGCCTTATGATTCAAAAATATTAAATCATACCAGGATGTTCTGAAAAGTTCCTGACCTGACTGACCCACTTTCCAAATAAGTCTAAATGACAAAACATTAGAATTTAATCCTCCTTTCTTGGTTTGGCCAAGAATTTTTCAACATCCTTCTCATGTATATCAGATCCTATAGGTTCACCTGATATATCATTACTGTCTGAAGACTTAATATAGATTTTATACAGTCAATTTTTTATCTCATTAGAATGAATGTTGTTTTTTTAAACAAAAATAAGCACATCCTTTGTTTTAGGCAAGGACTTTTTTTTATACTTGATAGCCTAAATTTTTCTGTTTATCCTCATTTACATTTTTCTCTTGAAAAATAGTTTAATAAAGTTTAATTTTAGGCCTGTTTTCTCTTATTAAATTGCACCAGATGAAAATGTTTTCAGTCAAATGGTAGCAAAACTTTATAGGAAGGAAGGAGTGAAGAATCTACTTTGATTTCCTCAAACAATATTTTGTAAAATCAGCTCCCACTGGAAAGAACACTTGTAAATCACATTTACATATTAAGAATCTAACAATGTTCATATTATAATTTACTATGCACTTATTACAGCTATCATTGGCTTATTTTATATCTTATAAAATTTCTAATTTCACTCTTCATTTAAACCCTGCCACTATATTACATCAATATTCTTCAGTGTTTTCTGTTTATACTTAAAAAGAACATTAGGTTTCTCATCAGAAAAGAAAATTTACTTCAGTAACTACTACATTTCATATTCATGTTTATGTATTCATTTCGAACAGTTTATTAAATAACCAACACTTCACCAGGCATTTTCAAGAACCTAATTATTATAACATTTTATGTACTTCTTACAAAATTATTTAAAAGTATTTATTTGATTCCGTAAAATGCTATAGATGTATTATCATTACCTATATATTGCAAAAATATTCTGTCAGTTTGTGTGTATTAGTTTGATTTCATATAAAACTTTAACTTTACTGAAATTAACAAAAATTGATGTTAATGCAGAAAGATCTTTTAAAAATATGTAAATTTTACTTTTGAGGACCAAAAATATAAAAGTATTAATGATATTTTGTCATATTACTTATGGCTTTACAAAAACTAAAAAAAAAAGATTCTTTATATTTGATGGATGATGCATGTTTTTAACTATTGATGGTAATTTTGTTATACAAGTGTTTTATGTCAGATTTATTATGTAACTAAAAACTTATGTGATTTAAAATATATTAAATGTTTTAATCAGTTATATATGAGTAAGAACATTTGAAGAAAATATATTCTTTTCAATTTAGCTGTTGTGACTAATGCTTTTACTTTTTAAATTTTCTAGATAAATTATATTTAAATGTTTTTATTTAGTAGTCAAATGTACTTAGATTGCTAAAAATTAAAGTAAGCATTGTTTTTTTTTGGGGGGGGGGTTCCTCCTAACCATTTCTATATTTGATCCCTACACACATGCACACACATACATTCTAATTTATTATTTGGGGTAAAATTTTTCAGTACTGCAAATAGTAATACTGCAATGTAAACTTTTAAAATCTCAAGCTTTTTTTTTATCTAACTCTAAGTATCATAGAACTTGGAACAAAATATTTCTTAGCTAAACTAATTGTCCTCACTCTCTATTTGCCCCCTTTTTTCTATCCTATTTTCTTTGACAGCTCTTATTATTGGTTATCTTTTACAATTTAATTGAAATATACTCCTTGAGTATCAAGAGCAACAATACCTTATTTTACTTATAAAATGTTTTATATCTGTAAATCCTAAGCACAATCTGCTAAAACTATAGCTCTTTCAGCAGCACTCACCAGCAGACAGGTTAGGTTTAATTTGATAACCAATCAAAATAGCCATACTGTGTGTACAATCTCCTGTGGGGTGTCTCAGTAAAGCATAATTGAGTGAGCTTGTGTCTTATGTGACTGCCAAATTCACAATGTCCAAATCAGCAAATAGGCATCAAATTTTGCTTGAAGATATTCAGCCTTGAAAACTATTCAAATGATTTAAAAAAAAAAAAAAAAAAAAAGAAGCATTCTCAGATGATTCAGTGAGCAAAGCTCAGATAAAATTTTTGTACTGATGCTCCAAACTTGGCCACATAACTATTAAAAGTAAACCACATTCTGGAAGAACACCTGAAAATGGTGGACATATACAGGCTCAATCAAAGAAAATTGATAAGATGGTACAGAAAGTATACAGCCATTTTGAATATTTCTCTTGATGTATTTATCACAGTGTTTTACCAAAATTTGCATTTCTCAGATCTGTCACTCCCTCGATAGTCCAGATTTCACTTTCTCACTTTTGCTTTTTTTTCCAAAAGTAAAATCACTAATGAAATTGATATTTCAGAAAATGGATGAAATTAAAAATGTAACAGGACAGTTAATAGCAATCCCTCAAAATATTGCTTTGCAGGCTGTTTTGAAGAGTGGAATGAATTAATGAATAGTGTGTTAGGTCTCAAGGGAGTACTTTGAAGAGAACTAAGGTGCTATTGTCCTAAGTAGACTATTTTTTTCATTAATATTAAATGATGGGATTATTTCTGTATGAACTTTCTATAAAATTTTCACTCTTTTTATATTAAAAGTAATTATAAGTAATATTTGTATTTACAACATAAAAAATGAGTTGACATATTTTCAATTATGAAAAACAAATATGTAAAGTGTCACCACAGGATGTATATAAAATATAAAATTACTTATCTTTACAGAGGGAGAATAAAAATAGCTGACATGATGTTCAAAATATGTCAGTGATTGTATATGTTGCAAATAGGAAATTTTAAATTTGTTCTTCCTTACTTGTCTGTTATTCATTTGTGTATAATGCCAAACATTTTGTATCAGAATCAAAAACTGAAACTTGAAGAGGTCACATTATATAAATTTTGATAACTTATTTTATTGATAAAAGTACCACACTTATTTGGCTTTTTATAAATAACCTTTTACATATCCAATTACTTTTCTTGGCTAAAAAACAATTGTAAAGTTCACTTCACATGATCATCTCCACCCTCCCAACAGATTTTTTCATGGCAAAAATTCTCTTAATTGACCAAAATTATCCAAGTCTAGAGTTTTAAGTTGTATAAAATGAATATAACTGAACAAAACTACTAAAACAAAGAAAAGCTCTATCATATTTGTAAGAAATTTTGTAGATACTTCACACGACCCCCAAAGACAGGTTTTGGTATGAACTGAGAGCCCAGAATATACTTGAAAATAATGAAGTATTTGGATGTTATTTGAAATCATAATTACTGATAACATTTACTCTTTAAAGATTGTTATCCATTAGCACATCTCTTAAAACTTGGGATTATCTATATTAGCTTATGATTTCAATTCTCTTTGCAATATTAACTACAGAAGATAGTTATTCCATTGAGCTTATAGGTGCTTTTAAAATGTATTTTTATGTGATTGCTGCAAAGGAACTCTGAAGAAAGAATTTCAAGTAAAAACAATTTTAAAAGAATAAATTTGGTCAAAACATTTTGTAAAATCTCTCTCATATATTTTCTGTGTTATTGATTGAGATATTGTTGAAATTTTGTTTTACATTTGGAAGAAGTATGCTAGAATAATTTTAAGCCTATTTTTTATAAATCATATATGTTAAATATTTATACATTGCTATATTAAATAAGAATGGTTGAAGAGTAATATTGGAAGTGAAGCTGTTAAATTAAATGAAGGGAATAGTTTAATTTACCTACTGATTAAAAGCATGCAATGAAATATATCCTTTTTAGAAATCTCCAATGTAGAAAAAATAATTTGGCTTAAATCTATAATTGCTTTTTTACTTTTTTTTTTTTTTTTTTTTTTTTTTTTTACTTTGATATGATTACTCTACCTTCTTCATTAAAACAAATCTCTGCATTCACACATATTTTGATTTACATGTTGGAGATTAGTGTTTAATAGCTAAATACTAATTAGAACTTATTTGAACTGATTAAATTTGGACAATATTGCCAATATTAGGTCTTGAAAATTTGATGTATATTAAATTAATTTATATGAGATGTGGGGAAAGTGCTTGGGCCAACCCATTTCACAAAATTCTTTCATTGAACACACGGAATACTGATTTGGGGAAGTGGGTCAAGCCAAGAACTTTTCAGCACCCACTTGTATAATTAAAAAAAAAAAAATTGATCAAATATGTAATTTTCTCAGTCTGTTTATATATAACTTTAATAACAATAACAAACATTGTATTTTGCCAGAGAACAATCACCCAGCATAATTCTGGAAGATAATGTTAAGACGGTCTTCATAATTATCAAGCAATAGAGCATTAATAATAATAATAACAACATTAAATGTTCAGTTGTCTTTACTGAGTTTTGCATTTTTCAGAAGACTTGATTGTAAACTTTATAATCAAGTTTCTTGAATGGATATAATTCCATGAAACTCATGATAGCAATAAGTAAACATTTAATTGTACTTATTATACATATCTTTATAAAACTATTTGATTATGCTGTGCATTACCAAGGAAATATTTTTATATGCCAAGTTAATTTATCATTTCCTATTTTTGAAGTTCAATTTTCATTAAAGGCTTTTTTCTAAACCATAAAGAGTATTCATATATTGTCTCATTCTTAACTTAAAAGAAGTTATAAAATTGTCCTGAGAGGATTAAATGCTCTGAAAAAATTTGTTTAAAAAAAAAAAGAAAGATACAAAATGCATTTACTAATTAGTAGATAAATGTGTTTCTATTTTGTCTGCAGTATGAAAATGTGATTTCATATTTGCCTTGAAAAATATTTTTTACTAAATCACTTATGTTTAGCAATGAAAATTTTATTTTAATAATTTGGAAATGAATTCTGTTCTTTGACCAAGTGTGTGTGTGTGTGATATACAAATTGTAAATGCATGATGTTTTCTGTCTAAGCCGTGTTTGTAGTGGGGAATAAATAATAATAATAATAATAATAATGATGGCTTGGCCTCATTTGATTATCGCCATCTTCTCTTTATTCATAACCTTTTAGAAAGCTGTAGGCTATTTAACTTTCTTAGTTGAGATCGAAACAACATTGTAACATTTCTTCTCTTGAATTCTTTTTCTTAATATGTTCATAAAATGTGTGTGGTTTACTTCCTTTCTGATTCTTCAGTTTTACATTTACTTTTTGTTTTTTAACATTTTCTGTTTTCTTGAAGTTTTTATCAGTGCTTTTGAAGTTTATTTCAACTGTCTCTATTGTGATGTAAGTTTGCTTCCTTTTCTTTTGTTCACTGTACCAATTTGCCCTTCTATTTCGTCCTTTTCTCCAATCATGTGCACTTGCTTTGTACCGAGTCACCTTTCTAAGCTGCCTCTAACTGCCTCATCATTTAGCCTAATTGTGTATGCCATCAGACCCCACACATTCACATGAACAATATGCAGTGATATCAAAAGAGAAGATTGTCTTTGTTTCTTTCTTTCATTATTGTTAGATTTTTCTTTACTCCTAATTGATTCATTCATGTAATTATTTTTTAGTGTTAATCAGATCTTTAAGAATACTGGTGTCATTTTCAGATTATTATATTGCAATCAATTACAAACCAAAGGGTAGAAATATCTTATCAAGGCCTTATATTAAAATATAACTGAAACAATAAGAGGAAATGATGTGAAGATATGTAGCTTTCAATTGATTGTCTCCACATTTGTCATCTGTTTATTGATTAGTAAAGATTTTTTTTTTTTACCTCATGTACTTTTGTAACCTACAACTTAAAAATAAAATGATTTAGGCTTGGAACTTTATTTTAGTCAAACTTTCAACTATTTGTAAATAAGTATGCCATTAATTTTTGCCTTACAAATAAGGCTAACCTGTATCAAGATGAAACTAAATTATTTTGCCCTTTGCAATCTTCACCTCTCTTTAATTAAGTGTTGCAAGTGAACAGGAACCTTTTTTTATATGCTAGTTTTAAACAAATACTGGTTACTGTGGTTTGAATTGTAAACATTAAGGTAGTTACCTCTACTAATTTGGTGAAAAAAAGAGCATATAATGAAAAAATGCCCCAAACTTGATAAAAACAAAGTTTTATCATCAAAATCTTTATTATTCAGAGGGAAGACCAAAGTATTTCTTTATTATTTTATTAAATTTTTTAATCCTTTCTAGCACATTCAAAAATTTTGGTTAAAAAATCTAGTTTGTCTTACAAAGGTTTGCGGTAGGGTTATGGCAAAGATTAGTATAAGAAATTTTAGCTTATTTTTTATTTTTTCCAGTAAAACACATGGATTTGGTAATTCTTGTAAAAATCAAATAATTATCAGATTTTAATGAATCTTTCAGGACTTATTCACAAATGAATTATTTAAAAAAATTTTTTTTTTTTTTTTTTACATCTGTTGTCTGCATTTAATTTAATGAAATTTAGAGAAATTCAATTTCATCCCCTAAATATTTTTATTAGTCAAAACTAGGACTCCTTGGAGAATTTAAATCATCAATTGTTTTTGTAAAACAAACTCCATTTATCAAAAATCTGCTCTGAATTGTAAAATAAAAAATGCAATAAAACTATGACATTATTTAACTAGAAAAACTTTTAATTGCTTTTATAAATAAGATATATTAAGGATATTATTGTCTCAAGAAAAACATTTTTTCAATAAATAATGAATTTTTGCAAGAATTGTTTTCATATTTTTAAAAATTTTAATTAGAATAATTTATTAATTTTTAGGTCTTTTAAAATTCTGTATTAATTTCACCCTTTTCTATACTATATTTACTAATCAGAACTGGAGAAGTATATATCAGTTTAGTACAATTCATCAAAAACCCATTTTAAAAGAATTTTGAATTTTTTTTTGCATGTGTATAAACATGCCAATTTTTGTTGGTACAGATGTTCATATCAGAAAATAAGAGTAATAACTATTATAGATTTAAAGCCAAAATATCTAAAATTCAATAAAACATTAGATTACACTGAATATTTTCCTAAATTTTAAAGATTACTGAGTACTTAATAATTATATATAAAAGGTGCTAATGTTATATTCTTCAATTATTTTTTTTACAGATAATGCCCCCATAGAACAACATTAGATAAACTTCAATCTGTCATCAGCTTGAGAATTACATTGTGATAAATGTGGGCTAAAATGGCACTGAAACCTTTATTTTATTTAATTTTTATTTTTATTTTTATTTTTTATTTTTTCTTAAAAAAAATTCATCCAGTCAATTTAAATTAGTTTTGGGACATTGCTTATTAAAAATATTGAATTTATTAGATTGAAATTAAAACTAAAATAAAAGATTCAAAAAATATTTTTCATTTTTTAAAAATTCATTTTAAATCTTAAGTATTGCAATCTGTGGAGGTACCTACATTAAGGTCAGACAAATTGGAAAATAGCTTATATTTTCATATCAATCAAATATTAACTTTAAAATTGCCTAAATAATTGGCAGTTTATATTTTGTCATTGAACACACTTTATTTGAATTATTTCCACTATTCAAATGTAAGAATTTATCAATTTCAAACATGAAACAGTATAAGATGCTTTACTAATTACAAATGTTTTACCAAAAATGTACATTTTATTTCAATTACTTACTATAATTTCTATACATTATATTGATTAGTCTTTATATTTATTTTCTACAGATTGTTTTAGTTATGCTTAATAACTGGAGTACATAAAAAACTGCACAAGAGTTTTCAATTTTAAGGTAAGTCATAAAATAAAAAATTTTTTAATAAGTTATTTGAAAAAGTGTTTTAAAATTTTGTGCTTTGAATTTTTTCTCACTGATTGTTATGTTTAACAGATATGTCTTTTACTATGTGTAAACATCGATATAAAACTGATAAAAATTCAATAATGTTATCACTTGGGAATTGCAGACAAATTCAAGGCTAAAACTGAATTTACTGTATTTCTCTAACCACCCAATTTTTTTTATGTAAATCCTCAGCTGACATGTCACAGATTGGCAGCATAATTTTAAAATTCTTAATTCCATAACAAGATCTAAAAGAATAAGCTATAAAATGGTTAAACATTTTTAAAAAAAATAGTGGAATCTTGTTGCACCAACTGATGTCATATCTGAGATAATTGCTCAAAGGAGAAATTATTTCAAATAATAAATTTTTTATATAGAAAAAAATCATAGTAATTATATATTTATATTGCAAATAGTTTTAGTAAATCTATATGTTTGGAATGTTATATTGTAATTGATATTTTAATTGCAAGACTTTAAAAAAAAAAAAGAATTTATGTTAGAGGATAAGTTGCAATCATAAAAATTAGAATATACTGGAATGAATCAACTATTTATTTTATTTATTACAGCTTTGTTAAAAAAAATGTTTACTTTAGTATAACTGTAATTTCTTAGCATTTAGGATGATTACTATGTTGAATAGTTGCCTATTTACTTTTTTTTGTACAATTCTGTTTCCTTAACTTTTTAAAGTTCCTTCTTGAGAGAAACGGCAGTAAATATACTTTCAAAATGACCAGAGGCTAATATTTTAACTTGCACCTGTTTTAACTATTTTATTTATTTTTTCTCACTGCTAATTTTTATTTAATCCCCCTATCTTCTCAGATAACCCCAGTAAGACACTATCTTGGAGAAAATCTGCTGATAAGCCACATCCTGTTTGTTTGTTTCTTTCTATTATCATCATCATCATGCTATTGCTGCAGCTCTCAAAAAAAAAAAAAAAAAAAGGTTTATTGACACTGATTAATTAGTTGTCCCTTGGGGCTCGTCTGCATCGTGTGCACACAACTGCCTCAGTCGGATTCTCTTTTCATTAGTGGGAATTGTAGAACATCTGGGATAAACATGTTATAGGTTGCATTTTTATTTCTATAGAAAAAGAATGCTCCATTTCAGTCTAAATTTACAAGTCAGTCATTGCTACCAAAAGTATATTAAATTTTTTAGTAATTATTGAAATTATGGATTAATTCTTTTGAAGTATATTAAATATACTAAAGTTGAAATTTTTCATTAACTTTCTCCATTACCAATCTTTTCACAAAAATATCAAATTTTTTATGTATCTTGTAGAAAATCATCACTTCTTAATTTGTAGATATAAGATTTTTTTTTTTTTTTTTTTGTAAGTATATGTTGATACACAAATCATACACAGGATGCAAATTGAAGTCATTATCAAAACAAGCAACATTACCATGATACAAAATATAACAAACTTCTATAATTACTGTATTAAATAACATTTTAAGCATATAAAAACTTTAAAATTCTGTTTTTTGCCTACTCTTCTCATATTGAAGCTGCATGATCAAAGCAATATATTAATTTTAATATTAATAATAAATATTACTTTTGTTTCATGTTACAGGAATAGTGTATATGAAAGATATTCAATTAATTGTAAATTTATCTACAAAGATTATATGATTTGTAATTTTTCAGTTCATAATTAACCTTTATTATTTATATAGTAGTGGGTGTCTGTTATGTATTTTAGTCTCATAATTGTCAACCCACTCATAAGAAAATGAGGATAAAATTAGTCTAAGCTCCAATGACACATTAAAAATGAATAAGATAACCAGTGACAAAATATAGTCACAAGAAGGACAATATAAATTAGTCATATGATAGCCAGCATCTCCTGTCTGTCACTTATTACAATTTCTTTAAAAACTTGCTGTTAATGTTTTTCAACATGAAATAAGAAAGATCCAAATAGTCCCAACTCCTGCAATTCATATTGAGAAATTTTGTACTGAATTAAGATGGTCAAAAAGTTGGTGCTTGTGCATAAACTAGGAAATGACACAAACATTATCAGTTACATTTGGATTCCTACTCAACTTTGCAAGGAGACAGTTATGCTGTTGTGCATTAATCCTTAAATCTTGGAGAAAAATATAAAAACTTGCTCATTGGATTTTTTTGTTACCATTAGACTTGTTGTCTTAAGTATATGTCATTGTGGATAATTTCTTGTTACCTATACTTACTTGCTTGCTTTCTATTCTTGTTCTACAGATATGAACTTTAACTTTGATAAACTTTTGGTTAAATATTCACCAAAGCAGTTTCTCAGTCACTGTATATCAACTTAATCACTAGCTTTTTCCATTTGTACTAAAAATAAAAACTTATTCTTACTCTAATTTATGTTGTAAAATCATTCTTTGGTTTCTGCTGAACTTAATTATTAATATTTCTAAACTTAGTACATTCTTTATTCTCCTCAATTCCTTGCCTAAAAAGGAACCACTCATTCTACAGTTTTGTTTCTTCAGTAGAGGTTGCAGTACAGCAGTGTGCCTTTTTAATACAATTAAGTTTTGATATGTTATTCAGATTCTGCCTAATGACCTAGCAAGTATCATCAATTAAACTTAATATTCTTCTTTTTCTACTTTAGTCATCCACCACAACAAATTCTATTTTTGGTGCTTCCTATGTGTTAGAGAAATATTAAGGAGAGCAATTAAATTTGTACATAAACTACATACACAATTGTACAAAACTTCATTGTCACTTCATGAATGTTTTTCTTTTAGTGTGGTTTGAATGAAAATTCCATGGCTAGTAAAATACAAAGTACAGTAACGTTTTGGTTAAAATGTCTAAAAACAATAAGATATACCTAACACTATAATCAGAAATATTACCTTTTATTTCATTAGCAATGTTATCCAAGGAGATTAAAGATTGTATACCTTAACTACAATATTACATTTGTTTGAAGGGAGCGAAAAAATATTGCTACTCTATCTGCTTTTTTTTATAAATTTTTCTCTTGTAATGCCATCAATGAACATATTTGAGATTTTGTGATAAATATATACTTGACTTTTCTAGCAATTACTAATTATTGTTATTGGTTTATTTTGAACATTTTTTATTATCTAGGTAAATTACCCTTTGAATATGTGAATGAGATCTCATATCTTACATTATTTATCACTAGGAAAGAATGTTAAGATCAAAATGTATGAAGAAAGTTTGTGTTTAGTAATTGGTCCGTTGTAAAAATTTGGATTTTTTTTTTAATATACAACAAAGCTGAATTCTCAGGTCTGCAGTAGAAAACATATTCTATTCAAATTCAAGTACAGAACATCCAATTTATAGTGTAATAAATATATGCACATATTCAATTTCACTGCTGAGCAAGCAAAAATGAAATTTTCCTTTTAATTTTTTTAAAACCATTTTTCCCACCGTGGTGTAATGGATAGCAGCTTAGATTGGGGAACTGGAGATCTGAGTTCGAATTCCAGTTGAATCCATTACATTCACTTACATGCTAATACCCTTGGGAAAGGTATGAATCTGCTTCTTCTCCCCCAAGCTATGGGTAAATAGCAGGGAAGACTGGGTTCTGTAGCCTCAGATGGCAACTGGTCTACTGCAGAAAAAAATGGCAACCTACTGCGAGAAAAAATCTGCCTCGTCAGTTATGTATCGAAAGATACATGATCGCCTAAGTGTGTATCATGCATGCCATATAACTGACTGCATAGTAGGCATCAAATAAAGGTCAAGAATTCCATAAACAATACCTTATTACTAATATACTTTTAAGTATTAAAAGGAAAAATATTAATCATTATTGTTTCATCATTTATTACATTAACCAAACTGAAGAGTGTACAGTTTCCAGAAGGTAACTTTTAAAGGTACAGGTACTAACAAGGAAAAGGGCTATGAACAAAAAAGTATATTGTGAATTCTGGTGTAACCTCCCACAAGAACAAGACAAACACAATGTATTAGAAAATCTTACTTTTTAAGTCAAGCAAGAAAGACTTTTATTTTATTTTATTTTTCCTCCAAAATGCGAAAGCATGCTGGCGTGAACTGCATCATATGTAAGATGTGTAGATGACAAGCTTAGCACTAGGTGTATATATTTCTGTCCCTCTTTATAGGAACTTCATCTCAGCTCTGGCCTCTCTAACTTGATCTACACAAATAAATAGGTTTCACTTATCTCTGTCTTGTCAGTTTTAATTTAGTCCCATTATATTAGAGGTCACAAGGAAACGGTCTCCAAGATCCTCTCTTAGCATTCTAACCAATGCCTTGTTACAATATGAAAGAAATTGGATTTACAAAAAGAAATATAATGTTAACATAATAGTTAAAAGTAAGATACCACTGTATGTCATTAATGATAATAGTGATGTCTTTTTAATTAAGCTTTTTTCAAGTCATTTCAGATTTCTAAATTTTTCTTTTTATGTTAATATTGAAACTCTTATTAAAATTCTATTTTTGTTCTTCTAAGTCAAAGAGGCAGGCTTCAGTGTAAATAGCTGAGCCCTTTACATTCTCCATGAGGCTTTAATGTTTTTCTCCTTCTCAATAACATTTTTTCTTTTTTCTTATACTAGCCAAAAACCAGTCTTGCAAACATTTTTAGGGAAACAAATTTTCCGTGATTATGGAATCGCGGAATGGTTAATCTTAAACGGAATCTGGGTTTTTAATGTAATTTCCAGTAATAAATCACAAATTAATTTTTTTTTTTTTTTTAATTCTTTCAAAACTTAATAATTATCTCTCCGATTTTGTTAAGCATTTTAATAAATATAACAATAACATAATTTTTTGATTTTTTGATTTTCTGAGAATATGTTGGCTAGCCTATTTTTAAATATTTTATAACTTTTCTAAGAAACTGTATGTAGCAAACGAGATGAAAGTCGGAAGGTTACAGCTCGGTTGTAGCCACTGAGATCCATTGCTAAAGTGGAAATGGAAGATAGACATTAATTGCTGTCGAAATTGAAAGTGGGGAGAGAGACAAAGATCAAACCAATAAGTTTAACAAATTCATTTCCTTTAAGGCCTCACACAATTTACAAATAAAAGATTCTAAACAATTTGTTTTATGAATATGAAAGAAAAGTAAATGCTATCACGTGCCTACCATACAACTTAGAAATAAAAAATTCTACAAAAAGACCATTCTATGAAACGACTGGGTTGTCTAAGCTTACCATCACAGTGATTCTCCTGGATTAATAATTGCATCATCTTCAGTACTTCACTATTGTAAACAAATTTAAATTGAACAAAAAAAATCCTTTAGTAATATTTACTATCAATGATTATTTTTTTTTTCATATTTCATTTATATTTTGTAATCTAAACCAGTTGTATGAATAAGCAAAAAATTGATGAGATGACTGAATATTATTGAATAAAGTCAATATAGTGAATCAACCTCTAAAGTTGAGTCTGCTTCTCTTTAAAAAAAAGAAAAGAAAAAAAAAACTCATTTAACAAAAAAGTCTTAAAAAAGGTTGGCTCAACTGAAAGAGGAGACAATCATAACTTTGAAGAGTAAAGAGGTACAAGATGATTTTGTCCTTGATTTTTTTTTTAAAGTGTGCACTTTGACATTTCCCTACACAAAATTGACAAAATGGGGCCATTCATATTAGAACATTGTTAAGAAGGTGGTGCTATTCCAAGTGTCAGTTGTGTTAGGCAACTTCATCCACCAAAATTGTTTGCTTGTTACTTTGTTGCCCTGTAAGCCAAACTTGCTTATCAATCGGTCAGCATCATAACAGATGAAATAACTATCATGACCACTGCATTTTGAATATAATTGCAAGCATTTATGGGGAGTCATTTCTCGTTGATGTTGTAACCTTTTGAGAATGCAATCATCAAACTGTAAGTCAGGCATGAATCTGAACTGTAATTCATGTGGATATTGCATTTGAGGACATTATTGCCTTTGTAAGAGATTTTGCAGCCTATTGTGAAAAAAGCTCATCAGAAATTGTTGTCAAATGTCTTTGTTAACAGTTGCCATGTGTTGTACTTAGCACATATTTTAAATCTTGTTGGTGAAGTATTTTCACACTGGTCATCATTTGATAATGTTACCCAGCTCACTACTTTCATCAAGTCAGACTTTCTTAAAAAGCCTAGTTGGAAAAAGCGATACTTAAAATGTCTTGAAGGTTCTTTGTCTAAGTGAGACTACCCCCCATACCAGTGGCAACTAGATGGAATTCCTGGTTTAATATGGTCAAATATCACTCATCCTTTGTACAGTTTTATGAATGATTCTTTAAGCAAGAAAAGAGCCATGGCCTTGCAGTAGAAGGGATTCTAGAATTAATAGATGATGGTCAACTACATCTTGCCTCTTACCATAATTTGCACCTAAATCTGCATTTTATAAATGAGAACTGCACTTGTTTAATAACGGCTTTTTAACAAACTTAGAAGAAACTAAGTCTCCACTTGCTTGTGTTGTATACAACATGATGGAGGATGTAAAATAGTATTTGCATACTGGTACATCAAACTCAACATTTGGCCTAGAAACTGATTGTCTTCTGTCTGAACTAGAAAACACAGAATGAGAGTTATCTCAAATTTCCAAGATTTTTTAATCACTTTTTTTTCGAAACTGAATAAGTACCCTGTGTATAACTTTTACAAGGCAGCTTGCCTGTTTGATCCTAGACAGCTACCCTGTATGGCTATGATTTTGACAGTTTTGCAAACATCAGGGACTTGCAATGTCCTTCTACTGATGTTCTTGAAGAATTCCAAATGTATGTGAATTACCAAGATGATTTACCAAATCCTTTTAATATGCCATCATTTTGGAATGCAAATAAGAGCAGATTTCCTCTTCTGGAACAGATTGCCAATCTGGTCATATGGATGCCTGTTACCAGCATTAATCCTGAACATTCATTTTCTTAGTATAAACACTTACTCGATAATCAACATGAAGGTCTTACTCCTGAGAACACCAAGCAACTCACAGTGTATTACAATGGAGATTTAGAGAAGAGATTTGAAGATTAAATATTTCCCAAATTAAGAAATTAGCAATTTTAAATTTGAGCAGTATTTTAACTTGGGATAAGTTGTTTTATTTAAATTTTGAATTAATATGTCTAATTTGTTTTTTCATATTTTGTTACAAAGATTCAGTTATTATGGTTTAATTACTGTTTTGTAAAATTTTAGTCAAAATGTTTGACTTTATTGAGATATTAATTATTGAGATTCAAGTTATTTGCAGTTGATACTTTAAATGTGGTTTTTATATTCTGAATTAATAATTATAAATCAATCTAAATACTTTTACTTAAAAAATCAAAAACAATTTGAATGTGTTCTTAAAGAAGGAAGCTCTGATTAAAAGTCCTACCTCAAAGATAATTATGCACTGTAACATTCCATTGTTTTATTGTCTAGTCATGTTACATTTTTTATTTTTAGACTTGGATTTTAACATTTAAAAAAGATATTTGCTATTTCTTTATATGCAATAAAACTTTGAATTATGTTTTAGTTTTCAGTTTTAATAATAATTATAGCATATCATATTGCAATTTTCTCATAAAATACTATAAAATTGAAGAAAAAAAATGGAATTTACCAAAAGTGGAAATAGAATCAAGGAAAATTTGAAACAGAAAATCAGGGGCCCTACATTTTTATTAATAATCAACAGATGTTATTTTACTTATTTAAATAATTTTCTAATGTTTGTATTAATAATAATAAAAACTAAGGAAACTTACTATTTTTTCACTTTAAATAATTTGTTACATTTTTAAGAAAATCAAATGAAACAGATTAACTTGGCTTATTAGGATAAAATTATTTTTGGCTTTATTTAACTAATTTCTATTAATGTGTAATGACAGGTGACAACAATATAAGATTTTCACTTACATGGCTGGGCCTAAAATTATAGAATTCTGTATAGAATTTACTATATAAATGAGAGGAAATTAACTTTGCTTATATATAGCAATTTTTTAAATTTGAATTAAAAATAACAAAAAATATTTCTTAAAATACACTTTTAAAAATTGTTATACAAATTAAATGTTACCCTTTATGTTGTAAATGTAATTTTATTTATATATATACACACACACACACACACACTTTTTCCCTCACCGGCAGCACAACTAAGTTTTATGCACAGCAGTGCAATTTTCTGATGCTGAGTTAAGGCTGACTTAACTTAGCACCAGAAGATTGCATTGTGTATAAAACCTAGTTGTGCTACCAGTAAGTTTTAAAAAAAAAAAAATGTATATTTGTTATTAATATATAATTTATAACTCTGTTATTTTATATCAAACACTATTTTAACACCACCACCAATGTGCAATATATATATATATATATATATATATATATATATATAATATAATCCCTCACTTGGGAGCAGCATATCTTCATTCAAGCATGTTTGGTTAAATAATCTAGACATGTTATGTCTATTTATTTTTATTTTAATCCTCTCAAGTTCACAGATCAATTTCTTAGTGTTGGTACAAAAGTGATTAAGGGCACCATAGCTGCTGTTATACTTTTTATTTTCCCAAGTACTTGCTTGAATATTTATTAATATAGCTCCATTGTATTACATCAATCACTTTTATTAATACCAGCACTATATGTGTGATATATATCTGGTGTAACAGCAAAATTGTCTAAATTGTATAACGGCAACATTGTCCAATTGTTAGATTAAGTTTTGAACTGTTGTATCTTAGAAATAATTAAAGATATCTTACTGAAATTCTCCAAGGTTTTTATAACCCTATTGGACTTTACTTTGAACAATAAGAATGCATAATTACTCTCCAAGCTTAACAGAAAAATAGTGATGAAATCAATCATAAACAAAAGTGACATATTCATCATTAATTAATCATAGCTAAAGATTAGAAGCCCATGAAGGATTGAAATAAAGTTCAAAATGGAAGCTTAAACACCGGTATTTATTTCTAATTGATAAGAACAATTCTGGCACAAGTCCAAATTGTTAGGCATCAACAAGAGTTGCTCCACCTTTGGCACTGAAATCCTCAACCCTCTTTCTGAATGCACCACAAGCTTTTTTAATGAATTCTTCATCACTGTTCTCCACCCAGGTCTTATTGATAGATTTTTTTTGAAGGCTTGCAGATTACTGTGGAGCCTCTAACAAGCTTTTCTGGTCATTTCATTCCAGATGCTAAAGTTTTAAGGGGTTCAAATCAGGCACTGAAGGAGACCAATTTCCCTTTATCCCAAAACCTGTTCACGAACCCATCCCTGAGAAATCTTTGAACACCTGCACTCGTGAGACAAGGAGCTCTCCATCCTGTTGGAATGTAAATTTGAAGGCCTTATTGATCTTGTTGGGGTTTTGATTGTCTCCAGCCTCAGGATATTCAGAAAGAATCCAAGTCTTTACCTTTTCCAAAATTTGAACATGGCAAACTCCTGTCAGTCTCCCATCTTTATTAAACATGATCAGTGGCATCTTCTTGCCATCAGAGGACATCCTGCATAAAATTCTTCTCATTTGTGTAGAAGATTATTCCAGGATCATTTTATACCTTATTCAAGATGATCTTCGCCCTCTCTAACTTTCTATCCTGGAGTAACAAGGTGCCTCATAGGTTTCACATACGATTTCATTTTTAAGTCTTTTTTCACTGCTCTTTGGACTGTCATAGCTGAAACTCCTCTATCATGTGACAAACGTCTTATAGATTGAGTTGGATCTTTTCTAATTGATTTCTTTAGCTCTAAGTTGAAATGATGATCTCTCTTGCTGTTGTGACTTCTTGATCCAGTTTTCCTTTCTACTATTCCCTCTTTTTTCTCTCAGTGATTCTTGAATGGATTTTGAAGATGGAAGCTAGAGTATGAATGTTGGTACCATTACTAAAGGCCTGAATGATCTTTTTCCTCTCACCATTGCTCAACTGGGAAGACTTAGTGGGGCTGACACAAAATGATTTTAACTTGTTCTCTTTCTAGCTTTCTAATTTTTATAAATACAGTCGTCTATGCACAACATTATTAGAAAATAAGCGCAGTAACTATAGTAAAATTAAAGTCAAAGTACCTAAAAAAAATCAAAATATTAGATTATGGAAAATATTTACCTAAATTATTAAGATTACTGGTTACCTAAAGATTATATAAAAAAGGCACTCATTATATTCATTAAGTAAGTTTTACAGATATGATCCTCATTCAAAAATATTAGTTAAATTTCTGGTTGTCAATAAAGCTGTCAAGTTGAATACAGCTTTCAACACCTTAAATAAACACCTACCTCCATGTTAAAAAAAATACATTTCTGCGATATTTTAAACTTTAAATCTGCTAATATTCCTCAAATAAAGAATATTTTATTTTTGAAAGATTTTTTTTTAATAAAGAAAGTTACATTGTGCTAACAGATGGCTAAAATCAGTGCTTTATTTTTTGCAATTTAAAAAAAAAACTTCTAATTAATTTACATTAGTTTTGAAATACAGCAAGGCATTTTGCTTGTTGGAAATATTAAATTTATTCTATTAGCTTGAATTAAAACTAAAAGCTTTAAGAATGATTTTTCATTTTTTTTAAATTTATTTTAAACCATAGGTATTTGCATTTCTTAGTAGCTATATATATATATATATATATATATATATATATATATATATATATAATGACCCACTTTCCAAAATCAGTATTCTTATGTTTGATCAATAAAATAATAATTTTGGGCAAGTGGGGCAGCCCAAGAACCCAAGAAATTTTGTGAATTTCAGTATATAATATTTTAATTATAAATATGTATAAAAACTTATTTGGTGGTGTAAGATTTTATTATGCAACCCAAATGTTGATCATATTGCAAATAGAAGTATAATTAGTGGTATTTACTTTCTTGATTTTATGTATATAAGATGGATTGTAAGAAAGATATAACTTCAAAAGGGTAACATGATATTGAGTGATGAGAATACACTGTTGGAAATAGTGAAAAAGTTGAATAGAAATCAAAGAACAAACAAAAGAAATTGAAAACATTAGCAAGAGGAGAACAAGCCAAGTTGGTTTTAAGCATATCACAAAGATTTGAGAATTCCAAATGTTTTAAGCAAGAAAAGGGAATTGGGTAACAAGAAAATATTTGAAGAATCTGGTGTTTTGAATTTAAGCATAGAAAAGATACAAAATATTAAAAACTTTGGCAAAGGGCATAAAAACAACCAATAAAAGCTACCATTTTCAAATAAACATTATGAAGAGAAATGTATAAGTTAAGTGGAGATGTACATTTAAACCTATTTCTCAATTGATGATCAATGTAGATCTACATTGGATGGATCTAATCTGATCAGCTGGCAAAAGAGTCTATGAAAATACTCCACTTACAAGACAACAGTGTTTGGGTGAGGGTAATTTTAGAGAGGATTTTTTTTTTTGTCAGTAAAATTATGTCCTTCAAAGTTGATGAGGATGTCAAGATGTATTCAAAGAATTAATTTAAGTTCTTGGACAACAGTTTTTTTTCTTATGAGTAGTACAAATAGCAACCAAGAAGAAGCATCTAATACTGCAAATAACAGCATTCTGATCCACAATTATTTCTACTCAAAAGTTTCTAGAATAATTTGAAACATAACCATTACTGCTTACTCAATAATCATTAGGGTAATACAACAGACTTTGGCTACCATGAGTGTGAGCATTGTTTAATGATAATGTTATTAAGCTTATCAGACGATATGAAAAGAACTTACATAAAATATATAGACAACACTTATCTATATTATTTAATGAAATATGTATGAATGAAAAAATGCTGCCTAAATACACACACAATATATATATATATATATATATATACATATATATATATCCTAAAATTTTACGAACATCAGCTGGTTAATACCAATTTTATTGCAAAAATAGATTTGTATAATATAATCAACATTTTCACCTGTTAAGAGAATGCCCTAAAACAAAGTTTTTTTTTTATCTTCTGAATGTCCTAGTTATTTACTATGCCTAATTATATTTTGTTCTAGAGTTTTAAGTTTTGCTTTAGTTGGATTTTGTATATGTTAAGTACCATTTGGTTATTTTCTTTTTTCTATAAAAAAAAAATCTGCCAAATTTATGAAAGCATTGTAATAATTATAATTATGTAGCACTTGGAAAAACTTGTGATATTGTGTGAGCATAATAAGTAGCTATAAATATGGCATATGATTTTGCAGCTTTTTAACAAAAAGAAAAACTGTCTACTTTGATATTATTAACTAAATGCTTTAGAAAAGTTAATTGCACAGAATTTGTTTTCTCATTTGGAAATTTTTTTTTCTTTTCTACAGATTGATGGAATGACAACAACCAAGTTTCTTTGCATTCTAGAAGTAGTCTTCAAATACCCATCTGGTTTATCGTAGCAATGGTGTGGATATGGCATCAGTTGTTATGGGTGACCGTGTTCAGCTTGATGTCACTTTTCGAATATCGGACATTAGCACGAACTACAAGATTTCAGACTTTGAGAGAACGTGATGAAGCAAGATCTAGATTGTCACATAAACGTCTCCAAAGACTAAGGACTCGAAGTGAAAAACCAAATATCATTTTGATTCTTACAGATGACCAGGATGTCTTGTTGGGTAAATAAATTTATTAATCTGTACTTTTAATCGGCCATTTTTTTTTCTGTCTAAATTTCTGGGATAAAGAATTGTCATTATTTGTAGTCCTCATCTTTATTGCAAACGTGTATTAGCTGTTGGGCCTCCTGCTCCTACTGGCTTCCCCCCTTCCAAGAAATTCCTTTTTAATTTAATGTAGTCAACATTGTACCTGGTAAGTAGTAATATTTAGGAAAGAGTTCTATTAATATAGTCACATTAGGTAAAAGGGTTTTAGAAATCATTCAAACAAACTTTGGTAGGTAATGTTTTAAAGATCTTGGCTGGTGATATACTTCTATATTGTAATTATGCATCTTATTTCTGGCTGCTAATCCATCATAACAAACATATGTTGAACATATTTTTTTCTTATTACAACCTACTATGAATATACATGCGATGTAATAACAAGAAACAGTTTGTAATTAAAAAGTATTATACTTTGCTCCCATATCTACTTTCTAATCCAGCAACACACACAAATATAAAAAGTTTTAATATAAACAAAATTGAAATCACTTTACAGCTTTTCTCAGCTTTTGGTTGAATAGGATAGACTGGATTTTCTAGACTTGGATAGCAACCAGTCTAAGAGAAGAAAAACTGAATTCAAAACCATGAAAAAGGCAACAGGAAACTACTCCACTATCTTTCCCAAGAATGCTTCGAAATTCAGAGATAAGTAAAAATCTGTGGTGTGTAATGATTGCCTATGTTCTGAAGGGACATGACATAAAAAGTCTTAAGCATTATTTAGTATTAATAATTGTAAGTGCTAACAAGTTTTTAGACATCTTTTTTTTTCTTCTCTTTCTCTCTCTCTCTCCTCTTCTCTCTCCCCTCCCCTCTCCTCTCCTCTCCTCTCCTCTCCTCTCTCTTCTCTTCTCTCTCTCTCTCTCTCTCTCTCCTCTCCTCTCTCTTCTCTCTCTCTCTCTCCTCTCCTCTCTCTTCTCTTCTCTCTCTCTCTCTCTCCTCTTCTCTCTCTCTCTCTCCTCTTCTCTCTCTCTCTCTCCTCTTCTCTCTCTCTCCTCTTCTCTCTCTCTCCTCTTCTCCCTCTCTCCTCTTCTCCCTCTCTCCTCTTCTCCCTCTCTCCTCTTCTCCCTCTCTCCTCTTCTCCCCCTCTCTCCTCTTCCCCCCTCTCTCCTCTTCTCCCCCTCTCTCCTCTTCTCCCCCTCTCTCCTCTTCTCCCCCTCTCTCCTCTTCTCCCCCTCTCTCCTCTTCTCCCCCTCTCTCCTCTTCTCCCCCTCTCTCATTTTTTATTTTTTTTATTTAAACTAATTTTTGTGTATTTGTACAGGGGGTTAATCAGAAAGTAATGGTAATATTAGTTGTTTCTCTATAAGGAAACATTCAGCATTAATTGTAGTACTACCATCATTTGAAATTATATAATCTTACTTTTAAAACAATTTTTCATAAAAATAGGTTTCTCAAGTCCAGTACCTGTTATCACTCTTTACACTATTAATGGGGTTACCTTGCTAACCTTTTATTTGAAGTAGTGTGGAATGTCAACATCTTGATTATGTCATTATTTTCTCTTAGAATTACATGTGATATACATTTTAACTGTTGCAAGTCTTCAAGTGATGTGGTTTCTGTTATTTGGTGCAGTTCTTTGTTTGCGATTCTGTAGCGCCATTCTACAAGGTTTGAAGAAGTGTGATCTTCACCAAAACCCATCGGCTTCACTCACTCAAAGCCATTTTTAACCCTTGATCTTAGAAAGCAGTTGTATACAGCAGACAGTTTAAAAATTTGTAAACTGGTTTGGTGCTATATATGACATCCATACAAAAATTTTGATAGCAGTAGCATAGCCTTTGAATGAAAGCATTTATGCCCACATTGTAGAAGCTTCTTGGCTGCTATCTTAGCTGTGTACAAGTTGCCTCTTTCACCTAACCATTGTAAAACTGCTGTCCTCTAAAGATACCTGCTTAAAATTCCAGAAGCTCTTGGATAGCAACAATACTTTGCTTCTTCATAGCATCTGTCAGCATTCTGGGAACCAAAAACTATGAATATATATTTGAGTAGCTAAGAGACTGTACTAAATTGAAGGTATGACTCATTTTGAAGGCTTTCAGTATTACAATAGTGATTCTTCTGTCAGTTATAAGAGCATCAACCTTTTTGGCCTTATCCCCATTCACAACAGCAGCTGACCTGCTACTTCGAGGCCTATCACTAAGATCAGTTTCTCCTTTCTAGGACTGCAATTACCTCTACTGATATCTCCTTAATGTACCTGCATCAAATGCAGCCTTCCTTTTAAATATTCACTAACCCCTTTGAATGTCTGCAGCATTTTCTCTTTCAAAAAGCACCTCTTTGCTTTCTACAAGTTTCCAGAGAAGGCTGTAAATTTGAAAGATTATTATGTGTAAGAAAAGACAAGATAACTCCACAAATTCATTTCCTTAGGTTTCTAGACATGTTAAAGTGTCCAAACATGCACATACAAAAACTAAAATCTATTACTTGAAAAATTAGAACAGACATTACTTTTTGACTGACCCTTGTAATTATCAGTCAGTTATCTTTCAGTTATATGAGTATCAATTTGATATAAGAATCTTAACATTTAATGATTTTGTAGCTGAATGAACAAACTTTAGCAACAAGACTTTGAAGAGGTCATTTTTATAATTTGAAATTTAATTGGTAAATTTCATTTTGAGATTTCTCCTCACTCTATTCTGTGAATATGTACAAAGTGTTTTGTTTTATGTTTTTTTAAGCATTCTAAATAAAATAATATAAATTTAAAAATCTTCAGACAGATTTTCAATTTTGCCTGTAATAATTGGGATGAGGAGGCACGATGGTGTAATGGATAGTGGCTTCGATTGAGAAATCAGAGAGCCGAGTTTGAATTCCAGTCGAATCCATTACATTCACTTACGTACTAATACCCTTGGGAAAGGTATGAATCCTCCTCTCCCTCCAGCTATGGGTAAATAGCAGAACAGACTGGGTTCTATAGCCTTGGATGGCAACTAGTTTACCGCAAAAAGAAATGGCAACCCACTGCTTGAAAAAATTTGCCTAGTCAGTCATGTATCAAAAGATACACGATTGCTTAAGCGTGTATCATGCATGGCACATAACTGACTGAAGACAAATATCATTACAATGAGCTGACTAATTAAACTTTTGAATATTTTAACATCTGAATTTTTCATACTTTTTAAAAACTTCTCTAATATGTAGGCAAGAACATTAGTTTCTCATCGTTTTCAGATACCTTTCACAAATTTCTTCAAATTATATTTTGTAACTATATCATCTTTTATTTGTTATAAGAAATCTGAGATTTTGTGCTAATATATTTTAGGAATAAAATGTCACCATATATTTACTTAAAACATTACTCCATTTTATTACCTACCTAAGATAGATATTCCACTAAAGAAATACTCTATGCATTTTATTATATATAAAATTTGCATTTATTAAAATTCTTCCAGCATTTTCTATAGATTTCTCTCAATTTCTTTCTTTCTTCCAACTCCCTTACATAATTGATGGTTCTATTAATGCATAAGGCTTTTTGTCTCTGGGTTATATTTGAAGTAAATATTTACTTTAGGAAAATATCAGTTTAGATTTTCACTTAATATACCTTACATGTAAAAACAACTGAAAAATGTCTATGTATTTGAATGCTATTTATACATTTTACCGTGGAAATTAGAAGCTACTTAGCTAAGATCTATTTTGATCAGATTTTGGGCATGTCAGGCTGAGAATTTCTCAGCACCCACTTTATATAAATCATATCAACTTATAGAGAACAAAAAATTTTGTATATAAGTATTGATTAAATTTTCCTATAAGAAAATGTTTTACCTATGAAAAAAAATTAATTCTGTCTTAAGTCATTTCATTTATTCAATTCAAGTTATGAATTCTGAAATATACTTGTAACTTTTTTATGAGTTTGAAAATTCAACACTAGTAATTTTGGGTTAGCTAAAAGTTCATTGTTTTTGTTGTTAGATGTCATGAGAGGCATTTACTTCATTCAAGATGATCACTTTGGTTGTGACAGCTGATATGTCAAAGGCATACTTTTCTTTATATAGTCAAAATTAGCATCTAGCATTGAAAGAAAATCAGGTAAAATTTCAGCACATTATGCTTCCTTATTTTAAGGACAAAATACAACACAAATAAAAAGGTTTGTGCAGTTCACAGTGAAAATACTGTCAATGAGCAAGCCTATCAAAAGCCGTTTACAAAATTTTGTACTGAAAATTTCTTACTGAACAATGCTATATAGTTGAACAACTCAGTTGATGTTGATAGGGATCAAATCAAGATAGTACATAAAAATAATCAATATTATGCAACATAGAAGTTAGTCAACATACCCAAAATCAAGTATTGAAAAGCTTTTGCATCAGTTTTATTATGTTAGTCACTTTAATGTGTGAACTCCACACAAATGAAAAAGTGGTTGGATCATATTTAATTTTTTTTTTTTTTCTTTACACAAATAGTGATGGAAGGAAGAAAAATAGATCATTTAAAATAAATGATGTAGAACAAAAGAGATGTGACAAGCAAAACAAACCACCTCTAACTATATCAAAAGCCAGCCATCATCCAAAAATGATACTCTGGAAAAGATTTTCCACTATGAATTCCTTTTTAAGAACAAAATGATTTGGACAAGTACTGCTATTAGACTAAATGAAGGCAGCATTTAGCAAAAAGCAAACATTTTTACAGCTTGGCTTTCACTCATCTGCCATAGTCACCAAATAGTACACCTTCAGATTACTATTTATTTTAGTTTTTACAAAGTTTTGTTTATGAAAAAAAAAAGTCTTTTCCTCAAAGTTTACATAACGCACTTAGAGCAATTATTTACTGAGAAAATTAAAAAAATAAAAATTATAAAGTTGTCTGAAAGATGGCAGAAGATGGTGGAAGAAAATGGTAAAATATATTCTTCAATAAAACTAATACTGAAAAAAAAAAAAAAAACTTACTACTTTACCGAATGTATTTCTCATTTGTAAAATAATTTTTCATTAATATAATATCAAGATTTTAGCAATGTTTGTATCTTGTAAAGAAAAGCACTATTTGCATTAAGACCTCTGTTAAAATATTTCCATCAAAGAATTGAAAATACTTTCTCTCTTTTTTTCACCTCCTTCAGGTTCTTTGGATTATATGCCCAAGACTAAAAAGCTTTTAACAAACAACGGTGCATACTTCAACAATTCCTTTGTATCAACTCCAATGTGCTGCCCTTCTCGGAGCACACTGCTTACTGGAATGTATGCACACAACCACAATGTGTTCACTAACAATGAAAACTGCTCCTCAACACAATGGCAGAGGAATTATGAGACCAAAAGTTTTGCTACCTACTTGAATGATGAGGGTTATCGAACAGGTAAAAACAATTCAGATATTTTATTTGGATAAAATTTTATGAGTAGGTTGTTTTTCCTGTGTCCACATTTAAATGGCAAATGTGACATAGAATTTGTTGCTTCTTGTAGAAATTGTGTAATTATATTCAAAGTAAATTTTAAGCAATTCAATGTATATAAGATAGATTATTAATTTACATTTGTTTTCAACACTAGTGTTTATTATAGCTTTTCTGCTTTGCTGATCAAAATGCTTCTTAGAGAAATTGATGATTGTCTACCATGGAGATACACATCAATTGGCCAGGAGTTGAACATCTCAGCACAATTAAGCCATTGATAGAAATAAGTTGAAATGCAAATGATTGTTATGGCCAAATGGGTTTAAATTTTTTTCCTTAAAATTTTCAGCTATCTTTGGGGAGATCTAATAACAATTTATCTTCTTGTTTGATAGAATGTGCTAAATGTATAGGAGTTATAATAATATACAAATGTATGAAGTAATCTTCTATCCAATTAGTATGTAGTGAACCAAGTTTAAGTAACTCAGTCAATTGATCATTTCCCTCTATCTGCTATCTCTACACAAAATAAAGAAGTAACAATAAATTATCTTTCTAACAAAATTAAAATAACTTTATGCACAAATAAGAAATTTATTAGATATGGAAAACTATAGTAAATTATTTGAAACTCCATTTAAATAACAGTTGGTTTACTATTCTCAAAAAATACTTGGTTAATACAAAAATTAAAAGAAAATACCTGATCAAAATTAAGGAATATCTCAAAATCCACTCCAAGTACTAATTAGATATATGATCTTGTGTAAGTGTTATTTTAGTGGATACACATATTAGACATTCTCATTAATTTCAGACACTGAAATTAAGGTCCATTGTTAATTGTTACTTTGCTGTAGAGGCCTCAGTGACCACAATGACTATTAATGTCCAGGATGGGGGTGAGAAATCAGGGATGTCTGCTTAAGCACATTTAACCACTAAAATAATGTTTATAGTAATAAAAAATGTTTCATTTAAAATGCATCACTTGATCTGTGTGTGTGTGTGTGTTTGTGTGTGTTAGATTATTATTTGGTATTCATTTTTATAATTTGATTTTGACATCATAAAATGTGTACTCGTTTGATGACCTGAATAGATTTTGTTAATATCTGTAAGAATAATTAAAATATAAACCTGTGAATTAATTTGCCAGAGTAATATGATCTTTTTTGTTTTTAATATCTTAACATTTTAGTGCACTTCTTGGTATTAAAAATATAGAATTAGATAATGCATTATTAGGATTTCATGTTTCTAAACAAAATGACTATTATATATTATGTATAATGACTATAAAATATTTTATAACATATTGGATAGATGTTTTTTATTTCTACACAACTTTGATTTATTCTTTATGAAAAAACAAATTGTTGCAGATTTCTGGAATTATTTTCTTTCTCTTACAGGTTATTTTGGGAAATATTTAAATGAATATAATGGTTCCTACATCCCTCCTGGATGGAGAGAATGGATGGGTTTAATACGCAATTCACGGTTCTATAACTATACTATTAATTTTAATGGAAAAAAGATGAAGCATGGAGATAATTATTACAAAGATTATCTGACAGATCTGGTTGCTAATGACAGTGTCACATTTCTAAAACAAAGCAAAGAACTGTTTCAAAATAAGTGAGATTTATTTTTTCTTGCCTCTTTTCTTTTTTACTCTAATATCTACTAATAGTATAAAATAGTAGAAATACTGTTAAAGCTGAAAAAATGTTATTTTATGAAAAGCTTGTTTCTTCCATGTCTTAAATGTCTTACTTTAAATAAATTAAAGCATTAGTAATTACTTTTTGCATCAAACCTAAATATCTTAATTGATCTAATTCTGTTCATAATTAGAATAGATGCTATATAATTATTTCACAATTTTGCTAGAAATATAATTTTTATAGCTAAGTTAGTATTTTGATACTTGAAAATTTTCATTGTTCATTCTAATTCTTTTGATTCAAACCAATTCCACATAATGAAGAATTTATCTGTAGTATATATTATTTATAATAAAATAATGCTGATATTGAAGTTATAATGAGTCTTTGATATTGTTATAGTTTATTAGCTCAGAGCTTGGCTTTTATTATTTTATTTTTAGTCTGTATTAAGCTTCTTTTTTTTCCCCTTCTTTCATTATAATTACAATACCTTTAAGCAATTTGGCTAAATTATGTAATAGTCAACTTCAGACATATTTTTTTTATATCTAGCATCTTCCTTGATAAAAATCATGTTTTTTAATGACTTAATACTTCTGGAATTAAAATTGATGCCTTTGCTTTGTGTATTTTACATTCAGTGATGTAATAATTTGTTTCAGGCCTGTGTTAATGGTTCTTAGTGTACCTGCACCCCATGGACCAGAAGATGCAGCACCTCAATACCAGCACTTATTTGGAAATTCTACATCTCATAGGTATTTGCTTGAATCAACACCTTAAACCAACTGATGAACTATTTACAAAATTCTTTGATTTCAAAATATGATTATTACTGGAAATTCTGAGAAATAAGAGATTAAAAAATTTATCTAACATATGAGATTATCAGGTTTAGTTATTTATAGTTTAATAATTATAGTTTATTCTCTGTCAAGTAAAGTTTCTCATATTTTCAGCATTAGTGCATCAAAGATTATAAAAGCTTAAAACATTATAGGGAGAACTTGCTTGTGCACAAAATTCAACTGATATTGTAATGACTATTACTATATACCTAACCTAATCCCTAAAATTCCAAAGTAGATCACTTGATTTCTCTTTTTAATATTGTCCATTTTTTTTAATGTGAATTTCCCCTACTTCCATACACATGTTAAAACAAGTTTTGTGCATTTAGAAAATCCCCATTCAGAGATCAGTAAAGAATAATATATGTAAGGGAAGCAACTCTGTAGTTTATATTGACAGTTGCATTCCCTTGAAATTAAGAATATTAAGTAATTAAATGTTTGTTATTAATTACTCCATGTTTTATATCAGTATATAAAATACTTATTGGCATCTATAGTTTGAATAACATTTGTGAGAAAGTCAATTCATTTTATGCAGCCATTTTTATGAAATGTCTTGTATTTCAAAACCTAAAATTAATATACCAAGTTGCAAATTTGACGCTTTAAAATTGATCATAAGGCTGATTTTGAAGTTTACAGAGAATTTTAACAAGTTCAGAGTTTGTAATAGGTAAAAACTACACTTGAAATTGCAAAAATGATCAGCTGATACTAGTGAACGGAAGAAGTTCATTGAAGATCCTAGATGACTCTAATGCAGATCTGATAAGGATAAGTTAAGGACTTTATACCATTGATCTGTCCTTTATCAAGAAGCACATGATCCCCAGTCAAGTGGCAAAACTGTTCACTTGGCCTCTTTCAAAAAACATCCTTTAAAAGAATTGTCAAAAGAATGCTAATTAGGAACTGCTACACACATACAGTTCTTGGTTTCTTGAACTGTCTCCATGGCTCAAGAAGCCAAGATTATCTTTATGCACAATAATACTCATTCATATTCAGCAAAAATACTAATTAATATCTGAATAAAATGGATTTCACAGATACTTGTTAAAATGTTTTACTTTGTTTTCTTAACTTTAACCTGATTGAAAATTCCAAAGTATTCCAAAGAGAAAGATTTACATTGATGGATGTCAATTTACCAGTAAAGATGATCTTTGGAATGCTATTCTAAATGCTGTGCAATCTGTTTCATATCAAGAAATACAACAGTTCACAAAATCAATGGCCAAACAATTTTAAAATGTGATATGTGCAGAGAAAATGTTTTAAATAAGATGACTTAATTTTTCAGTTGGTATTTTCATCCAATTAGTTTATTCCACTTTGGTACACATTACCTAAAAAAATGGAATATTAAAAAGAAAAAATAATCATATTGTAATTTAGACGACTTTTGCATTTTGACAATATTTATATTTTAAATGATTTTAAAATACATGAAAACTTTAGAAACCAGTGGTTGAAATATTTTTTTTTATTTTTGATAGAACACCAAGTTGGAACTATGCTCCCAGTAAGGACAAACAATGGCTACTAGAAAACATGAAGAAAATGGAACCAATTCATCAAATATTCACAGACACATTACATACTAAACGTTTACAGACCTTACAATCAGTAGATGATTTAGTTGAAAAGGTAATATAAGAGTTAATCAGCTAAAGTCAAACTTTTGTGACATTTCAATCCAGTTTCTATTCTATTTTAATTTATTTTTGATCAGCTATAAGGGTTGTCCTGAATGTAATGCCTCTCAGGTCATAACTTCTTTATTAATAACATGAAACATATGCAATTACATACCTGTGTGACATGTTATTTAGTCTACAACATACTATTATTTAAAATGGCCTCCACTTGTAGTGTACCACCTTTCAACACACTTATCAAATCCACTTAGGAAAAATTCTTTGGGACTCTTTGTGTCTAGTAATTTGCCTTCCACTAAGTGAAACTGAAACATTGCTTTTAGTTTCTTTAAGCTTTTCAGCCACATTTGCATATTACTATCAATTGTCACCCCACAATACACATTTCTGTGCCTTTTGTAGATGTTGGCAGCATTACATTTTTCTTTGGTCAAAAACTTTGACTGCTCTTTGTTTTTGCTTCATATCCATATTGAAAATATAGAATCTGCCAGTTATACAGTAAGAACTCTCTAGTGGTGTAAAAACTTTAACATTTCAATTGATAGATTCAGAGAATGGCAAACGCATTACTTTCAGGGCAACTCTTGTATCTAAACTTTTCTACATTCATGGCAGTGTGTCTTATTTGTTATCAGTATTTTGTAATTCTACATTTACATTTTCAAAATTATTGTTAATGTTATTTTCTTTTACTTTTAGTCAAGACCTATTATTTTTCCATTCACATTTTTAATACTTAAAGCAATTAAATTACACAGAATTAAATGCTTATTTTTTGTATAATGAACTCTTTGGAGAAACCTCCATAAACTATTGCTACTCTCTCTCTCTCTCTCTCTTCCCCCTCCCCCCCCCTCCAACAAAGTTGGGCATCTGGTAGGCTAATGTTTACTCAGGTACCATGGATTGCCAGAACCTGTACGTAACCCTTCTTTATAATATTGTAATATTAAATTTAAATGGTAGGCTGTCTTGTACACTGTCAAATCTGGTACTTTTTTCCCTTTTCTGAAATTTATTTGCAATGGCTTAATGCACATATTAGGTGAACTCTCTCTCTCTCTCTCTCTCTCTATATATATATATATATATATATATATATATATATATATATACTAGCAGCATGGCCCGGCGTTGCCTGTGCTCGATTCAAAAATCGTACAACTCATACAGCAATCGCTATCACTTGACTTAAAATATTTTTGCCCTTCCTTGCCATTAAAGGAGTGCCCTTTGCCGTGCTGATGTTGTTACATGCCTTACTTCTTGCCTATCTCACACTGCAAATTTTTTCTAAGCTCTATACTAAACATTAAATCTGTTATGAAAAAAGAACTAAACAAAATGAACACAAAACGATCAGCTTTAAAAAAGAACTCGTAACTGGAAAAACCGAATGAAAAAAATGTTAACAACAAATACTTTTTCACACCCAACCCAGTTCTGCATAATCAGAATCAACGTTGAGTTTAAGCAAGCGAATGAACCAATTGGAGTAAAGTGCCACGCAGATTTAAAATTTTCCCACTTGTGACAAATTCAGCTATCGATTTTTTTTTTGCATGCTAGTTAACATTCGTGTCAGTCAGCTGTTGGCTCTCATGCTGGCCAATAGAATCTTCCTGCCTATTCGTGGCAGCCAGCTATAGGCTCTCACTCTGGGCAATAGAAAATGGCTGCAAACTACATGAAAACTGCCATAGAAGCATGAAAAAATTGATTATCGGGAAATGCAGTCTTGGCCTTCCCACTAACTTGGAGCAGGTGCATGTAAATTTTGGTGCAAATTCGTTGAAAATTGCGGCCATGCATTCGTTACACACACACACACCCTGCCTTTTATATATATATATATATATATATATATCCAGCATTATTGGTGCATACCTTAATATTCAAGGAGTGCTAAAATGTTTTGGACTGACCCACTTTCTAAAGTATGACCATATGTACTCAAGCGGAACTCATATATAGAAACTATCACTAAAGGTGCTGGAAAAATGATTGGTCCCTTGTACCTCTCCATCAAGTACCTGACTTTGCCTGCTATGCTTGCCTTTTCCAGAAGTGAGATCAGACCAAAAATGGAGTATCTGAGCTGGATCTGCTTAGTCCTCACTTTTTTTTTAATCGAGTTCATCTCAAGCAAGGCAGTAAAACCATTAAGGCACAAGATGTTACTGGCTGTGGAAGAATTAGAAAACAGAAATATTATTAAAGAGCTAGGACAATGGAAAAGTAAGCAGGAAGACGGTATATAACAATTGACACTGCATTTAAATTTTTGAAGATTACGGTTTACTGGAAAGCATGTAGCAGGTAAAGTTCCACAAGCAAGAAAAGAAACCGTTAGCATAGATCTTATGGTTACATCTAGCCAACTCAACTTTCCAGTCTTGATAGAGTTCAGAAACATATTTGTGGCCTTGTGAGTGACTTTCCATTCTACAATGCCTATCCCACAGACAAAAAGTTGCAAGCTTCTCACTACTCTATCACTATTTCCATGACAAATGTTCTGACACACTACATTCCTTAGTTCCACCAGCCCCGACTTTCACAGCTAAACCCATCATGCCCATACACTGGAATAAATCTTACCCATTCCCTTTGAATTTGATTAATACGAAGTTCAATTCTAACAGCTTCTTCCTCTTCTTATGTGCATCAACTTCAATCAGTAACTCTCTACCTTGATTGGCTCAACAATTAGTATAAAAAAAAAAAACAAGTATTATAATTTTTCTTTTAATCTCTTGTGCATGCTGAACATTTTTTGTCACGTTCTCATAGTAATTTAGTATATTTATGTTAATGAACATCTTTTTTGCTTGTATTTCAGGTGTATACAGAGCTAAAAATATTAGGAGAGTTACAAAATACTTATATAGTGTACACATCTGACCATGGCTATCATCTTGGTCAGTTTGGATTGGTGAAAGGCAAAGCTATGCCATATGATTTTGATGTACGTGTGCCTCTAATAGTCACTGGTCCTGGAGTTAGACCTGGCAGTGTGTAAGTTGTTTTTTTACAGTTAATATTTCATAAATTTCTAAAGAGTTATTTCAAAATCTTTGTCAAGCCTTTTACATGTCATGATAATAAATATAAGATTAAAGAAGCTTATAAATTACGACACTACAATATGCAGCTATAAAAATTAGTCACTCTTATAACAGATATATATATATTTAACATTTTAATTTTGAGATCCTATTTTCTATTCAATGATTCTGTGATAATTTTATGTTTTTAATTTATCCCCACTTTTTTCCATATCTTTTAGCATTTATAATATGATTGGTAATGTAGACATTGCCCCAACATTGTTGGACATGGCTGGAATTGTAGCTCCTCCAGATATGGATGGTCGTTCTTTTCTGCCTTTACTTAAAGCCACTAAGAAGTAAGTATGACGCATGATTACAATTCTAAAAAATAATGTTAAACTATTATAAACATCCACCATATGACTTGACTATATTGGCAAAATTTGGTTTAAAATTGAAACAATACTGTCCAAGCTTTTCTATTAAAAATAAAGAAAATTAAAAATTTAGATCATAGTGTTTTTAAGATTATCAGCTATTTGGACTCATGCTCTTCACCTATGTATCGTTTTTTTTCTCTGCGTGTCAATTTCATATTTCTTCATTGCAGTCTACATTCTGTCAAAAGTATCCTCAAGAATAACCATGCCAAAATTTTCACTTTACACTTTTAATTTCCTGACAAACAATGCCTATTGATAATATGCTTAAGTTGCTCAAAATTCCATTTTTTTTTTAAATACAAATGCTGTGTTTCATTCTTTGAATTAATGCGGTGAAAAAAACAAATCAGATTGTATCGATGGTAGAGAAGTTAAACTTGTGAAAAGTTCTAAAGAATTAAGAATTTTCGTAGCATGATATCCAATTAATCTTCTCAAAGTTTCAAGGTATGTGACACAGCAAAATGTGATCACCTTTAAAAGTTGCAACATAGGCCAATAAGAAAATTGTTTGAGATAACAGCTTTTATCCATAGAAGGCTCTAAGGTAAATAATAGACATGAATCCAATCAGGTATCAATAAATATCACTCAGTATATTCTGGAGAAATATACTCTGTGGAGTAGAGCTAAGAAATGAATGATTTGAAAAGCCTTACATGATTGCATGTAAAGTCACATGGTATAAGGATGATGGAATTGGGAAGAAACTGCATTAAGATTGGAAACATTCAGGAAAACAAAAATAACTCCCAAATAAAGTAATGTTTCAAGAAAGTGAGGCAATAACTTAGTGTCAAATACTTTCATGTGTTAAAGAATTGTCTGATACAAGATTTGGATTAAGGTGACAATTATTAGGGCGCCTGACACCGCAGATCATATGTAACACAGTCTAACTAATGAACATGTCCATTCAAAGCCCAGATTTTAATATTATCAAGCAAAACAAAAAAGACTAATACATAAGAATAACTCATGTAATCTTTTGAGTGCAGCATCACCTTTGAATGCAGGCCAGCATTTTGTTTTCCCCAAGACCTTTTAACTCCATGTTGTTGTAAACAATCATACTACTATGTCCAAAACAATAAAAGACTTAGTCAATACTAAACAAAACAATAAACTAAAACCTGAAGGAGTTTACACTCCGTTGCCTGTAATATTTGTTATAACAAATACATAGGAGAAACCTTAAGGAATCTAAATAAAAGATTATATGAACACAAAAGGGACATTTTACAAAATAATACATCAAATGGATTGGTTGCCCACCATAACGAGACTGACCACAACTTTGACATAAAAAATGCTACCATGATCAAAGGAGAAAATAATTCACTATGACATAAATGTCTAGAGAGTGCCTTGATCACAAGGTCATCTCCAGTAAATTTGTGCCTTGGCTCTTACAACATTTCACCATTCCTGGTAGATCTTCTAATATCACAGTGTGGAATACCTACTTACAAAAGTGATGGGGTGGTGGGGACAAAGACTCTAAATGAATTCAGCTGAAAAAAATTTCTGAAATTCCAAGCACCCCTCTGCCATGCACATATTTAGTCCTACCAACATAACAAAATTAGTCTGAAGTCCTGAAGGATGGAAATAAACTTTTTTCCACTTGATCCAACCAATGCTTTTAGCCACTGGGCCATAAAAGCATTGGTTGGGTCCAGTTACTTGACCCAAAGAGTTGTCATTTCTTTACCTGGCTACAGCAGTGGTGAACAAAAACTTGGAGTTGAGTTAAAGGGAGATAACTGAGACATCCGGAAAAGGTATGACACGTGGAACTAGAACAATCTACCCTGGTGGACAAAATAAAGGGTTCAGTCCAAAATTCCAATCAAATGAGGAAGGCCAGAGCATACAACAGCCAAAACATTGAATATGGAAATGAAGATGAGGATAACGGTTTGAACAATGTAAATAGTGTAAATAATTACAATACCTCATTTCAGAAATATAGACAGATGTAAGGTTTTGACAAAAAGTATCAAATTTGTTTGACACAGTGGATAGATTGAAGTCTGATGCTGCTTTTTGCTTATCTCACAGTATCTACTGCTGATGATTTTGTTTAGTGTTATTTTGTTCTTCCTAAATACAAAAAAAATCATCACAGACTTTTATCTGGACAAATCATTTGGTAAAGCCAAAATCTTGTAAAATAGTGGTTTACAATCTTAAGTTTGAATAACACTAATTTTTAAATTAATTGTTCTTTTAAACCTTTTCAATATATTATTTTTTACACTTTTTTATGAAAGAAATAATTAACAATTTAAAAAAAATTATTTTTAAACAAATGTTAATGGTATCTTGGTTTCAGTCACTTTCTCATTGCTATAACAGCTTCCCCTGCCTTTTCTATAAATATTTACATGGTAATTGTTCTGATGAACCTTCCTCTTTGGTACCTAGACTTTATGAATTTGAACGCAGTACTAGATGGCAGCAAGGTTTCATCATTTTACAGTTGGAATAGCTAGATGTAACTGTAAATTCTATGCTAACAGCTTTCTGATCAACTTTGATCTTCAGATTCAAAGCAACATCAATTGTTATCTTCTGTCTTAATTCCTGTTTTATTGTTCTCTCTCTTTAATAATTTTTTTTTTCTCATATTCTCTTACATTCTGTAACCCCTTGCAACTTTGTGGCTTTGTTTTGTTTGGGAGTGAAACGATTAAAAAAAAATAATATTAATGAAGGCTGAAGACAAAAGAATACTTGCACGGTGCTAAACAGTTTTCAACATGACAAAGAAATCCTTTCAGGAAAAAAAAATCTAATAGCCATATTTTTAAAATGCCAAGAAGTTTTCAACACTATCTTGGATATGCAAGTATTATGAAGATTGTAGATGTTATGGAACTTTCAGTACTAGTATTCTTTATTTTTCTTTCCCTTTCCTCCCAGAAATGTCCTTATGAATTCACACACTCTTACATGTTTTCAGACACCTATTCAATAGGTTAAAGGACTCATTGAGTAAGATTTAAGTTTCTGCTTAAATATATTCAAATAAATTAATGAAATATTCATCTTGGTATTTAAACTAACATTAATGATTTAAATTGGCTTATAAAATCACTGATTGAGCTCTTTAAATCTAATGTCTGTATCAGTTTTTCTCATTTAATTAAGGTATAACTGTTTTGCTAAAACCTTTAAAAATACATTCTATAATAGAAGAAAAAGTTTTCTTTTTTCAGTGTAAGTAAAGGTTTTATCAAAAGGAAGAAACCTTGGAGAGATACTATACTTTTGGAAAGAGGGTAAGTTGGCAATTTCAGTTATAAAGATGTAAAACTCAGTTAAAAATCAATGCAAGATATTATTACAATATATTAATTATTGGTTAAAATTTGCTTCAGTATTTTTTTTTTTTTTTTGTTATATGCAATGAACTGAATTTGTCAATGTTAAAACTTATGTTTAGTTTAACATTAGTAGTAATATTGTGCAAATATCTCTCCCAAAAATGCCTGTAACTTTTTTTAAATTATCATGTTACTTAAATAAGATTTAATATGAAAATAAGGCAAATTTTTTATCTGCCTTCTGTGATTCTTTTAATACCAAAATTAGTTATTTTATTTTTAGAAATCACTATAAATAAAAAGGAAAACTTCCCCCGTTTTCCTTGTCCATTTGTGAATGTTATGCATATTCCCATACTGCTCAGATCTAATTGGGAAACAAATTTAATAAAATCTTTTTATAATGAAAACCTCTTTAATTTACCTGTTATAAGTAACCATTTTATTTTTCAAAATATCCTTTGTAAATATTGAATTATGCAGAATGTTTTCAGATACAATGTCAATTATAAAAATGTTAATGTCGTTATTTAGAAAATGTTTTTCTTTTTAGTGTTGTTCAGAACTGTTGTACAATAAGTTACTTAAATTCACTGCTAATCAGCTGTTTTAAATTGTTTTGTATCCTTTATTACATAATATAGGTAAATATTTCTATTACTTACCATTGCTGAAATCAAATACTTTTAGTTTATGCATTGTTACTCTCATTCTTGCTGACAGTCATAAACCCAATTTGGGATCTACTGTTTATGTTACACTTTTCAAATTATTTCCTTGCAACAAAAATAAAATTGCTTTTAAGTTTTTGTGTGTATGATGTTGATAAAAAAGATCAGCTTCATTGAACTTTTTACTATAAATATTTTATAATGATAATATGTAACGGAATATGATTTAAATATAACTGAAATTATTGTCCATATAATTATTTCTTCTTTATGCAATTTTTCTTTAGCTTTCCATTTTACTTCTAAGTATATTCTCTAAATATGTATTGCTTTCTAGAAAGATATCAAAAAAAGTACGTAAACAGATGATACGTAAAGAGAAATTGATGGCCCGCTTTCGTAAAACAGAGCTTCAAAAGAATGGTATTCGAAGTCCTACTGCTCAGTTACAAATGTTTGCTGGAGCAGATCTTGTTGATGTTTGTGCACGGCCAGAATTTAAGGCACCTTGTAAACCTAATCAGGTAAGTACAAAGTCCTTTATTATAATACAACTGTTTTGTCCTTGGTTAATGCGGAAACTGGAGACAGAATAAATGCTCTCTCCCCGGAACTTTCCAATACCTCTGAAGACTACATTGTAATGAACAGATGTTTTGTCAAATTTCTATTTGATACCCAGAAATTCATGAAGCCTACTTCTAGTATCCTAATCAGTAAGTAATCTAGAAGTGGAAAAGGATGAGTAACAGAAACCGTGCAATTGACTTAGACTTAGAAGTGGCAGCAATTAACAAAATGCTGTTGGTGTAGCGGAAGGTCAGAATGCTTTTGTCATAAGCACCTTAAAAAGATTTAGTTTGCTTCTAATAGATGCTTTTTCTTTTTTTATATAGAGAAATGCAAGTGGTTTAATGGATAGTGGCTTGGAATGAAAAATGATACTCGAATTCTCATTCTAGTCAAGTTTTGTTATATTCACGTTCATGCAAATACCCTTGGAGAGGTTATGAATCTCCCCAGCTCTGGGTTAAATAGTATGGTATACTGGGCTCTTCAGCTTTGGTTGGCAACCAGTCTAGAAGGTGGACAACTGTGAATTCAAAACCATATGTACCTCTGACATACTATGAAGCTAATAAAAAGTTCATGGTCTTTTACAATGACTGCAATCAGACTTGTGTACAGAAAGTTTGGATATTCATAATAAAATAAGTGACACTCATGAAAATGGAAGCTGGCAAGAATTTGTGCCTTAGAGAAAATCTTCACGTAAATAATAGGCAATTATACAAATTGCTGTTTTGACCATTCAATATTCTCATTGACAGCTGTCAAAAAAAAAAAAAAAAATTACCAAGTTGCATAATCATCTCAACAAAATTTTTTTTATATTAAAATTTTTGTAAATTGTTATTTTAATGTGTATATCTTTATACATTCAACCAATTCATTTATATACATTATATTTAAATTTTTGATCAAGAAAAGATGACTTAATATTGTTTTTATTTTATTTTTTGTTTTAAGGATTGGGAGTGTCGATTTGAAAATGGCCAACCCGAAATTTACAGATGTCGTTCAGGACGACAGACCCAATTTTCATCCATGATGCAAAATGATCGTCCATGCATCTGCCCACCTAACAAATCAAGGAGCCCAAACAAGCAAGAACGTCAAAACCAACGCAATATTATCAAGTCTTATATCAGTAGAGGTACATTCTAAATTTTGTTTTATATAAATCAACTGCATTTACAGCAACCAAAGTGTAAACTTAGTTAAATCGGCTTGTTCTCTTGTAAAGACTTTTGTCATCTGTGAGAATAATGCCCTAAGCCAATAAAATGTGGAATGGAACTGATAAAATAAATGCCCTATCACTTCACGGAAGGGAAGACTTCTCAATTGGAAAAATGTATTGTTAAATTAACCATTTTAAAAGCATCTTTTTACAGCCTTTTCTTTCCTGTCCCCTTTGACTGTGGTAATTAGGGTGTACTTGCCTTCAAACTATTTGCCAGTTTTTAAAAGCCTTGTTCTCAAAATGCTGTGAAGCTCTGTGCAAAACAAACCAATTCATTTTAAAGTATCAAATGTTCAATATTTTACTTTTAGAAAAAAAATTTTTTTTTGTTTTGTAGTTCTAAGAATTAATAAAACTACTAACAAAAGTATCTTATTTTGTTACTCAAATAACTACAAAATGGTCTTCAGATTTTACAACTTGCTAACAGGATTTTAAAATTCTGTACATTTTATATCTATAAACTGGAAATATTTTAAATTTTTCTTCAATAAATCTTTTATGTTGGACTACCATTATATAATTAATAAATATTGATAAAGCTTTATCTCACAGTTTTAATCATACAATTACTTAGACGTTTATATATATATATATCTATATATATATATAGCGTGTGTTTCGAATACATAAAACATATACAAGGGGGCACTGGAAAGTTCATAACACAACCCACTTTGCAAAATCAGTACTTTAATAACTAAATAGCAAATTTTTTTTTTTTTAGGGGTAAAGAAAGTTAAGAAATGATGATGATTTGCCAAATATCTTAGCTTTGAGATGAACATGGGGAATAACATGTAGATTTCATGACCCTAGATCATTCATTATAACCAGGCTGACAATTTTTCAACACTTGACATATGCGTTTCACAATGTTGATTTTTCTATCTGTAAATGACTAGTTTCTTACTCCTTCAATATCCACTTTTGCATGGGTTTAATATCTCCAAATAATTATATATCTGACCAAAATTAGGAATTGAGCTGTTCCGTTCATGGAGAATATTTGAACTTTCTATTTGTTTTTTGTTTTGTTTGTTTTTTGTTTTTTAAATCGTTTCACTCCAGTCAAGGCAATAAAGCCATTAGGCTGCCAGGGGTTACTAAATTTGAAAGAATATGACAAAAACACTATTAAGGAGAGAGTGAGAGAGGGGGCAATAAAAGAAGAAGAATTAAGGCAGAAGATAACAACTGAAACTGCATTTTAGTTTTTGAAGATCAAAGTTGACTGAGAAGCCAGAAGAGTTCCTAAAGTGAGAAGTGCAATATAACTTAGTTACATCTAGCCATTTCAATTGTAAAATGATGAGACCTTCTATTTGTTTTGTTAATCTTGATTAGTAATGTTTTATTTACTCTGTTTAATAACTCAATTTTTATTCAAAAGAATTTGGTTTTATTAATTAAATTATAGAATTTGATTAAAGCTGAATAATTTCCTTGAAATTCTTGCTATGAAAATCAGTTAATATTATAAGCTATTTGCTGTCATCCAATTGTTATGCTGTAGCATGTTTAATTTTTTTATTCTGAAAAGTTCATTGAATGTCTTAAATTTTTTAAATATATATTGGAAGTTTTTCTTTTTCTTTTTTTTAAGAACATAAGTTTTATATTTTGTCATTGTCTGAACATTATGCTAAAAGGTGTTATGAACTATACTTACAAATTTAGTTTGTTTTTATTATTATTATTAAAAATATAGAATTAAAGAATAAGCTTGATATTTTATCTTCTAAATTGTTCTTACCCATTCTAATAACATTTGAATATTTTTTATTACAGTTTGAGGTTATCTTTTTACTATTAGGGTCTCAATCATTCTTGGAATTATATAATTCATTTTTTTTTATTGATGCTTAGTTACCTCCCCTTAATTTTTTTTTTTTTAATTTCACCATTGAAAACTTATGAAGTATTCATGAAATTTATATTTCTTCACAGTAAGTTTAATTTGCACATTCTGACTGATCATCTCTAGATTTCATGTTATTGTAGCCATTCTAACTACAAAAACAAAATAATTGCTCATAAATGTTTTCCTCAATAATAAATTATATTTATTACTTGAACATTTTCATTCAATTTTTGAAATTACTACATTTTTATCTTCTAAAATTAAATTTTAATAACATATAAATACAAAATATTTTATGAAATTTTAATCTTTGTTCAATTAATAAGACTGAACAGCTCATTTCCACATTTTTTTCCTACTAAAATAAAACTGGATCATTACAGAAGAACAATAACATTTTCATTACTTTGAGGAATGATAGCTTTAATTACTCATGTGTCAAGTCCTTTTTTTTCTGCCTGCATATAGTATATTTTAGAGTGGCTCTTGCTGTGCTGATCTGAACACCTATCAGAACACTTATTTCTGATGACTTTTCAGAAAATTTCAAGCCACGATTTCTAAGATCAAGACAGAAGAGATCATTGCGACAAGTAACACCATACTACTCATCTCGGCTTGCATCTGATGTTGGTTATTTATTGCCTCCGATGGACCCTCAATTTGGTAAGCGTTGGTGTGCTTGTTTTTCATGCTCCCCAAAACCAATACCTTTTGGCAGGTCAGACATCAAACGGAGTCCTCTAACAGCAAGTTTTAAAATGTTTTAACTATAAGTTAGCACCTTCTAAAATCATCTAAATGGCAAAAAAGAAAAGGTTGTTGCTTTTTTCCTGTTTTAATCTTGCGTTTAAAATAGAGAATATTAAACATTTTAGGTAATCCAGCTTGTGCTGAAAGATGAGAAAATTACTGCAGAGATCATATCATCCTCTTGATATTAAAGGTTTTTTTTATATAATTACAAATCACCTTGCACTATGATCAAAACCTATTTTAGTTTTCTTTGTAATTGGACATATAGATATTATTTTTTTTTTTTTTATGCATAAACTTGAAGTTTTAGCATGCTTATTGAAAGCAGTGAATTTTTAACGGTCAAATCTTTAATTAAAATTCTTGTTTCTCACAGGAAAATTGACCATATGAACTTAGATAAAGCATTGTCATTATTAATTTTTCACTAATATTTTGTCTTTTGCTTTATTATAACTCTCCTCTCCTTCTACATTTATTCTACAGATTTTTTAAGTTAGCAGCATGGATCAGAAATAAAGAATAAATTTCTGGTGACATTTGAACTTTGCTTACTAATGCAAGTAGAAATAAACAAATAATGATAAGGCTAATAATGGCTAATTTTAATTATGCTCTTTGGTTGAACTTTCTTAGCCTAATCAGTTAGGCATTGTCATGATGAGTCTCCCAAGAATGAAGCATGGAGAGTTCAAATGCATTTCTAATCTATATGTAATATTAAAAAAAAAAAAAAATGTGAAAAACAATTGAGAATAGTAACAAAAAAACACCAGAATGAATTAAAGAAATACTACTCAAAAATTAACACCTTTTGCTTTTTTTTCTTCTTTTGCTATATTAACTGTATCGAGAATTTTACTTTTATGTTTTATTCCTCAAAGTTGTGTTTTTTGTTGTTTTTTTTATTCACACCCATGATACTTTGAGAAAGTTTGAAAAATTTATAATTAGGTACTTCCAAAGGGAAGCAATACCTAAGGTTTAAAATGAATTTTTAAAAATGAAGTCTTTCTTGAAGTTTTTTAGTTTTAACTTCAAGCTAATAGATTGAATATTTCTAATAAGCAAAATACTTTACTGTATTTCAAAATTAATTTAAATTAATTGGAATGAGTTTTTCATTGTTTCTTTTTAATTGTTCAAAATGGCTAATTTGAGCCATATTTACAATTCTCTCAGCACAACCTAATTCTCTTTATTAAAAAATCTTTCAAAAATAAAATATACTTTTCTGAAACTTTGAGGAGGATTGACTAATTTAATTGATTGATTAATTAAGCTGATTTGGAATGAATATTACTTTTAGTTTAAAATATCACAGAAAAGTATTTTTTAACACTGAGGTCAGTGTTTTTATGAGGTATTGATAGCCTGATGTTTGGGAAATTTAAGTCAATTTTTCTACAGGAACCATATCTGTATAAAAAATTACTTGAATATAACTGGAGCACCGTTTTTATATAATTTTTTTCATTACACAATAATTTTAAAAATTTAGAAAAATATTCTAAGTTTACTTTGGCTTTAAATCTGCTAGAGTTACCACTCTTGTTTTCTGATATGTCATGTATGGGCACTTGTTTTGACAAAAATCAGCACATTTATACACATACAAAAAAAAAATTAAAAATCCTCTTTAAAATAGTGGGGAGTGGGGGCTGAATTGTAAACTTTTCCATTTATGATTAGTAAATATAATTTTTACTTAATAACAATATCACTTTAAAATGGGAACAATTCTTTGTGGAAAAAATTCATTATTCACCAAAAATGAATTTTTTTTTAAGACAGTAGTGTCCATAATATATCTTATTTATAAAAGCTTTTCTAATTAAATGTCTAAGTTTTATTGCATTTTTATTTTATGATAAAGAGCAGATTTTTGCACACTGGGGATTCTGTTTTACAAAAAAAAAAAATGATTTAAATTCTCCAAAGACTTCAGCTTATGACTAATATAAACATTAAATCATGAATTTCTCAAAGTTACATAAAATTAAATAAGTATGTGTGTGGGGTGGACAGATGTTTTGAAAATAATTTCATTCATTTGTGAATAAATCCTGAAAGTTTCATTAAAAAATGTTCATAATCAGATAGTTATTAAATTTTCACAAGAATTTCCAAATCAATGTGTTTTTCACTGCAAAAAGATGCTAAAATTTCCTATCCTAATTTATGGTCACCTGCTGACACAAAAAAAATTTAACCAAAATTTTGACAGTTCTAAAACAGATTAAAAATATATAATTTAATCATCAAAAATCCTTAATGATAACAAAGTTTTTGACAAAACTTTTTATTAAGTTTGAGGCATTTTTTCATCATGTATGCTCACCTTTTAGCTACTTAAGCTTATATTTCTAAAGGTTATTGTGCACATCTTCACAATGTATATTATTAGTGCAGTGTATACACTCATCTACTAACCAAAAGAATTATTTGTTTGCTAAAAATGAAAAAAAAAATTAGGTTTTTGTTGTATAATTTGGTAAAGGAGAATTTGTTCAGTTGTACTGAAATTTTTTTCCTATCTGTATGCTGGTCCTATTCTGCATTGTGTTTGAGTCCTTTTTTTTTTTTTTTTTTCAGGTCCTAATGTATATTTGTGGTTTCATAAACTTGTCTTGATCAGCTTGTGGCATTCTGTCATAGGTCGTACATTTAAGTTAGGCAATTGGTTGAGTCAGATAATTGTTAATATTGGTTAACACACTCCAGAACTGGAGGTTTTCTTCAAAACTGCTATATGATTAGATTTGGATAGTTTTAGATCTCAGGCAGCTGTGTGTGTGTATGTAATATATATATATATATATATATATATATATATTTTAATTCTTTAGAGATATATATTTTTAAAGACTTAATGGTTTATTTTTAATCAGACATATTTATAACTTCAAATGATACTGTTAGTGAATACCTGTATTTGAAATAGACGACCTATTTTTTTTTATTTCAAACAGTGTATTACATCTATGACCTGGGCACTAAAAATGGGGTGTCTATTTCAAATATGGGTATCCACTAAAAATAACATTTGAAGTACTAAATATGTTAGATTAAAAATAAATTCATTAATTCTTTACAAATTGCTTTGTTTATGTTTTGAATATGAAACTAAGCAGGTATGGCCTTTTGGTGGGGTAACATGAACAAGGAAGTGAGTATTCCTTAAAAAGGAAATAGAGCCTTGCTGGGCTGTGATGCTCCCTGTGGCCAAGCAGTGTAAAGCACTCCAGATTAAATGGTGGTTTCTCCTACAAAGGTAGACAAAAGTTCGAACCCTATTGAAGAGCACTTTTTCTTTATTAAGATTTCTCAAGTGCTAGTGTACAGATGTAATACACATTATTTAAAATAAAAACAGATTGTCTATTTCAAATATCAGTATCCACTAAAAGTAATGTTTGAAGTTGTATATAATAATTTACACTGACCTATTACAATGGTGAAAAAGTGTGGTGGCCTTGAACAATATTTTCTCATATAATGGTGAATCTAAATTTGGTATTTGCTAGTTACAATAATTATACCTTGTCTTCCTTACAGCAGTTGGGCTTTCAATGTTAAATTGATATAGTATTCCTGTCCCCGCAAAAACATATTTGGTTATTAAAATTTTCTTTCCTTTTACAGTCAGAAGCAAGCCAAAAAAAAAAAATTGACCTTACAAATATAAATTGCATATAAATTTTAGTCTGTATCTACAAAAGCCCCTAATAGTTACATTAGCTCAAGCAATATTATTTTGATATTTGAAAAGCTATAAGAAAAAAGTCAATTTATTATTTTATGTATTGATTTATATACAACAGAAATATTCTTTATATTTCTGTATTCCTCTTTGGTAACTTTGGATTCAGAAAAATGGTTTTTAAGTTTCTAATCTTTGGATGTTTGCTGAAACTCTTATGATATCATTGCAGGAATATATTAAAAAAATTTATGGGGGAAAAAAATGAAAAAATTTATTTCTTGTTTATTTCAGATATTGTCCCACAACAAAAGATGTGTAGAGTTTTACCAAATAACACAATTGTATGTGATCCTGTTTTATATGAAAAGATTGATGCCTGGCGAAATCACAAAGATCAGATTGATAATTTAATTCAGCAGTACCGTTCAACAATTAATGACCTGAAGGTAAGTGCTTCACATTTCCTGTCATGTTTTGTATTTCAAAACAAAACAAATCTTTTGTTTCTTGAATTTTTATCTGTCTTTTTCTCATTTTGTCTTTAATTTCCCATTCCCAAATGTTTAAAATATAAGTAGGAAAAATCAAAAGTTTATAAAGAATATTAACTTGAACCAAAAGATAACATTTTCACTTATACAACTTATAATTATGTTGATTGCTATCTAACTTTTTAATTAATTCTTAAAATAATTCCCCATTTTATATTAAATAAACTTCATTGATGCATGTTTTAAAATCATTCAGTTTAGTCTTCTTTTCCATAATTTACCTTTTTTTTTGTAAACTATTATGTTGTCATCAAAAATATTTACAGAAAGAAAAAGGTGTTGAATATTACTACATGTTATCTAAACTGAAGTGCAGCATGTGTAATTATGCATTAACTTCAATTACTGAAGCTAATGCACATCTCCAGTTACTTATCAATACCTAAAGCATGTTAACAATCTTGTAACATCCAATTTCTTCCAAGTTTTTGTTCTTATTTTGGGAGGTTAATAAAACAATAGCTTGCTGGGTTTAAGTTTTTATTAAAGAATATAACCTATATCACTTTTTCAAATCTGTTGAAAGTTGTATTGCTAAATTAGAACACAGCTGTTCTTGGAATACCTACAGGAACAAAACAGGCAGTCAGTAGTAGCAGTAGTAATAGTAATGATGATGGTAGTGGTAATAGTGATGATGATGATAGTAGTAGTGATGATTATGATAGTAATAGTAGTGATGGTAATAGTAGTAGTAGTAGTAGTAGTAATAATAATGGTAACAGCCTTGCCAGCAGTGTATTATTGCTTTGATTTTCTTTTTCTTTTATGAATAACTTTTAGTACTTGAAGAAAATAAGAAATGAGTTTATCTTAGATATTTGTGAGCTGGGGAAGCATTTAGCATTGGCCATTCAAATTTATTACTTGTCAAATAAATTTAGAGAAAGTTTTAATTAAATCTAAATTTAATGTTTAAAAAAAGAATGAAAATTATAGAGATAACGTGTTGTACTTAAGAACTCTTTCTCAAAAGCTGAAAAATTGAAGCTGATCTATGTTAAAGTTTCTGAAATGTTTACCCAAGTTGACTTGATTCATCAAAAACTGTTATATTGTAGGGAAAACATTCAAAGTTTATTAAAATCTAAAATAATTTATAATAACAAAAAAAAAAAATAGAAAATTTTAGTAAATATAAAAAGCACTTACTGCAAAATGTGAATGAAAAAGTTTGAATTTGTCTTTTTTATAGTAATAAAAAATTAGACACCTTTTTTTTCTACAGTTTATATGGTAATCATTTTATTTTCTTAGTGAGGTTACACAAAATAAAATAAATCACTTCACTATAATTTTTATAGGTATGCTTATGAAGAACATACTGAAGTGTGGCTGACTGTTATCAGTTTTCATGTGTGAAAATTCAGTTGAAAAATAATTACCAATATCTTCAATGTTCTCTCTCTCTCTCTCTCTCTCTCTCTCTATGGAGCTTAAAGTTAATATTATTTCCATGCCAAATCTTTGTTCAATTATGTTCTTTTATTAATGAGAACTGAAATAGTGTGTCCAATTCTGCTTTTAACACTAACTAGATATTACTTAAAAAGTTTTTACAGTCCCTAGATTCTCTTAAATAAATGTTACATAACATAATTATTCCTCTTTCCCCCCTCTCTTCCTTTCTCTCACTTTCCCTCCCTCTCTCTTTCCCTTTCTCCCCCCCCCCGAATAGTGTCTCTATTATAGGAGTAATTAAACTACTCTTTTTTAACTTGCTAGTCAGAAGCCTGTTTGAAATGTTGAGATAAAGTATTACCATAATTCCATGAATCAATCAGACTTATCCTCATCTTTGTTATTTTTAGCACTGTGTTTTAGTTGATATTTTTCAATTGTTTTTTTTTTTTGTTTTGTTTTTTAAATGAGATCTTTAAGTGATACAGTTTTCCTTCCCACACAAATCCAATCACCTGTGCATGATGAAAATAATGAAATAAACATACTGAGCAAAATTTAAGGAGTCTTTGTTGCAAGATACATCCAAGAAAGGTCAAAGAACATATTGCCTAAATTATTGTGATAGTAACAAAAAAAATAATCATAAAAAAATATTGCATTAAATATTATCCTTGGCTTTAAGCACATTGTAAAAAAAAAAAAAAAAAAAAGATATATTTATAAAATGTTAATACTATGCTATTTTTAATACAATTATCTTGCAAGCATTTCCTTCCTTTTTTATTTTTTTATGTTTATATCTATTCAGTATTCTATTTGTTTTAACAAAACTAAAAAAAAGTAGATAGTTGAATGACAATATGTTTATAGTGAATATTTAAACAGGTACAAATAAATATTTGTTCTTATGAGTGATAGGTTAAACATTAACTTGAAGTTCCATTAGGAAATTATAAGGTATGTTCTTATTTAAAGAGATCTTTCCAATGAAGAGGGCCTATTTGTCTTGAAACCTAGTTTTTACGTAGCTTTGAAACTGATCACTATCATTGTTGGAAAATATCCCCGCTGTCTTTTCAATACAGACTATTTACATGATAAATGTTTGATCTTCTCAGCTGTGAGTAATCAAAATCAATTAAAAAAAACCTATCCCTATCTCCATAATACATTATGATTGAAATTGACACTAAAAATTTAATTTGAAACTTCTGTTTTCAAGAATCATCTACAAATATTAAAGTGAGATAATTTGCACAGGAAGAATTTACTCAATTTAAATACCAGTATCAAGCCACACACACACTTGAATTACAAATTTTCATATCATCAAAGATTTTTTTTTGATTTTAGTCAGAATCTTTTACATTCAACAGGGACACAATTTGTTTTTTTTTTTTTTTTTTTCACTATTTAAAAAAAAAAAATTTTAAATTGATAACTTTTTAAAAATTATTCACATTACTTCCCTTCTTGACTACTGAATTTATTCTTTTTGTCTTGTATTTCAATTAAACTTCCTTTTAATACCAAATAGTTTATTTCCTCATATTATACAAATATCTTTTTAATTCTGTTCCTCTTTGTTTGTTTTTGTTTTTTTTTTTGTTTTTGTTTTTTTTTTTAACTTTACTCTCAACATTCCATGGCTGCTTTGGACATAAGACAAGTAGATTACTAAGGTTTTTTATTATATTTTCTTTATTTTTTCATTTATGCTATAAAAAGAAACTTGCTTCTTTGGTTGTTTGGACTCTCATTCCTTTGTTATTGGTAATTATAGTTTTAAAAAAAAAATTTTTTTATTTTTTTTAAATTTTTTTTTAGAAACTTATAGATTATATTAGTAATAAAAATACAGATTATTAGTAATTGTCATATTTAAGTTTGAGAGCCTGAAGGACAACCAAATCTACTCAGAAATGAGGATTTATACAACCATATTTCAGGTTCTTACACTGCAATATGGTCGTTCCTGAGACAGCTGTCCGGAAGACACCATTGGATGGAGAATGTTCCAATGATGTGAGTTCACATTCATTCCCTTCTCCTGTATGATAAATTTACACACACTTATAAGAACTAGACAAACTAAGCAAATGATATTTAAGTACTACCTCATCCTCCCTCTTATCTTTGTTTAGCAACAAAATCACTTTTTATATGAATATTTAGACAATGTACTTTTAGCTGAATCAGTCTTTGTGGTTATGTTGTTTTTTTTTTCTTTTTGAACCTTTCCTATTTTATCACAACTACCTGTAGTTAATAGAAACAAAAAAAAACTGGCATTGCCTGTGATGGTTTGTGTCATTCTCAGTGTATAATTATTTAGTTTGCAAAGCTACACTACAGTTTTTAGGGGATATACAAAGTTCCAAGTTCAGGAAAAATGTTATTTCACTTTTTTCTTTTTAATGTATTTACTATTAAATAACTTGCTTTATTTTGATGCCTGCACAATTATGTGAAATAATCACTGATTCAGGATAATCAAAATTTCTTTCACTGCTAAAAAGCTGAGGAAAGTTTTCTTCTTGCACTTATTAGAAACTTTAAATACTTTCCCCATCTTCAGAAATGATCTTATTGATAAAAATATTTAGTTTTCTACTTCACTAATTATACCTAAAAAAATTTAATCCTTCTTGATATTTTTTTTTCTATTTAGTACATTCTTTAGTGTGTACTACTGCAGAAATATGAAAGTTTTTTTTCTCATTTTTGGAAAGCTATTTGATTTCAATTCTCATAACATTTGATTGGAAGTAGTTATATTTTGATCATTAATAAGCTTTTTTTTTCTTTTTTACTGAATTAACAAATATTCCATATCATAATAAAACTGTACAAATAAAATCTTGTTGCTCTTACTATTGCTCAATTATCAATTTTTAAATAATTAAAAACTTGCAAAAAGTAGATTTGAAAATATTTGGCATTTTAGGTATGTGTTATAATCTATTTTAATAGAGTCCGATAATTATTTTTAATGAAGTTGAGTACTTTTAATTTGGAAGAGCCAATTTCAATGATTAAGAATCAGAAAAAATACACAATTGCTGGCATTTATCAAAAATGTGTATTATAAAGTTCTTATGGGTTTTCTTAATAGAAAATGTAGAATAAAATTGTTCTTAGTTTCTGAACTCGTAATTTAAGTGAAGTATTTTTTTTTTGTCTAGTCTTTTATTTCACCATATACTAAAAATGTTCTCTGTTGAGGTCCAACATTTACTGTGCAGTTTTTTCTTTGAGATAACCTCTTGAATTTTAAGCAAAGTTATTGCTGCAATAAAAGTTTACTATACTGATTACATAAGAATCCAGAGAGCCATGTTTAATTTCAATAATAGTCTTTTTAATGATGTAATAAAAAAAGCATGTTGCTAAGATTTTTTCCAAATAATAATAAAAAATTACTCTTTACTTATTATAATCCCATATTACCAGTATGAAATAATGGATGTTGATTAACAGTGAAAATAACCATTCCATGTAATTTATATTTTATTTACTTATTTTCATGATCTAGCTCAATAGTGATATTAAATTCTCTTTATATAAGTTAAGTGTACAGAGTATTTGTTTAAATAAAACAAAAAAAACACATTTATCAAACTAACCAATTTGACATAAAAATTCAAGATAAAACTTTGTATAATTTTAGTTGTATGAAAAGTATGAATCCATCTCTTCTCCCTTCAGCTATGGATTGAATAGCAAAACAGACTGGGTCCTATAACTTTGGTTGGCAACCAGTCTACTGCAGAAAGAAATGGCAACCTACTGCGGGAAAATATTCTGCCTAGTTGGTCATGATTCAAAAGAGACATTAAGTCCTTGTCCTGAATCTGAAAAGAATGTTGAATGGCAGAGTATGTAAAGCTAATTAACAAAAGTATTAGTTAAAATACTGTTGTATATAGGTTTATGATGAGGCTAATGATAAAAATGGATCCAGGTAATTTAAAGATGCCTTGTATTATATGGCAACATTGCTTGGATATTCAAACCTCTATATTTTCAGAATATTTTGGCCAACTTATTCATCATCTCTCCTCAGATGAAATCTATGATAAATACAAGATGTCTTTAACTTTTGTCATGGATTAAACCTGATGAGGTTTGAAGGAGGGATCAGCTAAAATGTTGACTGTTACTACGTTTTATGAAAATTATAGACAGTACGTACATACATGATATATTTTAAGATAAAATATTTCTCTCCAGTTATAATCATCATAGCTATTTGATATTTTGTTTGAATTTTTAGTTATCAAATTAAGTTTCCACTAATAATGTCATTTATGTTGGAAAAGTTGATTCAGAAAGCAATATTGAAAATAACTTAGAGAACAGATTTAAATCTTGAGGTCTTTGATGTATTCTTCCCTTTTTAAAAACATTGATTTACTTTATATTAAAGTGTGATCAGTAATGAATAGTCAGATTATATACAGGTACAGTAATGATTATCAATATTTGTATTTTCTACTAATAAAGTCTCATTTTGTAGAGGTTTTGACAATATTGTAATAATGTCCATGTTGAATAATTACGTTTCTACAAACGTTCTTGACAGTACATTTTGTAATGATTTTAATGGAACAAAGTTTAATCAATATATTTGTTATATTTAATCACCTTAATTTTAAACCATTTTTTAATTATTCACTAATTTTAAAATATACTTTCAGATTTTATTATGCAAGTTTCAAAATAAAATTGGTATTAACCAACTGATATTGGTAAAATTTTCACAATATAAGCTTAAATGTGAGCTTCAACTTACAATAGAAATTCTTATTAGAAATATTGATAACTTGTTTTAAGGTGTCAGGATTTATTATGCAAAGAAAGTGCAGTATTTTTTTATTATTTATAAGCAAACAAAAGATATAAGCAGAAGAAACATATCTGATCGATACAATATTCCACATGCTTGAATAGATTTTTATTTTATGTTACAACAAATTTAAATTCTATAACCTTCAGTCTTTCATTCAGTCATTTTTAACTTCCCTTTATTTTGATTTTAAACGGTGTCTGTTGCTTGCCAAATATATTCTTTACTTAAATATTGTTTTCTATTGGATTCATTTCTCAAGAGACTGGAGCCCATTCCAGTCGGTTTGAAACTTTTTTTTTTTTTGCAAGATGTACAACAGTTAGTTTTCAGGAAAGTGAAGAAGCAATGTTTTGCATGAATACACTCTTAAAGCTTCTTGTCTGTGGACCTGTACCACTCAAAAAATGTCTCATCCAAAACCTTAGAATAATTTTCTGCATTTATTTATCTTGACACAATCATCATCAGGTTTTAAGGAGCCTATAATTGTACAGCCTAAAAAACAGTTTTTTTTTATGTACGACTTCACCCAACTTCTACATTTCTCTTTGTAATGTTTCTTTGAAGATGGTAGTTTGGTTGCTTTTATTTCTAACCAGTGTTCTTAATATTTTGTATCTTTTCTCTGTTTACATTTGAAACACCAACTTTGTTAACTGGTTTCTTGGTAATAAGCAAGAAAGTGGATTGTATTTTTATTGCTTATTACTTTTTATTTTTTCTCAAATATTTTTTTGTCATATTAAAGCCAGTATTTTTTTCTTGTTCTTGTCTTGCTTTTTTATTGTTATTTGATTTCTGTTGAACTTTCTTGCAATTTCTGCTCTTGTATTCCCATCACTCCATAACTTTACAATATTGTTCCTTTTTTGAGGTTATATCTTTCTTACAACTCGTGTCAATAACTATACTATTATATATATTTCCAACAGGGTCAACAAAAAGTTGCATAATAAAATCTAGCACCATCAAATAAGTGATTGTAAATATTTCTTTAAAAAACAAGCTAAAATTTATATGAGATATATAAATAAATCTTGAAAAGCATTTTACAAACATTGATTACTACTAGTTCTATTATAAAAATGTTGATTTGCATAATGAAATCTGACATAGTATAGTTCAACTTATTTTCTAGACTCTATAAACAATTGTTTCATATTAAACATCAATGTTATCTACTATCAAAAATTGAAATTTGGCAATTTCATTATTTCATAACTATGGTACTGATATAACTAATATTAATTCTTTTTCATGAGTTAGCCCACCTATTCACTCATAGATATTACCAAAGGGATGCTGAGAAATTCTCAATTTAATTATGGAATTAAAATGTCTTGTGTTTTAGTCATATTTTGGGAGATGGGTTGGGCAGACATATTTTCTGCATTTTCTCATATCTGTGATAATTTTTAAAAAAAAAGGGTTTCTATCAACAGGAAACAGTCTGAGCTTTGATGCTTCATTATTTTTATTCTTTTCACTCTGGCAACCTCAATCTTCAATTGTGTCTTGAGCCATTAAACAAATAATTGATGCAAACCAATTAATGTAGTGATGAAAATGTCAACTCAATTAGTTTTCTAAAAATACAGGTTCTCTTATATATACTTTATAATTTTAAAACATTAAAAATATTCTTTTATTTTTGTGCTTGTACAAAAGTATAAATTGTCTTGAATGCTTTGGGATAAAAGAAAAACTCTTCAGTTAATATTAGTTAAGAAAATGTTTTTTTGATCTTTTCTCATTTTAAGAATTTGATATATTCATAGAACTCAAAATTTGTTGAATGTCATCACTTCTACTAATTAATATTTCAGCTGATTTTAAAGATGTTAAGATTTACTGTGACATTTTGGCAGTTTTCAATCATAGTATTTATGATTATGTGAACATTGAAAATAATTGTTCAAAAAACATTTGAATTGTAAATCGAATGAAAATTAAACGAAAGGACAATTATACTAAATGATAATTATTCGAAATGCAAATTTCTTTATTGCAATAAAAATGTAAAAATTAAAAGAGGAAATGCACAAATGATAATTATTCAAAATACAAATATTGTTAATAAAACACTTAAGAAAAAATCCTTATAACCTTAAATCATGTGATACTGCATGCAAATAGTCAACTACTGAAGAGTTTCCACTAATTTTTAAGTTTTCACATCATGGTATTTCTTGGTGCTTCTAAGAATTTCCATTTTTATGTGATGACTCTTGCTGTAAAAAAGCCCTATTACCTTCTTCAAGGGCATTATTAGTTCTTGGTAAACCAACATTGACACTCTCCAAACAAGACCACATACGTATTTCAAACGTATATATTTCAAATAATTATCATTTAGTATAATTGTCCTTTCAATTCATTTTCATTCAAACAATTTACAATTCAAATAATTGTTTTTGAACAAATATTTTCAAACAATTTTCTCAATACAGTATTTATGAATAGTATGAACTTGATTACCTGATAATATAGGTGCACTTATTTTAAACATACTTTTATTTTAGTTTTGACAATGTGTAACCTGAAAATGCCTCATAAAAATGTCAATTGCTTCCAATGAAATTAACTAAAATATTTATTAATTTACATTATTGCTGATATTTTTATGTACTTTTAAGCTAAGAAATATTTAGAATTTCCCTGTTAGAATTGATTACTGTAAAGTTATCTGTATACAACCTGGGGAAAGTGCTTTATATATTATACTCTCCATTATCATTCTATACATTTTTTTTTTTGTAAAGCCTCCAATGATATTATTTCCCTGAACCAGAACTTGCCCATTCACAATTAATTTAAAAGTAACATAGTTTATTTTAAATATATAGTTTATGGCACAAACCAAATCACCTTCATGCCAGAAATATCCCCAAAACCTAAATATTAAATACTTAAATTTTTTTTTTTTTTTTGTATCACCCATTAACTTTTTTAAATTCCTCATTGCATGCCTGTAAAAAGGAATTTTCAAGTGTATCTATTGCTATTAGAAGTTTAGAATTTTTTTTTTCAGCTTCTTTCAAGATGTAAAGATTCTGTATCTTATTAATTTTTGTTTCTTTTTTTCTTGTTTCTATTTAAAATTATTTTAGGATATTCGTAAACATCTTAAAAAACAGAAGCCAGCAGAGACAGTCTCCTCAGATCCTTTGGGGAAGGACTATTATACAGGAGCCATTTCCTTGGATAAATATCTAAGCAGATCTTCTAATTGTGATTGTAGTAAAACACAAACGAGGTTACCTAGCAGGTAAGTTTCTTATTTCAGCTTAATATTTTTTTGTTTTAATCCTTTCACGTCAATGCAAATGATTTTATTGTTAATCAATTATGTTGTAAAATATTCTTTTTTTAAATCTTTATTCAAGATTAGAAACAATTTTAAAATTATGCTTTTTTTCTTTTTAATTATAACAATTTATCTGTTTATAATTTTTAAATGTCTCATTTTTTTTTTTTTTTTTTTTCAAGAATGGAGTGAGAAAGAAACTTGCCCAAATGAAATTACTTTTTGCAAAAATATTTTTAACAATTTATAATCTAAGAAACAGTATTATTTTGGTCTATTGTTAATCTTATTTCATGTTGAAATATTTGTACAAAAGACATATCTATTAATAATAGATTTACTACACATACAGGGTATGGCAGAAATACCTGCCACATAATAAGATATTAGCTATATGAAGACACTATTGCCACTAATGTCTTACCATTATGTGAGAGGTATTTCTGTCACAACCTGTATAAATAATTCTTTACTTACAAAAAAATGAGCATTATTAAACTATAAAAACTGTTGTACAAAAAAAGTTAATTCATGGCAGATGAAATCATGTGTAAATATTAGAGTAAGCTCTAAACCAAATTATACGATCAGAATTGATAGATTTGTTAATATTTCCAATTTTGAGTCACTACTTTTAGAATAATATAGCAAATAATTTCTTCTTTTAATGTTTTAATTTCTATACTGCAGTTGTAGATGATCTTAAAATATTGATTTACTTAATTTTGGTTTGCTAATTATATATGTTTACTTTTTTCTTTTTCCTTTTTTATGAGTAAATTTATTGGTGATCATACAGTTACAAGCCTAGAGAAGGAGAGTTAGATGCCTTAGATAATTTCAATATTGCAATATTCTCAAGAAGTTAATTATTCAATTCTATTTTCTGACTGAAATGTTAAAACTAATTTCTAAATGTTTTAGAAAGATGACTGCTTCAAAGTATAACACTCTACTCACCGGTAGCCCACATCATAATGTTCCCCTGTGGAAACGGAACAGATATTGGAAAAAAGGGCGGAAACGTAAAATGAAACACAAGTTCCGTAAAGACTCTAAGCATGAATGTCGTATGCCGAACATGAAGTGCTTCACACATGATAACTATCATTGGAAAACTCCCCCCTATTGGACATGTAAGTTATTCTGCCTAATTATAATTTTCTTCTTATGGTTTTTCTCCATCCCCCATTGCTTTGCTATCATCAAAAACAATCCCATATACTTCAATTTTTTCCACAGAATGAATTTTTGTTCAACAATATATCATAAAAATCTTTATAAAATTGTTTCCACTTGATTATATAAGCTGACTCTATTGTCTTGACTTTTCCAAGAAACTCTCTTCCAGCTCTCTAACTCAGCCCTAACCTTTGAAAATTTTCTTTGTTTAATTCAAATAAGAGAGAAAGTTGTTATAATAGAGAATACTTTTGAGATATTTTATTGTTTTTCAGATAAACTACAGATCTTTAAATTTGGTAATAGTTAGAATCTTGTAAAATCACAATACAAATTACTGATATTACTGACATTGCAAAAACTAGAATAGCATTAATATTTATATTATGTATGTATGTATGTATGTGTGTGTATATATAATATATATATATATATATATATATATATATATATTGCAGTCTCAATAAAATTTTGTAAAGGTTATGCCTATTTTAATATAACAACATCCTATAACTTTTGAAACTGACTTCTTTTATTATAGACATTTAGTAATTTTAATTTATACTAAAATATGCCTTTTTATTTAGCATTGTTGCTAGATCTACTTATAATGGTTATATTTTTATCCAAAAGCTACCTAAAAATATGCCATATTTGACTTATAGATAAATGACTGGAAAAGTAATTTTTGTCTGGATCTATGGAAATTTGAAATGCAAAAGTGAATTTCTTACACTTAAAACTATAAGAGAATGTTAATATGAAAATATGTACATAGAAATTAAACTCCCTTGAAAGACACTCATTGATATATTTACAGTCACTTGTAAGATTCTTGAGATATTAATTTATTTGAGACAATGTCTTGTAGCCAAAATAAAAAATGTTTAAACTACCTCGGACATGTTCTGTAGAATTTTACAAAACCATTTCAGGGATCAGTATAATCATAGTTATGGAGTAAGGCTAATAAACTATTTAGTGTAAATGGTCTTTCAAGAATATCATAGGCAAACTAACCTTACTTTTACAAATTTGATTTGAAACTTAATAAATTTCACATTAAAAAAAAACAAAAAAAACTGTGTGCTCAATGAATGTGAAGCAATTTGTCAATGCTATTTCCAAACAGAAAAAAAGGAATACTTATACAAATTAGATAAGTCTTGCATAAACAACTCTTCAGCAATTGTAATAAGTTTTTTTTTTTTTAAATCAGATACATAGTCATTATACTAAGAAAGTTATGTTACTCTTGGCAATTATGTGATTAAGAAAATTCAAATTCAATTTAACTTTCAGGTTTGGTTCAGTATTTTTGATTCCTTGTAAATGTTTCCTTACAAAGTTTTGAGTCTTATAACATTTTCCCAATTGACTATATCTTTAATCTTTCTGATAAATATATCTTAAGCATTATAACAAACATTTTTAAAAATAAATCTGGTGAAGTAGAAAAATAAAGGTGAACAAATGTGTCGAATGAAATATCTGTATTCTATTAACAACTTTGTAGCATGAAAATGCTAATCATCTGAAACTTAGCAATGTGCATATGAGGACAATTAATAGTATAACATTGACATTTCGCCCCAATAAAATCTGGCTTCTCACTTGCGAGATAATTGAGTGAAACTATTTTGAATCCAATTCCTTTTATTTTTCTTCTAAATGCATCTCGTATTACAAATCATCAAAACATAATTACATGCATTTGTTTTTCTCTTGTTTGTATTCACTTCATTGTATCGTGCAAGCTTCCCTATTTGAAAGGGGTTTAAATTTTACCAATAACAAACATCTTGTGCAACAATAATCATCTACAAAATTTGAAGGAAATAAAGAAGAAAAATCTATAAATTTGTGAGATTGATTATCTAGATAATACTATTTGTCTGTTTTCATTAATGTTTTAAAAGTTCACCTTTTTTCGTTTCTTTTTTAAAACTTTTAGGCCCCCCACCTCCAGCTTATTGAGGCCTTTATTAAGATCTCCAGCTTATTGAGGCCTTTATTAAGATCTCCAGCTTATTGAGGCCTTTATTAAGATCTCCAGCTTATTGAGGCCTTTATTAAGATCTCCAGCTTATTGAGGCCTTTATTAAGATCTCCAGCTTATTGAGGCCTTTATTAAGATCTCCAGCTTATTGAGGCCTTTATTAAGATCTCCAGCTTATTGAGGCCTTTATTAAGATCTCCAGCTTATTGAGGCCTTTATTAAGATCTCCAGCTTATTGAGGCCTTTATTAAGATCTCCAGCTTATTGAGGCCTTTATTAAGATCTCCAGCTTATTGAGGCCTTTATTAAGATCTCCAGCTTATTGAGGCCTTTATTAAGATCTCCAGCTTATTGAGGCCTTTATTAAGATTCAATTTTTATTGCATATTGAAAAATTCTACCCACCCACCAATATACCTCAATTAATGACCCTCCCTTGTACACCTAAGAGTACCTATTTGAATTTTTTTAAATGTATTGTCTTTCATAGAAAATTATTTTTTTATGTTAAATATACTTCTTTTAGTAAATGAGTTTAGGCACTTTGTCTTAATTACTGCAAGAATATTGATTCTATGCTATTTATTCTGCATTCAGCTCTATTTATGAATAGTTCCTTTTCTGCACTTTTTGAAGATGTTAGCTAATGATACAAGATTCAAATGATTGCTCTTTAACGCATATAAATCATAACTTTTAAAAAATCATATTTGATGCTTCACTTTTGATATAATCTTGTGGCGGTACAGTGGAGTAATGGATAGTGGCTTGAATTGAGGATTCTGAGAGCCACGTTCATTGTATTCTAGTATAGATTCATACCTTGTGAAAGGTATGAATCTATCTCTTCCTCCCAACTGCAAGTAAATAGCAAGACAGACTAGGGGCCGTAGTCTTGGTTGGCAACCAGTCTAGGAGAAGGAAAACTCTGAATTCAAGTTTTGATAAAAAGAAATATACAAACTTTGACCGCCAACACAATTTTATCATTTAAATGGAATAACACGCAAAGAATATTATGCTATCCTTTTTCATTTCAATATAAATTGCAGGTGTATGCTATTTAAAAAAAAAAAAAAAAATGTCCAGCTCCCAGCATCATTTCTCAGTCTTTAACATTTTGCTTTCTGCATTGCATAATACTGCACCTTTTTTTAATCTCTTCATCATAAACCATAAAACTTATTCCAAGTTTCATCACTTTCTGTTAAAAAAAAAAGATAAATTTAATCATAGCTTTGCACACCCTCGTTGATGAATCTTTATAGAAATGAGACAACACTGTTAGATTCCTGACACAGTTATGAGTTCATGTTTCTAAACAAGAATTCAATTTCAGATTCTCTCTTTCTCTGTTCATTTTTTACTTCCTCATTGCAAGTAGCTACTATTTAAAGATATTTACTAGAATTTTGGAAACTTTCTCAGTTTACTGTTGAGTTGATTAATTATTATTAGTAACCGGTAAGTATTTTTCTCTCTTGTCTTTCTTTGCTTCTTTTTTTTTTTTCTTTCTTTTCCTCTTTCAGTCCAGATGCATGTATCTTTGCATGATGCTTGAACATTTTCACTGCTATCTTGGTAGATTTTAATTGAGTCATTTTACAAAACACTGGCATTGGAATATGATCAGTAAAGCCATGAACAAAAAGACTCTAAACTAAAATGAATTTACAAAAAATTATAATTTAGTTAAATTTTAGTTTTTTTTTTTTCCTGTTAATTAAATCTGAGGATATGAATTTATTGATGTGGCTGATTTATAATCAAGTCTGAACTATTTTGTTCAAATAAAATCATTGTGAATGCATATTCAAATAAGCCTGTTGATAATGTTGAGAATTCTGTTATAACTTTAGCAATTCAAACTATGCAATAATATATAAAATGCTTGTTTCAAACATTAAATAACTTCAAATGTTAGACATGTGCTGGGAGTAATGTTCCAATTGATTTTATTTTTCATTTATCATTGAATTTAAATGAGATAAAATGTAACTTGTCTTGTCATGCGTCTTTGTTACATTTTCATCCTCTTCTATTTTTATTGGTTTGAATGCTTATCTGCTTAAACTGAATGAAATGTTGTGCTTTTATTTCATTTTATTTTAACAGCTCTTCTGTAATATATTCTGGGTTTATTAACATTTTTCTTATTCCTTAAATCTATTCTGACCCATCATTTTGCGCATTGGAAAAGTTAAACAGCATACTCTTATATAACTTAAAATTCCTAAATTTAAATCAGTTTGACATGAAAGAAATCAATGAATTCCACCTACAAGTGCCTGTGAGAAATTTCTAGAGAGACTCAATCACTGAATTCATTCTACATGTGGCACCTTTTACTCACACGGGTGGCTCATTCAGTTGAACTTGAACTGTGTGCTTCATAAATTTAAACATTTTTAAATAATACTTACATTAGTAGTTCTTGGCAAATCATTCTCACACTCAGTAAATGCGTTCATAATCTGAAATAAAACTTAAATAATCTGACTAATATTCAATGTTTTCATCAAAAGTTATTTCTTGCTTAGTAACTGGGAATTTATAAATTGAGTCAGCGCATAACAAAAGTTAATTTAAGTAGGGTAACAAGAAATCTTGGGGAAATTGGAAATCTATTGCAAAATTTAGGGTTTCCACACACCCCTTTCCATTTTCCTCCATTTCAATCCTTATTGAGAAATACCTCATGGAAAGCTACCAGTTTATCTTTAAATCAAATTTAACCAATATTTGAAAGAAATAAATAAAAAAAAGCCATCATCTCCACTGCTAAAGATCTCTTACTATTGATCCAGCATGATTAACTGAGGCTTGAATTTTCGAAATTCTTTTTATCTTCTTCCTAGCTACAACAAAGGTTAAGAATCGACAACGGCCACGCTCCATTGAATATCTCTCTCTGCTTCATGGGCTAACTTGTAAAAAGGATGGTCTGGAATGTACTATCATGGATAACGAACACTGGAGAACACCTCCATATTGGACTTGTAAGCGATTGTATTTAATGACTTTTATTCATTTTTTACATCTTCAGTACACTGTAACAAATCGCGTTTCAAATGAGCATTTTACTTAGCTGTTCACTTTAACATATTAGCTACCATTAGATTCTCTGATATCTTTTAATTATTTCTATAGATTGCCATAAAAAGTCATCTAGAAAAGAAATATTTTTATATAATAATGAATCCGAAGTTGTTTTACATAGTAAATTCTGTTTAACTAGATAATACCAACATTCTTCTCAACAAAAATGATATTGTTTTTGTTTTAATATTAATTTTTTCTACTATATCACTTCTAATGAAACTGAAGATTTGCCACTTAATATGCTGGAAAGTTTATCTATATTCTGTTAATGTGAAAATGAATCTGTGCATATATGTGCACTTGAAGTAAAAGCAAACCTACTAGCTTAATACCAATCTAACATTGAGAAACGGAAATTCTACATTCTATTCTACTAAACTAGAGCTCTTTAATGCTCTCTTTAGAAAAAGACACTTTCAGATTTGCAGGAGAAGTCATTTGGTAGCAAATGTGTTAATCTTGCTAATATCAATTTTGCCGTAGCATTCTTTAAAATCTCAAAATTCACAAATATCATGGGTCATGTCTTTTAACATTTTGAATTTAAATCATTTTTAAACAATTCTGATTAAATATATCATTAAATTTATCTGCTAAATTATTCTCAACCCAATCTCTATATAAAGCTTATGTGAATAATTGAAATTGATTTTTTTCTTTTAATATAACTTTTTCTCTTGTAATTTATTTTTTGTTGCATCTTCTGTTGGTGTTTACTTTATGTTGCAATTATTTTGTTTCATGTAAATGAAAATATTTTCTTTTTTAATAACCAAGTAGTTTTAACTATTAATTCATAAATAGAATGGAATTGTTGTTTTAAATAGAATTGAATGCTTCCTTCAATTATCATGTTTTATAATCAGCCCAAAATTAATAGCAGCCTCAAGACAATGGATAAACTGAACACAGTCATATATAATGTTTAATTTGAAAAGGTTTGGGCTTTAACTAAATTTATTATAAAAACCTATGTTAACTTTATTGCTATTATCAAACAGCTTTCTTTTTTCTTTTTTTTTTCTTTTTGTAAAATTTACATCAGATATCTATACTGCCTTAATTCATTTTAATACCCATTGGAGAGCAGGAATTTGTGACTGATAATTTGTTTGGAAAATGACTTCAATGCATACTCAAATAGCGATACATTATAATGTTCAGGAAAAAGACATTATCAATTCACAAATAAGAAAACAGACTTTTTTTTTTTCTTTTTCTTTTTTCAAAGTAAAAAAAAACAAACTATATACCTTCTGTAGTTACAGTATAAGAAAACAGTTTTAACAAGTACAAATGGCCAGCAGTCATATATTTTTGTGGCTGATTTTGAATGCAAGGGACTACTGAAAAGTTTTCAGCATAATCTGTTTGGTCAGATGGCTCACGCCAAGAACTTCTCAGCAGTCCCTTGTATAAGTAATATCTTAATTAAGAAGGCTACCTTATTTTGTCAGGTTCATTACAAATTGCTGCATTCATATTATTACCAGCTGAATATTCACTTACTGTAGATGCTGTTTTGAAGGTTCTTTTTATTTTTGCTATTTAGTCATGAAATTGATTTTAAAAGAAAAGAAAAAGCAAAGATTGCTTTCAGTATAAAGTGTATTGCTATTAATACTGCATGATGTTTGCATTTACGAAAAGAGTAATATTAACTCTAAATTTGTCTTGATATTTAAAAATTGTAAGTCTATTGAAAATACTCATAAACATTGCAATATTATTTTGTCTTACGAAGACATCACATTCCTTCACCTCTATCTTGTATATGTGTGTATGACTGAGTAAAGTTTCTATTATTGATATATAAGATTTTACTTAAAAATACATTAAAGCAATGTTTTAACTGCTAAATTGTGGCTGTGCAAAAGGTGGGATTTTTTAACATTATCACCTTGTAAAAAATCAAAATCTCCAATTTCTCTTGGATAATCAACACAGCCAATCACAGAAACTTTCTTAATTAATATTTGATGATATTCTGAATGATCTTTATCTCTTTTCACGTACTTTACTCCTTGTTACAATAAAGTTTATATTATAGTGCACCTTTCTTTAGATTAATGCATATTTGTCTAAAACAATTCGATTGTTTTTATTCTGCTACATATTTGATGTGCATTTGTCTGCATTTTCAGTTTGTACTTACAAAAGTTCAAAACAATTATCAATTACCCTTTCTTGCCTCATCTGAAAACATTTACTCCTTAACAATAAAATATCTCAACTTCATATTTTCTAAGTTAGGAACAAAAGAGGATGGTTTCATTATTTGCTAGGTCTAAACTTTTGACTTTATATGAATTCAGCTGATTATTTTCGATTAAATTCAGTTAATTTCAGTATTTATAAAGTATGAATGTGAATATTAGTAACAGAAAATGTGTTAGAAGTCATTTCTGATTACTTTTATTATTCTTCTGTAATAAAAGTTGTATTATTTGTAAATATGATTGACTATAAATAAAAAAATTTATACAAGGGAGTGCTGAAAAGTTCTCAGCTTGACCAAGAAACCCTTCCAAAAATGCAATCTGATGTTTGGTCATTTGGTTAGATTTTCCAAAATTCATTAAGCCAAAAACATTTTAACACCCACTCATATAAGTAGTAGTTACTATATTTTACTAGTGTTAGAAATTGATTCTTAATGAATTAATCTTTTGAACTGTGATTTTCTTATGAGAATGCAAAATAGTTTCTGAAACTTGATCAATATTTTTCAGCTTTTTGGAATTTACATTTGAGTAAAGAAAATCTTATAGAAAATATTTCCATATTAATCTTACACTTTGCCCAGTTAATGGAAATTATTTACATTTTTTCCCTTTTAAGTAAATTCTATTTCAACACATTTTCTCTGTACTTTAGTTGTAGAGCCACCAAGCAGAAAAGAAGCAAAGCACCATTCAAAAATTCAGCAATATAGTAATTCTTAAGATTTTAGAACAAACAAGACAAATCTTTTAAAGATATTTTTTTTTCTGATACTTAAAAGAAAAAATGTACTTTATCCAATTGGTTCCATCTGATTGTTAAATTGTTTTTTCTGAATTCTGTAAACTCTATTTTGGATTATGGGTTTAAAAATCATAAAATTTAGTTTATTCTTATTTGTGTATCTTGTGAATTTGGTGATTCTTGGTTGGGACTTTGAATATATTGTATTAACAATTGGTGTCAAACACTTTAAATGTTTGATATTGAATGCACTGAGGCCTTTTTATAAAAAATGTCTAAAAGTTTTTCTCTTGTGTCTTTCTATATGTTCACATTTGATATTAATAGATTTTTATCAAAACTATTTTGGCCACTTGATCATAAAATTAAAACAAAATCTTTAAACCTGTCCTGTGAAGGTACATCCCAATAGTTTCAGTAATAAAATTGCTCATTTTAACTATATTTTTTTTATCAAATTTTACATTATATATTTATCAGTTCTAATATGCTCATTTTTTCTGTAATACAATCTCCAAATTTCCATTTTAATCTAAAAATATGAATTAGCATCCATTCTTTCATCATTATCAGAGGTTATCACACTGATAATTCTAGAAATCAATTGTTTCACTCACTTAACAATTATATTTTCTAAAGTTTGTATAAGACAAACATCTATTGACAAAAGGAAATAGTTTAATGAAAAAAAAATTAACCAATTAAATCATTTCCCTCATCTCTGCCCATTCATCATTAACTACATTATTTCTATCAAAACTTTAATTAGGATATTTTCAGTTCTATAAGCACTGTTTAAGTTTCAACTTATATTAATTTGTCTTGAGCTGATTCAAATATCCACTAATGGATATTATACGGTGGAAACATGTAAATTACTATGGAAGCGTCTTCAGTCAGATGATGTATTTTTAGATACATTATCAAATGATCTCCTGACACTCAAAAACATTTAAGCTTATTGGATACAATTGAGTAGGCTACAATCACCACCATCAGCTTAAATAGCCCTGTATTTTTCAACATCTGTACAATAATATAAACTTTTTTTACAAGAAATTATCTTTTCTTAAAGAAATTATCTTTGAATTCATTCAAGATGTACTTTATCTTGTGATATTTTTCTATTTCAAAATTGCTATAAAGCAAAGACTTAACTGTAATGTTAAAATATGTGCATATTATGGCCAAATCATGACAATAACCTTTTTATGTGTCTATCAAACAGTTATTAAAAAAGAGGTAACCCCCACCCCACAGTACTTGAATGAAGTAATATTCTCATTACCTAAAGGAATTTTAAAAATGTCTTGTCACAATGGACTCAGATGTCTATTACTCTTCAAAAATGGTCTTTTAAAGGCTTGTAGAAAGAATTAATATTTTCTTTTATAATAAAGCTTATATCTTATTATTTACTCTAGGAGTTGCTAACAAAAGTTTTTTTCCTCTAAAATTTTATTATATGTACATCTTTTTTCTTTTCTTCTTTTTTTTTTACTTTATAAGCAAATTCCTACACACATACTAGATTTGTTTCAATCTTTAGATTTTTGTAAAAATCATTTGATAGTGAAATGTTCTTATGGTGTAAATCCTGAGATGCCAACAAGTTTTGAATTGTATACCTCTGTGCTTAGTTACAGTGTGGTGGAATAAAGTCTGCATAATCTCCAAAGGAATATTTTAAACAGTAATACAAAAATTGAATATTCATAGGCAGAAAAAGTATTTTCTAGTTTTTCCTGTCTATGCTTTTATTAGATTCCTTTTCTAATGCTGTTGTTTTTAATGTTTTTTTTTAACTGCATTTAAAAATTTTGATTCTTTTTCTTGTCAAAAAACTGATGGTAAAATGCTGACAATCATCATTATAATGCTATTTTTCAGGTCAATAAAACAGCTCTTCTTTTATGCAAATAATTGATTGGCTTACACTCTCTCACTGCTGCAAATATACTACATAAAATTTCAGGAACTTAATTGAAGTTCTTCATATCTAAGTTTATAAAAATTAGATTACACAAATTTTCAATTTCAGTTTGAATGTTTTTACACAACTGTAAATTTAATTTTTTTTTTTTTTTTTTTTTTTTTTTTTTGTGAAAATGATGGCTAGGAATCCGTCAACAGTAACATGTCTATGAGTAATTAGTATCTTATCCATCCATTTGCTTTTTAGGGAATGTATTACAATGGATCTGATAGATTGTTTCCTCTACTTTCAGATGGCCCTTTTTGTTTCTGTTCTAATGCTAACAACAATACATATTGGTGTATCCGAACCATCAATGAGACACATAATTTCTTGTATTGTGAATTTATCACTGGTTTCATTAGCTACTACAACTTGCTGGAAGATCCACACCAGGTATTCATTTTTACCAATACAGATTTAGCAAAATAGCTTACTTTACAAAAATATTTTTTTTAAATCATACTTCACATTATTTTATTGTAATCAAATTTTGTACAATTATTTTTAATATCAATTTTAGCCAGATAGTTATGGAATCTGCTGTGTATATGAATGGTTTGAAAAGGAAGAACCCTGTTCAATTTCATGAACTTTTCACGTAGCAGCTTAATATAATTTCAATAAAATGTTTGAAAATTGCTTGGCCCAAGTCAAGGGATATAATGTTGAAAAGTTAACAAAATATGCTAATATTTATCTCCCAAAATATTATCATTTATTAGAAAATCAAACACTTACAAAAATGTTTAATATTTTTATAAATCCCCTTTAATATCTTATGTTTTTCTATTTGTATAGATAGAATATTGTTAAAACAGCAACCTAATGCAAGAGAAATAAAGATTTCATTGTCAGTTTATATAACTACATTTCATCTTTTTGAGATAAACCTTTTTGACTTTACTCTATGCTGCAAAATCAAAAGCTCAATCAACTCTGTTATGTTTTGTATGATATGTCTAAAATAAAGTTAAGATTTGTTCAACTTGCAGCTTAAAAACAGCATCCATGAAGTGAATTATGGTGTTCTACAACAGTTGCACACGAAATTGGAAAAGTTACGAAAATGTAAAGGAGCTCGAGAATGCAGTACTGATTTTTCCGAAGAAAGTGAGTCTATGACATTTGCTGAGTCTTCTAAGTTATTTTAAATTTCCAGACAATTAGGATTTCTTACATTAATCTGTATTAAGCCAAATGTTGGTTATTATCTAGAGTTTTTTTATATCCAATGCTTATGTTAGGATGGAAATAACAGGTAAGGAGTTTTGATCTTTTATAACATGAATTGTTTTATTATGATTTAAGTAGAGAAAAATGTTAAATATTTTAACCAGAAAATTATGTGAAGATATATATATATATATATATATATATATATTAAAAAAATGTATACTACAAATGTTGGTCATTGTATTCTAAGTGTTAGGGATAAAAAAAAAATTACAATGGGATGCTGAAATGTTCTTAGCCCAATCAAAAAGGCCTTCTAAAATATACTGTTGTTTGTTCATTTGATTAGATTTTGAAAAGTGAGCCAAGCTGAGAACTTTTCATCATCTCCTTGAATAAATGATTATTTGGCATGAATATATTTTTTATATTACTTGTATTTTTTCTTTAATGAAAAAAAAATAGCAACATTATTAATTCAATATAATTTTGACTTGATATTCCCCCTACTACACTCCCATCCCAAGATAGATTTCAACTTGTAAAGCAATATGACAATATTCACTTAATTGTTATTTTTACTCTGCTGCATACCTACTGATCTTTCCATGCATATTTTCTTCCCATATTTGCTTTTTATACACAAGTGTTTCACATGAAAGTTATGCTATCTAAATTTCAGGAAATTCTACTAGACATACTGATGCCAACTTGACTTTTCCAATCAGGTATATTTCTGAGCTTCACCTCCCATTTTTTTTTTTTTTTTTTTTTTAATTTATTAACTGAATAACCAGTCATTTTAATAAAAATAGTGCTCTGCTTTTTTTTCCTTTCTTTTCTTTTTTTTCTCCTTTTATTTTATGCTAATAATAAACCAGCTATTCATAATGGTCAACTATCCTAATCTTCCTTGCATCGTGTTCCATATTGAGTTTTAGAAAAATCTCTTTATAAAAATGTTTCTTTTCTATTTAAATCTAAGTCTATTTTATCTGTATTATTTACAAAATTATATTCTTCACTTCTGGCAGGATTTTATTTGACTTGATTTGAAATAATAGCAAAACAGAAGTTGTTAATTCAGCCTTTTGAAAACTAATTTTATCTTGTTTAGAATAGTTTATTTAGAATTTGTCCAACTCTCAAATTAGGTCCTAACTTAGGATAATTTTTTTTTTTTTTTTTATAAATGTAACTAGTTGTGTATATATAAGAAGAAAGCAAAGTGGTTGAAAGAGGTTTTTCATTTCATCAAAGCAAAAAAATCAAATCACATCATCCTTCATCTTGGTAAAATAAATAAGCATTAATTTTTTTTTTAATATAAAGATTAAGTTTGAGAGTTACTCCAAAGAATATAATGAAAAAAATCTCCAGTTAATTTTTAATTTTAACAAAATAAACTTCCAATTATTTTCCCATCTTTCCATGTTTTGTTTCTTACTTATTCTTATTTATTCTTCAATTTTTTAAATCTCTTCCTTTTACTATTACGACCACCTTATTGCTTAAATTGTCCACTGATCAACTTGTACTGAGTATTTTTTCATTTTCCTATTAGTAACAATAACGTTGCAAAAAGTGATATCCACTTTTGAATAAGGTTAAAAAAATGAAAATAAACAAGAAGCCATGATAGAAAGTCTGCAAAGAAAACAAAATGAAAGTGTAAATACAATTTGAGGACAATAAATTTTAACCTCATATTTCACAAAAGCAGATTCTTTAAAAATAATAAACAAAACTCTTCCAATCTTTCTCTCTCTCAGTAACCTAATTAATATAAGACCTCAATATTTAGACTTGCTGGCCTTTGGTGTTTTAGTTGAGAAAAGAAAAGTAAAAATAAGGTCTGAAGATCAAATATAACATCCGCCCAAAGAAGGCCAACAGAAATATCCATGTAGATTGTTTTAAAAACAAAAAAAAGAGGAAGACTTACTCTGAAAAATATATAAAATAATGAATTTTTTTTTCACTCTCAGAAAGCAATTAGCTATTCTAAATTCTTTATCTACAAATAAATTTGAGAGACAGTCATCTGAATTGTATTACTGAATACAATTTGTGAAACAGTTGTTCAAATTACTCTATGAAAAATGTATTTTTTCTATTAGCCTCTTGCAACCAAATATTTGTGAACATTCATTTACTTTTGATTCCTAAAACATTAATATTCCACTTTTGTGCTTCTTATACTGACTTGGTAATATTGTTGTGAAGATGGAAAAATATTGACTTTCTAGCTTTTAGCTTCCTTACTCTCAGCAGCTACTGTGCAATCAGTAAATGCTTACTTTCACTGTAGATCTCAGATTTCCATATTTCTGCAGGAGATTTTCATCGGAAAACAGTGTATCGTCGAGAAAAGCTACTTGACAGCTGGAGGTAGTGAATAACAGATGTTAGTAACGTCTCTTATTTTCTGGATTATATACAATCATGCTTCCTATTGAAATTGTTTTTAATGGCTTAATGGACGGGATTTTTTTTTTTCTTTTATAAATACCAACTGCTGGCATGACCATTACTTTAATTTAACATTCAATGTAAAATTTTCTTTTATTTATTTGACAAATTTAGAAATTACAAGGTAATATACAAGGTAGTGCTGAAAAGTTTTTAGCCCAACCAGGACGCCCCCTCTACTCCATTCTGATGTTTAGTTATTTGGTCAGATTTTGGGAAGTGGGTCAGGCAAGAACTTGCCAACATTCACCTTGTATAAACAATAATATTTAATATTTGAATGTATTAATGTTAAAAGTAATAAAATGTATTGTTTTTGGGTTTTGGTTTTTTTTTTTGTTCCTAAATAGAAGTTTAACTGAAAGTTTTTCTATTGACTTTTGCTCAGCAGTTTGGTAGTTTTGGCTTTTCCACTGTTTTAATGTTGTAAATGTGCTACAGTGCGTACACGTGTTCATTCTGCTTTGGCTATTCCGACTCTTGACTTAAACATCTTGCTGATTGTCCCTTGGTCGGCTTCTTAATCCATTCTGATATCTGCAATATCATGTGGTTATTTATTGCACACAGCGGGTGTGTTTAGGTTGTCAAATCATTTATTGATCTATTGCTGATTCAATCAGTTCATCTTTTGCTGCTTCCCACTGATAACATTGGGTCATTTTAACCAAAGATAACGTCTCACCTGCAGAGCCCATCAGTTTGGAAAGTGAATTGACACTTGCTATAAATATCTATACCTTTTTCTTTATTTTTTTCTTTCTTTTCTTTTTTTCTTTCTTTTCTTTTTTCTTTCTTTTCTTTTTTTCTTTCTTTTCTCTTTTCTTTCTTTTCTTTTTTCTTTCTTTTCTCTTTTCTTTCTTTTCTCTTTTCTTTCTTTTCTCTTTTCTTTCTTTCCTCTTTTCTTTCTTTCCTCTTTTCTTTCTTTCCTCTTTTCTTTCTTTTCTCTTTTCTTTCTTTTCTCTTTTCTTTCTTTTCTCTTTTCTTTCTTTTCTCTTTTCTTTCTTTTCTCTTTTCTTTTCTCTTTTCTTTCTTTTCTCTTTTCTTTCTTTTCTCTTTTCTTTCTTTTCTCTTTTCTTTCTTTTCTCTTTTCTTTCTTTTCTCTTTTCTTTCTTTTCTCTTTTCTTTCTTTTCTCTTTTCTTTCTTTTCTCTTTTCTTTCTTTTCTCTTTTCTTTCTTTTCTCTTTTCTTTCTTTTCTCTTTTCTTTCTTTTCTCTTTTCTTTCTTTTCTCTTTTCTTTCTTTTCTCTTTTCTTTCTTTTCTCTTTTCTTTCTCTTCTCTTTTCTTTCTCTTCTCTTTTCTTTCTCTTCTCTTTTCTTTCTCTTCTTTCTTTCTTTTCTTTCTTTCTCTTCTTTCTTTTTCTCTTCTTTTCTCTTCTTTCTCTTCTTTTCTCTTCTTTCTCTTCTTTTCTCTTCTTTCTCTTCTTTTCTCTTCTTTTCTCTTCTTTTCTCTTCTTTTCTCTTCTTTTCTCTTCTTTCTCTTCTTTTCTCTTCTTTTCTCTTCTTTCTCTTCTTTTCTCTTCTTTTCTCTTCTTTCTCTTCTTTTCTCTTCTTTTCTCTTCTTTCTCTTCTTTTCTCTCTTTTCTCTCTTTTCTTTCTTTTCTTTCTTTCTTTTCTTTCTTTTCTTTCTTTTCTCTTCTCTTTCTTTTCTCTTTCCTCTTTTCTTCTTTTATTTCTTTTCTTCTTTTATTTCTTTTCTTTTATTTCTTTTCTTCTTTTATTTCTTTTTTCTTTCTTTTCTTCTTTTATTTCTTTTCTTCTTTTATTTCTTTTCTTCTTTTATTTCTTTTCTTCTTTTATTTCTTTTCTTCTTTTATTTCTTTTCTTCTTTTATTTCTTTTCTTCTTTTATTTCTTTTCTTCTTTTATTTCTTTTCTTCTTTTATTTCTTTTCTTCTTTTATTTCTTTTCTTTTAATTTTTACCTGTCAATTCTTCTACCCCATATCTCATCAATTTTATCTGAACAGTATTTTTTCCTGTGTGCAAGCTTGAATTTTCTTTACAATGTTATTGCATAGATTGGAACAATATTTGAGTCTTAAAATGTTGTAGAGAATAATTTTAAAAAAATAAAATACCAAGAGATTTACATACAAACAAATTGAAGCTCTGGATTTTTCTCAATTTTCTGCATCTGTGTTGTGAAATTCTCCAAAATATGAATGTTATTCTATTTCCTCCTTATAATTTATTACTGAAATTATTTAAGGGGGCATCTATTGCCTATTACTTACTGTAATTACCCATGTATAATACACCTTCATCCATAATATGCACACCTAAAATTCTGCTGAAAGTGTAGGAAAATGCTTCTACTCGCGCATAATACGCACCCCTTGTTTGGTAATCAAACCCTATAAATTGTACCTCACCAATTTCATTACAGTCAGGGTTTCCTATTCTTATTTTTTTAAAAAATGGTTTTAAACATAGAATAATATGATAATTCTTATTTTATTTTATGGCAATTTTTTAAAGATTGTTTGTTGCTGTGCATAATACGCACCCCTGATTTTGCTTATTATTTTTTAGAAAACAAATGTGTATTATTCATGGGGAATTATGGTACATAGTTCAGAATAATGGAAATGAATTAATTCCTGCCTTCCTCCCATCCCCTCATTTTTTCTCAGCATAAATTTACTTCAAAATTTTGCTTGTGGTAAACATTTTCAGCTGTTGATTTACACTAAAGATACCATTTGTTAAGTTATTTTTTTCTTCATTATCAGTGATCTTTTATATGAGACAATAACACTAACATTGTGATTGGATTGGAGCTTGCCTTGGTTGACTGAATAAGAGCTTTTTTGCTGCTACTGCCTAAGTAAATAAAGTAGTTGTGGGAGAGTGATTTTTTTTTTTTCCAAGTTATAACACTTCAATCCTGCCAATGATGATGTATTTTGTCTAGACATGTGGCAATAAGGTTAAGGAATTCATACCTTACTCAAAATCATTATAACTTAATCAGTATTCAAACTCTCTTTACAAAGGTCATTTCCCATATTAATAGCTGATACATTACCTAACTCTTTCAATTACTTACATATTTTTCTTTTAAAAAGACTACAAGGATGGACCAACAAGTTCATGGCTTGAAATGTAATTATTAGTTGAATTTTGATCTGAAATTATCATTCTATAATGTTTAATTTGCATGATTAATATTCACCACAATTAAGTGCATTGACAAGGAAGAAGATAATGTTGAAAAATAAATATTGTATAAAATAATGCTTTTTTCATCTTTAGGTTAAAGACTTATTTATGTACTTACATTTGAATTTAAAAAAATAAAACATATTCACATACCTGATATTAAAATTTAAAAAATACCTACTTTGCCAGTTTACAAATTTGTTTCTATACAGGAATACAAGCCTAACTACAGTTAGATATGAGTAAAAACAAACAAATAAATAAATAAATAAAAATAATCCACATAATTTTTTGTTTTAATGTGCTTGCTTTTATCAATCTAAGTCTCTTCAAACCTGGAATATTGAAATGACTGTTAATGAAACGATTTATGTGTTTATGTGACATGATTATTACACACATTGCTGAAAAACAATTTTTGAAATCTTCTTTTTTTTTTTTTTTTTTCTTTCATATTTATGCACTTAATTTCCTTAATCTCCTTAATCTTTAAATGTGTGTGATTATCAATGACATGATTTCTAAACCCAATCAATTGACACAATTTCAGTAAATAGTTTCTTATATTTGAATAGCTGCTTAAATTTCTTATTTTTATACTCTGGTTTTCAAAAAATGAAATAATTTAGTTAAGGGTACTCTGAAGGATTTTGTTAAATGTATTATTTCTGTTCGTGGCTTGGCTTCTGCATGTTTGCAACAACAGCAGGAGACTGCAATTTAAATTCTCAAAATATGCCCCCCCCCCTTCCTCCAAGATTTTTGTTCTTTCCTATATTGTAAAACAAAATGATTTTGTCTTGGCTAGGTTCTTATGCAATACTTACATATGCATTGCATGTTTCTCCACAAGTGAATGTAGACATTGTGCATGTTGTTTAAGAGTTGTAGGTTTTCTTTACTGAATGTTGTCTGCAATTAGATTTAACTCTCTTCTTTGCTTCAGCTCCCAACTCTGTTAGTTTACTTCCATAGACTGGATATATAGATTCACCACTGAAAACAGAATATGCTCATTTTGTTTCCCCATAATTTCTTCTTTGCATATCTTTATTTTTGCATTCACATGAATATTTTTATCAGTTTTACAAATATGTCCATTTATGTTCTTAAAATTTCAAAAACACAATTCCTTTCTTACCTTGATATATTGACAAAAAATTTTATCATGTCTAGGATTGCTGAAATTTCTGTAATGACTCTATAGTCTTGCATGCAGGGGTGGGGGTAGGTGTGTGTGTGTGTGTGTGTGTGTGTGTGTATATATATATATATATATATATATATATATATATATATATATATATATTGTGTGCGTGTGTTGTCTTACTACAAAAATGAAGTTAATTGCAAACTTTACAACAGTCAACATGTAAATAGACTCTTCCTCATCTTTTTATATCTGCTGGTTAACTTCTTTACCAGATCTCAGATAAAGATAAGGTAAATTGGTAGGTTCCATTTGTGATTATGAAAACAAGAGTCTACTCCAAAAAAGACTGAATTTTACTTCTTTTTTTTTTTATATAGTCATTTATTTCAGCTGTTGGAGCATTAATAAAATTAACAAATTTATTTCATATAATCAATATTTTGTTGTTATTTGTTAGTTATTATAATTGATGGATGTGTGTGTTTTCAACTATTTACCATAAAGTTTTTCAATTATTATTTTCTTAAATCTAAACAAAAGTGAATAAAAATTGGAAATGAAGTTTTCTCTTTTTCATGACTTAGCTGAATATTTATTTTACATTTTAACTGATAAAAGTATATTTGAATCATCTGAAAGTATTCAGTCCTTTTTAAAAGTTAAGTAGAATTGGCATTAACAAGTTATGGCAGTTTAAGAAATTTTTATACAATCAAATGTTTTAATCTTTGTCAATAATGTTGATTCACAAGCTTTACAAAAATTCCATTTAACACTGATTTTTTTTTTTTTTATTATTGATTTTTATTGCTTTATCTTTGTATTTTCTGCAGGCTCCAAGAAATGGAGACTTGAAACATTTGAAGTTGCTCCCATTGCTGATCCAACTGCAATTTATGATAAATTGTCTGGATATTCAACATTTGGTCCAATTTCTTCCACTGTCAGGGCTGAAGAAGAGGCAGCAGCAAATGTGATCACTTCCACTTTAGATTTGGATTTGGCCACTACAAATGGTTGATTTGTCTCTTTCCTTTCTCTCTCTCACACACACACACACACACACACACACACACAACAGCATCCAATGCCTTTTTTTTTTTCTTATTCATTCCTTATGCTGATAATTTCTATTAACAAAGAATACATTAATTTCCACCATTTTGGTTCCAACTCACAACCAACAAGAAACTTGGGCTTTCCAATCACATATTTTCACTTGCATTAATCTTATTGTTTTCAAAGACATTCTTTCTCTTGTCCTTTGTCTCACTTATTTCCAGCATGATAATATTTATATGTACACATATGTGTTGAGATTTTCTAATTCTGTTTCTCAGCCTCATTTAAACTGAACAATTTGGATGTAATGGGGAAATATATATAGATATATACATACCACAATTGAGATAGATATATATATATATATATATATATATATATATATATATATATATATAGCAATTGCAGTACTTCAAAAACTGTCTAAGATTTGCATGATATATTATGGCTTTATTGCAGAAAAATTTTCATTATCATTTTTTTATTTTCTCCCCCAAATTCATATCAGTTTTTCGTTGTTCATTTCCTCTAAGTAATATGGTTATCAAATGAAGAATGCAAGAATCCCAAAGAAGAAATCTATGTAAAGTCAATGATGGGTAAGAGAGAGAAAGAGAGAGATAGCAGCATCTTGTCTTTGCAATTCAATCGCTTCACTCATTTGTAAACAACCTAAAGAGCCCACCTTATTTTATTCACTCAAAACATTTCCGTTCTTTCATTATTGCTTTCTTTATTTCCATCTACTGCAAAAAATTATTGAACTACATTGAGAAATAAACATTTCTCAAAAATACAACAAAAAACATTGTAACAAAGTCAATTAAAATATAGTGAAAAGGAAAACAAATTAAGAATAAATCTATAGAAATTTTTCGTAAATATAAACTAAGATTTTTTATCGTTATTTTGTTGTTGTTGTTTTTTTGGGGTTTTTTTTACCTCACTGTTGATTTATTAATCAACATATTTCATTCTTCATTATACTTCACAGTAGTTTTTCAGTGTTAATTGCTTTGATTTCGTTTTAATAATCCATCTACTGATAAATATGATCATTATTCATATATTCAGTTATTTTCCCCTTCATATACATACTGTTTTAATTTTATTTTTGTTGACAAATGCCATTTAAATATGACCAAGCATTCATCTCATTACCACAGACCCATCTAAATATTTACAGATTAATCAAATACTTGGGTTCTGGATGCTTTGGTTTGGACATTGGTGCAAATCCAATTAATTGGCATTTATTGACCAGCATTTGAAGAAAATCCAATTTGCTGCAATGGAATCTATTTATGAATGCTTACCCATCAAAGCAAACTGTATTAAAGAAAATGCAGCTTTCATTCAGGGAGTAAAATAAATAAATACTGAATGTAACACCTGAATTATTTAAACTTATTTACTTTGACATTTTAACAAAAAAGAAAATTCGATTTACAAAACGGGAAAGTTATTTTGTTTTTTATCCAGCATGGACTGTTATTCATAAAAAACAATATCTGCAAACTGTTTACTGCTAAAAAATGGGGGAAAAAAAAAGGTTCTTAACAAGTGAAATGATTTTTTTTTTAATTTGTTTTCTCTAGTCCATTCCCACTAAAGTGCTCACAAGGAAACAAATGTTTGGTTGTGGACATCAAAGCTGTGGCAACTTCACTTATGACAGTGCAGCATCAACATCTCTTTTTCTGTCTCTCTAAGTATTTTTATCAAATCATTCTGCCAATTTTCTGGAAATGACCGTCCCAATGAATGTATTTGTGTTAATATCTATTATACATGTGCTAGACTAGAAATACCTGATTCAATTTGGTGTGAAGCATTGCCTGTCTTCTGCTTGAACCTAAAATAACTACCAAGCAAAGCCGTTCTTATTTGACCCCCTTTATTAACAACGATAATGATAACCAAAAAGAAAAACTCATCAGCATTTGAAACTCTCAACCAATGTGATATTTGCAACGTTTCTTAAATGGTTTCTGGCCTTGTTGCTTTCAAGATGACCAGTTCCCTCCTCCTCCTTTTTTCCTCCCTGACTAAGTGATTCTTTCCAAATGAACAATAACCAAATCATCATTTCATTGTTTTCACAATTTTTTCTTCATAATCAATTGGAAAGACTGTTTGCATTTAGCATCTTTTGAAAGAAAATCCATGAAGCAAAAAAATATCTGGGATCAAAGAATTTTTCTTTTATTTAAGACTTGTTCAAATGAAAATCCTGTATTCTTGCTTTCAATTTGATGGAATCAGAATTTCAATTTAGCCAATTTCAATCATGAAGTTTCCATTAAGAAAAACTAGAAAAAATAAAAACTTTTAAAAATTCTGATCTGTTCAAGAAATTGAAACAATGGGATTTGAAATGTTCTCTTTATGAAACCATGTCCTCCCCCACACACACATCCGGGGGTGGGTCTCTTTTTACTTTATTCTTATACAACTTTTCTATTTTTTCTTTTCTTTTCTTTTTCTCTCTCTCTCAGCTTAAAAAATCTGTCATTGTTTCTTTGAATTTTACCTGTTACTTGCATGGTACAATTAAATAGACATTTTTGATCTCACTATTTACGTTATTTCTTAAATTTTATTTGTTGATGTCCTTTTAAAATGACTGAAACTTTGTAAAAATAAAAATGTTGTTGTCAGCCATTTATTTCTTTGTCATTTGCACTGCTTTTGCTTAAATGACAAAACAAGTCAGATTAACAATATATATATATATATATATATATATATATATATATATATATATATATATATATCACACTACACCCCATTTCCAACAATTTTCCCAAGTTGTTCACTTGTTTAAGTTAGCATTTGCTTCTCTTTGTCTAGAAGTCACACTCTTTGATCAAAGTTTAATGGGGATTTAAAGATCTTAGTTGAATTCAAACTTCATTTTATATAAAATGTATTGATGATTATTTAATGTCTGATTTAAAAGAATTATAAGCAGCAAAAGCTTTTAGGTTTGATTTTTATCTTCATGCTGGGATTCCTCTTGAATTATTTTGTGTCCTTTTCATTCTTCTTCAGGATATATCAGTTGGAATTAGCTAAAGAATTATTCAATTTATTATTAAAAGTGAGAAAAACATTTTTCAGTTTTTCTTTGAGACTTAACATGTCAGTCAGGTTAAACTTGTCATCAGTTTTAATTTCCTGTAATATATTTTGTTTTGTTATTTACTCAAATCTTTATAACAATAACATGGTTCTATGTAATCTTCTAAATTTCATTCCATCTGTTCATTTGGAACTGTCTATTTCAATTTTGCATTTTTCAATGCATTGTCCCATTATCCTCTTTACCCCCTCCCCCTTACTAAATTGATGAAAGGTTTCATAAAGAAGGTTGTTGCTTTGATGACTTGTGTTTCTCAATCTGGGGGCAGCAGGGCAGGGTGCGAGTATCTGGATATCACTAGAATGATTCTACACTGAAGTTTCTGCAAAGATTTTTACAATTTAGTGATATCTTCCATAAATAGAAGAAAAAAATGTAAAGAAAGAATAACATATATTGGAGGTTGCTGGAATTTGAATTTTGCTACCTTTTAAAACAAACAAAAAAAGTTAGGCAAACTTAGATAATATTTAGTAGCATTGGGCTTTCAAATGCCACCCAATTTGCTACTTGGTGACCAAGCTGGTGTGTTTTCTTTTCTAGGGTAATGACTTTGTAGTTATGCTTTATTCATTGTTAGTATTTCGTGACCCTGGGATGAGACCTGAACAATGTATTTTTCTTACTCTCCTTCTCTCCACCAGCTTCATAGGAGAAGCACTCAGCACAAAACTAAAGAGAGAAAGAAAGAAATTTCATCAAAAAAAGAAAAAGAAACTAAATTGTAAGCCAAGTCTTTTTAATTTTTACAATATGAATCCCTTCTTTGAATGCTTTGTTGTAATCAAACATAACAATGCAAAGTCATTTCAAGAATTATGAAGACAAACAGTTTCTTATGTGAAGAGAATGCTTTTTTTCTCTCTTGATGTATTTTAAATAATCAAAAATATAAGTGTTAATATTCCCTTTTATTTGAACTGGTATAAGAACATGGAAACTGCTGACCACTTCACAAACATGAGGAAAAAGATGCTGACTGCCACTTGTTAATGTAAATACTTTTATGCTCTGTGTATGAAATCTTAAACCAAATTGACCAGTCTGGATCCAGAAAAGGAATTCCAGTTATTGTTGTGCATACAGGCACAAAAAGCAGCTGAAGAAAAAAAGAAATGCTTTTGCTATTTTCTGTCTATCCTGTCAAAAAACTGCCGCCACAAAACCAATTGAAAATTTTGACTCTGTATGTACTCATCACTTTCTCTCTCTCTCACACACACACAAACACACTTATTTTTAAGTTGCTGACTCCATATGTACATTATTGAGAAACTTGTATTTTTTAAATGCTTTGTTTCATAATAAAATGTTCTTAGCTTCACTTTGTATAATTATAAATATTCTGTATTGCTTTCTTTTAATTATTTTGTTACTCTAGTAAATAAATGTAATTACAGATTACGTTGTTGATGTTGATTTCTTGTCCTCACCCTTCCGTTCCCCAATTATTTACCAAAATATAATCAGGATCAGCAATGTTCCCATTTGAGAAACAAAGAAAAGAGTTTGTCAGTCACTAAAAGAATCCTGTTTGCAATAAATCCATTGGTTAAGAATAACTATGAAATAACAAAACCTTTTGATATTTATATTTTATGTTTTTAAAATTTTGTAGATATAAAATACATTATAACAAAAATTCAAAAAAAAAAAAAAAACTTTAAATTTTTTATTCCCCCCCCCCCCCCCCCCCCAAATGACTAAAAGAAGAAAAAAATTGAAATATAATTTTACAACTGGTGTTTTAGTCAATAGCTATCTTAAAAATTTGTGAATTAATTTTCAGAATAACTACAGCATGTAACTGGGATAATGAGTAAAAGATCTATATCCTAGCATGCCTGGACATGTTACAACCTCCATTTTTTTTTTTTTTTTTTTTTTATGCAGACTAGATGATCATTTAGTAGCCAAGCAGTAGATGAAGTTGTACATGTTTGTGTTCTACTATTGGTGAAAAATGAGTGCAAAGGGATCTGGAGCAGCAGATTAATATCAGGTTTTTGCATGAAGATTGGTAAAAGTGCTAGTGACATGTTAACCATAAAAATTGATTATAGGTAATGTGCCCTAAAGAAATCAGATGTTTTTGAGTCATAGGAGTGGTTCAAAGAAGAGTGAGAAGATATGTGCATCGTGATGCTAGAAGAGGGTAATCCAAAGATCAGATGCCAATATGGTCAGAGGACCATACTTGGTGCACTCAGATTAAAAAAGCAGGTGTGTGACTGATAGCAAAAGAATTATATAAATTGGGAAACTAGCAGATTGTAACAAGATTTAAGAATGAGAATTTCCTCAAAGATGGTGCCTTGAATTTTTACTGCTGAACAAAAACAACAGCTTTGTTTCATTTGATTGTTTCAATAAGGCAGAGATGATTGACAGGCTCATTACTAGTAATGAAAACTCAATGCAACCTCAAAACAAAATGGCGGAGTAAACAATGGAAAACAAAATTCAACGCATACATCATCTCACAGTTGAAGACCATATTTTGTTGATTTACTACAAATTCTTAGGACAAGGACAAACTATTAATCAACATGTTTATTTGAAAATGCTAAAAGGGTCAAGAGAATCTATTCAGAAAAACTCAAACTATGGCTTGAGAAGTGAATTCCCCCACTATAACAAAACTCCTGCACAGGATACATTAGGTGTTCATGAGAAATGCATTACAAAAATGGAATATTAACCAGACTGATTTTTGGCTATTCCCAAAATTAAAATCTAACATCCAGCAAAGTGTGACTACATTACTTACAGATGTTCCAGAAAGCAAGTTCAAGAATGTTTCCAGCAATGGCATCATTGTCCTGCAAAGTGCCACAGAACCATTCAGGGGATTAAATTAGTTAAATTAAGAGATTTTGATTTTAGGAAGTGGGTATAGCCACTTTCAGTTCTCACTTTGTATAAAAATGTGTACAAAAAAAAAAACTGGTTTTCAATTGTGTATTCAGTCTCTTGTAATTTGGGCAAGAAAAGGTGGAGGCAATGAACTTCTGCAGCCACTTGTGTCTATGTACACAATGGAGTTCTCAGCCCAACCTGATTCCCAAAATCTACCAAGATTTTTTAAGGATTTTTGGTTAGAACTTTGCAGCTTGTCATCATATATCTGTTTTTCTTTTGTTTATTTATTATTCAACTCTGAAGTTGTCTCCCCCCCCCCCCGTGTTCCATATCAACTGCTAGGGGTTTTTTTTTCCACTAAACCAATTAAGCTCCTGACTACCAGTTAACCACATAGACTGACATCTACATTGTTATATCTACTAGACTATTCTATCCAATTTTGACTTTGAGCTAGTTCTCCCAAGTTGTCCAATCTACCCAATTTCACTCACAAGGCTTGGGTCCACCTGTGGTATGGTTTTCAGGCACTTTCCAAAGGTGTCAATAATTCACCAAGGGTTTGAGCATATTGGCCTCGTTCAGCCTGTTGATCAGGCCATGTAATTTTCTCCTAACGGTTACTAAGGTCTGTTCACCATACTTGCAATATAAACCACAGGTAGACTCTGGGTGTTGAACATAACACAAATATGCTTGAGCAGGTGTCTGCAATAGGGATTGGCCAGCCACCCTACCAGGCAGGCATACCTGAATACAAGTGGCCAGCTTATTATATGATGTATATCAGATTATGATCAGATTGTAGAATTTTGAAGTTTTAAACCTAACCTGTACTTTTCTAATTGAAAACTTCCATATGGTATTCAATTATATGCTAGACCAACTGAGGAGGTTTTCACAGCCTTGCATGTGCACTGATTCTTTCAATTTTCTGTTCTGTATTATTTTAACTTCATTCATGGTTGCGCCATAGATTATAGCTTTTTCAATATTTTAAGTTTTACCCCTTTTAGGGATGTGAGGATTACAAATATAATTTTTTTTTTTTTTTTTTCAAAAAAACTTTTCACTGTGTCAGCCTATAAATAATTGTTTAAAAATAAATTTTTACCTTATTTTAAACTATTAGTAAAAATTTTCAAAGTAAAGTATAAAACAGTTTAAAATTTCTATTCAATTGAAATGTCTACAAATAAAACAGTATTTGGGGGGTCAAATTTCTTTGACTGTTTTTCTCTTCTCTTTTTATTATACACCTATATCCAACAGTTCTATTTGTCTATATTTTTTTTTTATTTTTAAAATTAACATTCTAAAAATAAAAAAAATAAAAAATTTTAATCATTTTAGGAATGCTGATTTCATAGAAAATTATTAGTGACAAAATACAATGAAATTTTTTTTGTCTAAACCAATGATTCCACAAAAATTATCCAAATTTTATTTACAACCAAATGAGATGAACTTAATAAAATTTACTTAAAAGAAAAAAAATTTTTTAAATTATAAATTCTCTATCGTTTTTCAGCCTTCAGTTATGCTTGTTGATCACCCAAGAAAACCAAACATACAAATACCCCTGTCCCTCCCCAACAACCAAAGAGAATAGTGTTAAAGTTGAAAGAGAATATCAAAAGAGAGTTATTGCAGAAGTCAATCAAACTTGACCACATCTTATATTCAGAATAAAAAAGCCTGTGCCATTTTTTAATAGGAACATGTAATTTTATGCCTACGCATGACCAAGATATATAAGATGACGACATTTCAACACATCTTTCTATGATTTGTTTGTGGAGTTTGAACTTTAAGTATTTTTATGTTAAAAATGAAATGCCTTTTTTGTCATTTAATGATCTTATGAGAAAAGAAAAGCAAATATGTGCCATTTATGGAGATGGTGCCATAGCTGAGCATATTGTTCATAATTGGATCAATAATGGAAATTTTGATCTGACGTGCCTGCAGAATTGAAACACTGATTAAAACAAAATAATCCCGGCACCTGAAGATGATGATGCTGTTGTGCATTTGGTGGGATTCGGACATTGTGTTATAAGCTCCTTCCACCAAATCAGATGTCAAATTCAAACAAGTACAATTCCCAATTAAGCCGACTAAAAGCAGCAATTGATAAAATGTCCAGAATTAGGCAATTGGAATGGTGTCCTCTTTCATTAGGACAGCACTAGACCTCATGTTGTTTTGCAGACCCACCAAAAATTGGTAAGACTTGGCTGGGATGTCTTGCCACACTCACCTGACCTTACACTTTCAGGTTGCCACTTATTTCGGTCCCTACAAAATTATCTTCATGAGAACATTAGTTCTCAGGAAGTCTGTAAAAAAAAAAAAAATTCATTCAGAACGATGCCATGTTCTGGGAGGATGGAATTGTGAAGCTGCCTCAAAAAAGGCAAATGGTAGAACAAAATAGATTTATTCAACCACATATGTACTATGTACAGATATTTAAAAATTGTAGTGTCTTTTTAAATGAATTTCAAAGAAAGTTTTCTTTCAATGCAGTTTGTGAAGCTTTAATTTGAATCAGGATATGACTTCACTTAAACTTACCAATGATCAGTACAGTAGTTAGCAATCTGGTCCAGAGTTCTAAAGGGTAAGACAAGTTTCACCATTAATTTTCAAAAAGAAAATAATTCCTACCAATCAGGAAGGATGATTGCTGCTGTACAAGATGAAATTGTATTAAGCATTTATTTTCTAGATAAAAGACCAAATAAACTTCAAATAGGAGTTTAGGAGAACAATCTTTTAATAAAATTTGATTGAAATAATTTAGGATATAAAAAACAGCATTTTAAATTTACTCTTGTTTAAATCTGATTAAAAAGCAAATGTTTTGATAACCTTAGGCCTTCAATAAGATTGTTAACCAACAAAAACCAACTTGATAGAAATAAATTAGGGAAGACAATAGAAGTATTAGTGTGCTGATCTTGAAAGCCATTGAGACTAGGTCTCTTCAAATCCAACCTTGTGCCAACAAATATCTATATTACTAGATTAATCCTATTAAGAAATAAAAATTTTCAAAAATATATTTTTAAAAAAAACAACAAAGGAGATGTATAAAAAAGATTGGTAATAATTACGTCTTGCAGTTTGTCAAGCCTTAATGTGGTTGGGCACCTTAATAAAGACCCATAAAAAAAACAAAAAAAAAACTAGATTAATTTTTGGTAATATATTTGAATGTTAGGGTTAAAAAAAAAAAAATTTGTTTAAATAAAAGAGGCCCATGTGGAGTAAATTCAGATTTTATTTCAGAATTTTTTTATACAGGCATTCATTTTATTTTTTTTCCTCCACAAAATAAAATTTAAAAAAAAAATAAAATGTTAAAAAAGCCTGGCAATATTTGCCCAGGACATCAGCATCATTTCTATACAGTCAAAAATTGGGGTCACTTATCCAGTTGAGAACAAGGATGATAATAAATGTTAAGTGTGTGTATATATATATATATATATTCCAACCCTTATGATGTTTGGATTAGTGTATATATATATATATATATATATATATATATATATATATATATATATATATATATTCATTCCAACCCTTATGATGTTTGGATTAGTGTATATATATATATATATATATATATATATTCCAACCCTTATGTCCCCTCGACTGTATTTTAAGGATTACAAGAACTTGGACGGGTTACAAAAATAAATAGAAAATACTTATTACTTAATTTTATTATTATTATTATTTAGAACATACTGAACTATTTGAAAAAAAAAAAAAAAATTATCCTGAGGCAAAAAGTTAACTTATGAACTGTAATTTGCATTATTCATAACTACATTAAGTAATATTTTAACTTTTCATTATATTCACTGCACACTTAAGTCATGAAGGCTTCATTAAAGTTGCACTTAGTGAAATGCTTTTAAAAAAAAAAAAAAAAAAAAAAAAAAAAAAGTAAAATAATTAAGCACTGTATTTCCAGAAAACATGTTAGCAATAAATTACAAAATAGCAGAGATAACTTGATTACAAAGCAAGGATAACTTCTTGCTTTTTGGCCTTCTATTCTATGCTGTTGGCACAAGGAATATTTGATTTTATATTAAGCAGCTATAAAAATAAACAAAATTTTCACATATCCTTTTGAACTTTAGAGTCATTGAAAAATAAAATTTTTACCATAGATGCTTTTTATAGTTTTGTAATAAAATGAGACAAATTTCATTCTAGAAAGTTAAAAAAAGAAATGAGATAAGATGACTGAATCTCAGGTTTGTGAGGAAATATTTGGGTGAACAGATCAGATCAGAGTAGAGTGCAGAGTAGTATTTTCTAAAAAAAATTTACACTCCAAACAGAAAAAAAAAAGTTGCAAAAGATGAGAGGCCGACATAATAAAAAAAATAAAATAAAGATTTGGGAATGAATTACAAAATTCATATGTATCACCCATTTTTAATTTTCCCAAACTTTACAAGATATTTACATACATGGAAGAAATGTAGCCGTTTTTCAGTTTTATTAACCACATCAGATGGTGATTAGGATGTGGTTTGTAAAATTGGTTTAATGTTTATAGAAGAAAAAAAAAAAAAATCATTTTACTCCTAATTTTTGACTTTAGAAGAGAAAAAAAAAGATGGGGGGGTTGGGAAGCAAGTGTGAAAAATTAAGTCATTTCACCCCAACAGACAGGTTAGTTTTGAGTTTGGTTCATTAAAAATGAAAGAGATAGAAAAAAAAGAAAAAAAAAGTCAAAAACAAATTTTCTTTTTTAACATTCCAGAGAAATGACAAAAGCAAAACAACTTTATATATTTTAAGATCATCAAAGGCGTTAGAATAAAAAGGACATCATTCTCAACTCACATCATTCATCTAAAGCAAAGTTTTACAACTGAGCTCTTACTACAAGGCATCTGTGGGTAACACCAATTAACAGCTCTCCAAGCAGTTTCACGGTTCAACTCCTAGTAAAAGCCAGAATCAATTTAAAAAGGAAAAGCCTTTTTTAACAAGGCAACAGAATTGGAATCTTTATTTATAGTTTGTTATTTGTTCTTTACAATAAACCAAGAGACAAACGACCCATCTATAGTTTAACTAGTTGGACTGCTACACTTTAAAAAGGCAAGTTATGGCACCTTTCCTTCCAACCAAAAGGAATAAAGGTTACGGACTCAAAAAAAAAAAAAAGTGGGGGCAGTGTTTAAATGTTGCTATATTGTAAAAATCATTTTTCACAATTTTCTAACATTTCTTAGGCTTTCCGAAATCAGGAAAAATACATATCATCCAAAAAAAAGTAAAAACAATTTTTAAAATAACAGCTAAAGTAAATTTTACTCACAAAGCCCCCCCACCATGACATCATGTGCTGATAGACAAAAAGCAAAAAGTTCCTGTTGCTGATAAAAATTCTAAAAATATTAATCAGCATAGTTACTGGATATTAATGTTAAATGACAATTTAGAATAGAAATAAATAAAAATGCCAATATTTAAGCAAAAGGGATTTTATTTTTATACAAGAAAAATTGTGAGGGGAATGTTTCCCCATTTCTCTAAAGAGAAAAGGATAAATTGAGTGTGAAGGCTTTCAAATTAGCTGAGATGAACTTTTTTCTTTTCTTTTTTTTTTTTTTTTTCAAGATTTCATATTCCTCCAATTTCAAAGTCATTGTTCATGGACAATATTTAATTCTGATTGGGAAACAAAAAAAAATCTGCCACCCAACTTGGTTGAATCCAAATTACATAGCATGACTATCTTAAAAATTTAGTTTTTATTGAACTGTACACTTTATTTTATATATATATATATATATATATATATATATATATATATATATATATAAAACAAATCAAACTCAATTCCAGCTTCAACATGGAAGGAAATGCATATTGTCAGTTATCAATTGCCTAATGGACAAAAAAAAAAAAACTGACTCCAACCTATGAAAATTCATAAAGGGAGACAATTCCTAAAAACCTACAAAAATTCTAGGTTTTAAAATGTTGACATTGGAAGAAAAAAAGTAAAATAAAAGAAATGAGATATGAACATGATTCTGAAGCACAAGAAATTTGTGCTGCTAACGATCACAAACAATAATGTTTGGAAAATTAGAAATTAAATATAATTGTATTATCGATTATTTTTAGGTGTGTATCAATTCTTTTCTAGAGATTCTCATGTTTAAGATTCCCTTGCGTTGTTTTTCAAACTTGCCTCATTTAAATAAACAGAAAAGACAAATAACAAATCTCAGTTTAAACCTAATGAATTATTAAACAATAAGTATTGAAAGTCAACAAATTTCGTTTTCAATTCAATTTTTGATAAAAGTGACAGCATCTTTTTTTTTTTTTTTTTTTTAATTTCTCTTGGAATCTGCTTTTTTTTTTGCTTTTTTTGCACAATGAACATTTCATTCAACAAACTCTGATCTTGGTCAAATGCTACATAACATTCAGAATGAATTGATTGCAAAAACAAATGTTCATTGGTGATCACAGATAAACTGATTGTAAAAAGGACCACCCCCTACCCAAAAGGAAAAATGTGGTAAATTAAAATAAATTCATTTTTAAATATATTTCTCTTTCAAAACCTCAAAAGATCAAATGTTTTTCTTTTTTTTTTTTTCAATGAGAGTAAACTATTGAAAATATCAAGTTACTTTTATTTTAATTCTTGAATTTTCACAAACAAATTTGATAGAGTATGATATGTTAAAAGTATTGAAAGTTGGTCCAAGTTCTTAGTTTCTGTCATTGAAATTTGTCTCCCTCTTACTGAAGTAATTTTGTTGATAGAAATGAATTCAATTACACCAAAGAGTTAAGTGAACAAATCACACAAAGGATGTTTGATTTGAATATTCAATGATCTACAAAGCAGCAAAGAACAACAGACACTAAAAGAAAAAAAAACATTTTGAAATCCTCCCTTTCCTGAAGCATTTCTTTACTGTCTGGAAGCTGAAATTTGTTTGACCTTTTTTTTTTTTTTTTTTTTTTTTAGTAAACTTATTCACATGTCTGTCTGTCTGTCTAGGTATCTCAATGACTTTCTTCTTTTTGTTTTTTCACACCTGAAATATTTTGTTTTTAGAAAGGAAAAAAAATGAAATAAATAAAACTCTGTTAAGGCTAGAGTTGGTGAGGTCCAGATTGAAAAAAACGAAGACACTCAATTGCAACAATGAACTCCTCAGGGAATCAAACACTCTTCACAATCAGGTATCAAAAATGGGAAGAAAAGGAGAAGAAATTGGGGTGGTGTGGTGTATGGTAGGGTGTTGGGTTGTGATGACAGGCAGGATTGTGGGGTTGGAGATCAAACTGATCACCGTCTCTGCATTCGTTTCAACATTTTCATGGTCTTCATCATCATTGGAGCAACAACTTTGGTAGCTGAAAAGATTTTAAAAAGAAGAGAAAAAAATTAATAAATAAAATACACGCGAAAACTATGTACAAAAATTATGAGATCACTATGTGCCTCTGCTAACAAAAAAGTCCAACAGTGTTTTCAATTTCTTCAATATAGTAATTTTTAAGGCATAGGATATTGGCATTAATTTAAACATGTAGCCTATGTCAGTTTTGGAAATTGTTCTTTTTTCCCCTCATAATCAGAGTACAAGGGGGGCACTGAAAAAGTCTCTGACCAAGAAGCAGTTCCAATATAAAATTTGATGTTTGGTCCTTTGGTCAGGAAATGGTCAAGCAAAGAAATTTTAGCAACCAGTTGTTATTACTACAAGTGTAATAAATACAAGTCTTTGTATAAACATCATTTGTCTTGAAAAAAATGAATAAATAAAACGTATGTACTGGTAATCAATGTGACAAAACAAATCAAACACAGCCGGTGTGAATGGAATGCAACTGAAATGCAAGTAACATGATGGCGATTGTACTCATCTTGAAATTCTCTATTGATTAGTTAGTAAGAGGAAGTAATCAAATAGTTGAGTATAAATTTTATGGAACTCGGTTTTTTCATTCCCCCTGTGTGTAGGACATTAGTAGTTTACATATGTAACTCTTCTTGTTTTTTTGAATGACGCACGATGATCATTATTTACTCACACTTCAGAAGCATTCATGCTGGCTGTGTTTCATTCACTATGCCATGTTGATTCCCAGTACAACCACTTTTCTCAAGACAAGTAACAACTTGTACGTTTTAAAAATATTTTTATACTAGTTGTTATAATAATAATAACCACCACAGTCTCTCCTATCTGCTATAAAACTAGAAAATGAATGTCTCCATTTTGAAAAGTATTTCAAATTTTATTTAAATTAAACATTTAGGTCTCTCTGCCTACAGTAGAATGTGCACTCACATGACAACTCTCTCCAGAGTTCATTTGATATTGTCAACAGGTTTAGTGAGCAAGCCATCCTTTTCTGTTGCTGGCTCAAAGCATATTGGAAGAGGTGGAAAGAACATTTACCTGTAACAATGATTCCGGTCCTATTTAATCCATAGCTTGGAAGAGAGAAGGGGACTCATCTCCTCTCCCCAGGGGCATTTGCACATAAGTGAACCTAATGAACTCTACTATCCAGTATCTCATTCCAAACCATTATCCACACATCCCCAAGCTTACAGCACTGAGTATTGCCAAGCAGTCACCCATCTCTAAGTACCAACCAGGCTTGACATTACTTAACTTTGGTGATCGAAACATTTACATAATAATATTTAAGTAACTTGATTTTTACTTTATGTCTGAGTAATTTTCTGCCAGCAAATGATGTAAAAAAAAAAAAAAAAAAAAAAAAATCTTGCACCCTATTTTATAATATCGCTCTACAATGTCAAAGCCAGATGTTATGGCCTAGCAATGGCACTTTTTTGTTAATAATCCAGGTTTTGTTTTGACTAGTTACAGATAAGAGCCGAGAGGCAGTCTGGCAGAAGCATCAGGGATGAAAGCGTATTCTTGAATTTCTTCATGCAGGAAAAAAATTGCACCTATTGAAATTCATTGACATTGGCTGAATATTTATAGAAACCAAACAGGTAGTGTGGTCACAGTAACACAGTGGGTAATATGTTGCAACAGTAGTAACAACAATGTTACAAGCTACATTCCAAGAGACTCTGCACAGAAAGTATTTTGTACTTGAAAACTTGCTCCATCAAAATACATTACTTTTGGAGCGAGTCTCACATAAAGACAGTAAATCATTCAAGGATAAGCAGAGTTGATATGAAAAGAAAAGAGAAAATTATTACTAACAATAAATTGGAAATAAAAATATTGCTAACATAGAGGGACAAATATTCCGTTTTAGGGAATTCCACCCCGTTTTCAGTATAGAATTCCGTTTTTGCTTCATTGCTTGTGAGAAAGTGTAACAATAAATGTTATTAAAATTAGAGAATAAAAGGAAAATGAAAAGTTTTACTGGCTGGAATATCCACCCATTGGATAAATTGCTCCAACTTGATAGTTCACCCCTTAATCTAACTTGATGAGTTTCTGGGATAACCCTTGCAAATAATTCTCCAATCCTAAATAAGAATTAAGTGAAAGTGGCAATACCAACAGAAAATTAGTGCCACAAAGTCAACTCGAGACAAAAAGCTACATTACCGTTTGGTCACTTTATTGAAATTATTAAATAACATTTTTGATAAAAGTCTAATTCATAAAATTTGGTTTTTTGAAAAAAAAACTGCCTCCACCTCCATCACCATGTGTGATATGAAAAAAAAAAGGATAAAACAAAAAGAAAATGTTTTTGTTCAACCCCATTGCTTAAAAAAAAAAAAAAAAAAGTCAAGCCAACTTCATAAAACTTGGTTCCTAAATACTGTAAACTGTAGGGAGACAGTAGATAAGGGGGATGTATTAAAACATTACCGACTTTATCCCTTGATGTCTGTCAGACGAGTTAGTTACGAAAGGCAAACATAGTAACAAATTAAAATGGCAGTTGACAAATCTGTTAGAAAAAAATTTCCGTTTCAAGTAGGCCATTCTGTTTTTCTGTTTCCATGGAAAATAAGTCCGTCTACTAATAAAACAGCAAAGTGAAAACAATACAGATAAAAAGAGAAACCAAAAGGCAAGGCAACTTACTTCGATGCTGCTGGGAGACTTGGATCCGTCCCGAGCCTGATGAACTAACAGATGACCGTGAGGGAGCAGATGTGGGAGTTTGATTGCTGACTGGTTTGTAAGTCCGATAAGGCCCCAGAGCTTCTTTGGTAATTGTACCAGTACCAAACTTCAGTTGGCGCCGACGGACATCACGTGGAGGCTTAGCAGGGTCTTCTACAAATGCCATTTTTACTGTTCTCTCTGATCATTAAAAGGAAATTTAAAAATTAAAAAATAAAATAAAATTTAATTATTTCTCTGCATATTTAGATTCTGAATAAATTTTGACAGTTTTATATACAAAAAACATTTGAAGTAAAAAAAAAAAAAAAATTGTTTTCTAATAATTAGACAAAAATTCTGAGTATCCCTCAAGAGGATTGACAACTAATTGATTCAATATTAACACATTTTGGGGATAGTGAGTATATATATATATATATATATATATATATATATATACATACATACATACATACACACACACACACACACACACACACACACACACACACACACACAGCGTGCTATAGGTAAATTTTCGCCATTTTATATTTTTCATTTTGCACATGTGTGTTGTTTGTTTTTGTCAACTGCACAGTATATACTAGGGTCGGTTGGGTACTGTCTGTGAGAAAAAGAGCCCCATGACACAATTCATTCTGCCAGAAATTTGGCTTTTGTGCCAGAAGTTCCAATCTGAACAATTCAGAATATTTGGATGTCAATCTGAGGACAGTGCAGAGGATACGGAAAGAGTTGGATGAGTCTAATGGTGATTACAAAGGTATGGCAGCTCAGAAAAACTCACTCTGATTGTTCTGATAAGGCAAGGGCCTCAGACTCAACACGGAGATCTACATCAAGTGTCTTGAGGAGGTAGTGATGCCCTGGGTCAAGATGGTGGCTGCTGGAAGACCCTATGTCTGGCAACAGGACTGCACCATGCAACACAAGCAGGAGATCCAGTCATGGCTCTCAGACAATTTTTGCAACATCACCCTTACATCTGGCCACCTAACTCCCCAGAATGCAACTCCATAGATTATTATATGTGGGTCACAGTTGAGCAAGAAACCAACAAAATTCCTCCGTATAACATCAAAGATGAAGTGAAGGCAAGGATTATGGCAGCATTCACCAACTTAAACAAGGAGACCATCCAGAAGAGTTGCTAGAGATTCCGAAGTTGTCTGGAGGCTGTGGTTGAAGCCAATGGTGATTTTATTAAATAAATTTAGTCTTTCAAGATATTTTTGTGTAATTTTGGTAAATATATCTGTTAAAATGAGATATCAGTGTTATTTCAATTTTTGCCTAATTTAGACGACAATTTATCCATCGCACCCTGTGTGTATGTATCAGATAGAGTGTATATCTGTAAAGGAACAAAATGAATAAGACAAGATGAAAAACTATTCTTAGTTGACACGTTTCATCATCTGAGGGACTTTATCAAGGCAAATGTAAAGATTTATTTTATTGCATGTGCTTATATACAAGAGCAAGAATGTCATTGGTTTATCAAGGCTTTTAAATTTGAGAATGTTCATGAATATTCATCAGGTGGTTGAAAGGTCAGTCAAAACATATGGAGGACACAAAGTGCCATAATTCAAAGCCTGGTAAGACAAAAGTAAATGAGTAATATTCAAGAAATTTTTTTTTCATAAATAAATATTGTTTAAATTGTGATAAAATTGTTACAGTTTGGGATGGACACATGTGCTGTACATCTTCAAAAACACTTTAAATTATGGCACTCTTGGTCATGATGATTTTCTTTAGACTATCACAACCATCGAAGACTTCTGAACAGCTCCATCTATCAAATTTCACTCACAAGTAGAGATTCTATAGATAGACATGAATAATTTTGAAATGGAGTTGATTGAATTTCAGTGTAGCTCAATTTGGAAGCATAAATTTGTTGACCTTAAAGTTGACTTGGAAAATATTGAAAAGGAATGATTAGAGATGGAAATATCAGAGAGAAATGCGGAAATCAAAGTATTAAGGATTTGGAATACCATTCCAGAAAATTTTGTCTGTATAAAAAACCTTGCAACAGTATTACTATCCATGTTTCATCTACATATGCATGTGAATCTTTGTTCTCAGTGACAAACACTGTTAAGTCTCATAACAGGAGTAACCCAATGGATGAAACTAGTAGTGCATGCATATCTTTCAAGTGAAAGGATTCAGTCAGTTTGTGATATGGTTGTCAGTCACTTTCCAAAGGTGCCACACAATGGGATTGGCTTAACACACTATTACCTGGAAGTAACCGTTGTAAGAAATCAACCATGGTCAGATTCGAACCCAGATCTCATGATCAGAAAGCATTCTAACCACTTGGCCACACACACACACACTTTTATATTTATATATATATATATATATATATATATATGTACATTATATATATATATATATATATATATATATAGGTGTGTGGCCAAGTGCTCCCGCAAATCTGGTTGAACTCTCTAGGGAAAAGGGGTTTTAAAAACAGCAGCTCCTACTGCTATTAAGCATTACTCTTCAAGTACAACAGTTCTCCGAGCCACTGGCGTATATCATATAGAGAAAAACATTAAAATTCCCTTCCTTTCTGTTGTGCGTCGACCACCTAGAGGTAAGATATCTGACTGATGTCAAATCAGTCACGTTTTGATCCTGGCATGAAGCAATCGGACGTATAGCCACACTGAGGAGCTGTGATACAGCAAAACAGTGTCTGTGGGTGACACTATATATATATATATATATATATATATATATATATATATAAATATAAATAAAGATAACTCACATTGATTGCTGGTGTCAATAAATTAGTGCTAGGTGTAATCCAATAGTGCTACTGAGTATATATCAATAGTCTATAGAGTCTCTACTCAACATCTGAAGATAGCATTGTGCATGAAATTCAGACTTGTGCTACTGGTGAGGAGAGGGACATATATAATTTTTCTTTCTTTTTTTTTTTTTCTCCTTTTGAAATTTCTATAACAAAACTGGATTTTACAGTCGGCATTAAAGGGTTATGAAAAAAGATTTCTGTTGATTTTCAAGAAAGAAAGAAAGGAAGGAAGGAAGGAATAGAATTCAACTTACCAGGAGTAGCCTTTGACATGGAAGCAGTGATATTAGCTCGAACAGCTTTTAATCTAGCTTCTCTTTCGTCAAATAATCTCTGCAAAGTAGGGAAAAGCAAAATTACTTTGTGAGAGAATCAAAAACAAAATGAAAAGGAGACAATTATAGACTCCCAGTTAAAGCCACTTGTTCTGTATTCACTTCTTTTGAGATTTCTTTCTTTTATTCAACAAATTATCATATTTCCTAGAACCAAGCACTATTGTTGTGCTTTGGGGCCAGTCAACATACTGCTTGGTAAACACTCAACTCCCTTGAAAGATGAAGAAATTCTAACTTCACTCGAGGGGGTAATCATTACAAGAAACGAGATGACACCCACTTTTCAATTGAATATCCAACACCTCAGTGTAAAAAGTCGCTGGTCTTGGTTCAATATTTTAGTTGCATGGGAATGAAAAATGGCGATTTCAGGTGATTGGAAATTAGCAATAAATCACAAAAACTCCCTGAAGGATGTCTTAAATAATTAGGAGGAAATTGAGAAAAGAAACGAAAATATTAAAATTATATATTTTCTCAAAAGTTGATCTGATAAAGATAAATATTTGCTTGAGTTTCCGAGCTGAAATCTGATTCAAAAGGGACATTTACTTAATACTATGATGCTAAACCAGGAGTGGGGAACCCTTGGCCATGTGCCAAACATGGCACACTAATCACTTGTTTCTGGCACACAAAACGTATTCATTAGATTCCCTTTCTGACTTACTTTTATCCTTTCTCCTCTTTTGTGAATATCCTTATCTTGTGTATTTTTATTTTCTGCCCTTTACACATTGTGCAGAATGTCATGATCATCAGCTAAGAAATGGTGTCATTCAAATGAAGAGGATATTAGAGAATTTAAAGAATACTGGACTGAAAAATTTAACATGATTAAGAAAGACAATAAAGCCTTATGCCTTTTCTGTTCCGAAACAATCTTTTGTAGGATGACTTCTGTAAAGAGACATTTTGAAAGTATTTATAAGAACTTAAGCAATAAAACTGTGGAGGAAGAAAGAGAATTAATTTCTCATGAACTGAACAAAACAGGCTGATACTTTTATGAACTTTATTTATCGATGTTAAAAATGGAAAAAGAAGTGTCCAGGGAGTGAAGCATTTGGTTTCAGGAGAAACCAGGAAGAGCTCAGAATGATAGCTAAGAAATTCTCTGCTGTTCAAAGACAGAAACACACATGCATCTTGTGGATGGAATGAACACACAGATAAAAAAGGAACATTACTGTTGCAGACACACTGTGCGAGTGGGAAGACATTTACTAGTAAATTTTCTATAGAAGCCAGAGCAAGGAGAATTGAAGCAATTTGGAAAACAAACCTCCTCAGAAATTCTCAAAACACTGTTTTGCTACCTAAATGCAAAGCCAGCACATTTGTATAATATTCTCTGTCAATAAATTAGAATTTCTGATTGAAAATCCTTCCACCTAACTCCAATGGTAAAGGACCAGCCTTAAGGATCATGCAAGAAACAAGTTATCACACCCTCTGGAGGGAGTTGATAACACCTTCTGCAGAGGACACAATGAACCACTAGGTGATCACGGTTGCAAAATGGACTCATTTCAGAGAGCATGCAACAGATTGGATCCACCAACAGAGAGACATACTCTGAGATAATGTTTGGTCAGCATCTATTTGCATTCAATTTGTTGTCCAGAAACGACCTGATCACACTTGATTTAGTGAAGAAACTTTGGGTCAGGTCTGTGCGTAATAGTTTATAGCATTCCCTTCTGCATCAACTCCATTTTCCTTTTCTTATTATACATTCTTTGTTCTTGTAGAGGTACTTAAGTTAGCTCTATGATGGTAGCTTCAGACACAATAACTCAACTGGGGAAGGGTTAATTCCAGGTTGAAAACTCGAGTAATATTTCTATACTAAGAAAAAAGAAAAAAAAAAGGGGGGCAGTTTGTCATTTTTGAGATCGCTATTTTTTTTCTTTTCTTGTGAGCAAGTAGACGCAATACAACAGACATTTCAACTAATTTTATCAAGAGACTTCTTCAGGTCAAAAATACACATTATAGATGAGGTTAGTTGGCAGAGAGAGAGGGAGCAGCCAATCATTTGGGTGACTTGTCATAACTACCTGTCCCATAATAGTTGTTACATTCACATACACATTTCATACACTAAATGTACCAACTATTATAGGACAGAGGTTGTATAATAATAATAATTTGTTTCAATTTTACCAGAGTTAGGTCATTCAATTTCAAGAAGAATGTGTAATTTGGAATATCCATCGAGACAATATTGTGCAACTAATTGATGATTATAATAAACTGTATTCATGCAAATGTCAACTGAATGCATATGCCAATGGAGTACTGATCTTTATTTTGAATAAAAAGAAATAAGAAAAAAATAGAAAAGTAACTGAAAGCAAAAAAGAAATCTGCAGGTGAAATTTTGGAAGACATACAAAGATGTTAAGAGTTGCAAAAAATAAAAATGAAAAATATGAAAAAAAAAAAAGATAAAATGAAAAAAAAGAAAAGAAAAAATGAAAAAAAAGAGAAAAGAAAAAATGAAAAAAAAAAGAAAAGAAAAAATGAAAAAAAAAAGAAAAGAAAAAATGAAAAAAAAAAGAAAAGAAAAAATGAAAAAAAAAAGAAAAGAAAAAATGAAAAAAAAAAGAAAAGAAAAAATGAAAAAAAAAAGAAAAGAAAAAATGAAAAAAAAAGAAAAGAAAAAATGAAAAAAAAAGAAAAGAAAAAATGAAAAAAAAAGAAAAGAAAAAATGAAAAAAAAAAGAAAAGAAAAAATGAAAAAAAAAAGAAAAGAAAAAATGAAAAAAAAAAGAAAAGAAAAAATGAAAAAAAAAAGAAAAGAAAAAATGAAAAAAAAAGAAAAGAAAAAATGAAAAAAAAAAGAAAAGAAAAATGAAAAAGTTTGACGTACCAAGTAGAGTTCACGCCAGGATTCCAATTCATCCGTTTCTTTGCCTCGGAAATCACGTTGGCAATGAATCTTCCATAATTTGTCTGAATCTTCAAGGAAATGCTGCAAAGAAACAGATTATCAAGAATTAATAAAATAGAAAATATATGACCAAATAAAGTGTACAGCAGAAATACTTCCCACATTAGCTAGATGAAGACATCTTTGTCACTAATGTCTTACCATTGTGTGGAAAGAATAAGTTGGAGGTTTTTGTCACACTCTGCACCATCTTGTTAGCAATCACAATCAACCAAAATAATGGAAATACAAACATACATTTCATTCATGATTAATAGCATATTTCAAATCTTTGTACAAGTTTTACAGATCTCTTCCTCCTACTTTCGGAGCTACAATCAAATGCTATAAAAAAAAAAAAAAAAAAAAAAAAAAAACTAAAACAAAAATTATGAAGCTATCAATTAAAAACATCTATGCAAATTTAAAAATCATTTTAAGAATAAAATGACTGATTCACTTAGAAAACAGTGTTAAGAATGACTAGACACTAGTATAACTTTCAATTTCAGTGGTATCTCTCAGTGTACTGAAAAAAAAACTTTTCATCCAAGTAAGAAAAATGTAAAAAAAAACAAAAAAAAAAAAACAAAAAGAAAAAATGTAAAAAAAAAAAAGGAAAAATGTAAAAATAAAAAGAAAAATGCAAAAAAAGGAAAAATGTAAAAAAAAGAGAAAAGAAAAAACAAACATTGGTCAGTGACTCCTTTTTGATTTGATTGACAATTGTAGAAAAATTGTATCAATTACCGTCTTCAATTAATTTCCATGCAGAAAGATCTTTAAACAATGAACATGATGAATGAAAACACAAAAAACACTTAACACCAGAAAGAGATAATTGAAATTTCTGGGGCAAATAATAAGGAAAAGGAAAACGGTACATGACCTAACCAACAAGCTTGTGTAAATAGTAGACAGAACAGCGCTTAAGGGAGATAACCAAAAGACAAAATTTACTAAGAGCTACAAAGGACAGGAAATTGTGGCGAGCCATGATCATCCATGTCCTGAAGGGACACGGCACATAGAAGTAGAACTGAAGAAAAAACAAAATGAAAACACCTTCAACCAAAACCTGTACCGATCAACAGTAAACAAGCAAAACCAAGAGAAAAAGAGAAAGCACACAGGCACTGGTTACTGTTGCTGTTGTTTGTTTAGTGCTATGTCAATTCCTTGGAGTTCAGTTTCGGGGTTAACTATTTCCTGATAGTTGGGACCCTAACATGTGCTACCACCCTGAAATTAAGAGGTGCTGCCACACTCCTCAAAACCTTCTGATCAGAGGCCTTGCTGCTGGATGTAGTTTATCATCATACCCAGGACACACAGGCACGTGTAGGATAGAGGTGATGAAACTGACCCAACAAATGAAGGGAACATGAAGTGTGCGTGTGTTGGGGGGGGGGGGGAGTAAACCAGATTCAATTTCCTTCATTTGGTTGTAAATTAGCTAGAATCAATGTCAGTAGCGTAAGAGATGTATTTTTTTTTATGCTGTGATGAAGAATGACTCAAATTTAGTCAGTGAGTTGATTTATTTTCTGTTTTGACATGCAATGATACATAAATACTGGCAAAAAGTCAACAATTGACTTTACTTCACCTCAAAGTCACAAATACAAAACAAAGATACCTTAAAAAGGAGAAAAAGAGTTTGTTTTTTTCAAGAAAATAAAAAAAAAAGTAACAACAGTATTTGTGTATAATATGACAGGATTTCTGATGCTAAAAACAGAGAATAAATTACTTTGAGTAAAACACAACCCTGTAGTACAGCCATTCCTATGTAAATTTCTTTTTAAAAGTTGTACCATTAAAATCTCAATGTTGTACATATATTTCACTAAAATATTTAATTTTTCACAATATTAAAGAGGAGAAATGAACTGGATGTTTAGTCATTGTATGTTTCTTCTAATTTCCGTTTCAAAACTTTTTTTTGAATTTTCAGGGAAAGTTACAAATTAGACGTACCCTATAATAGATTTTCTGGTGTTAATTAATCTATCATACTTTTCCATTTGATATGACTATTATATTTCTATATATTAATAAACTATGAATAAAATACTGAATGCAAAGAGAAAATTTTTGTAACTTTATAAAAAACAAGAAAATCAAAATATAAACAGACTTTATCTTACAAACAAAACTGAGACAAAGGACATTAATTATGCAGATTCCTAAAGAACAAATATTTCCAACATATCAAATACCTTTTGTAAACAATTGTTATCAACACCTGCCTACTTTGTGTTTTATTATCTATTGTACTAATAGAGTGGATTTGCAATCTTGCTGTTTCAAATAAGAGATTTCAAGCAGATTAAAAAAAATTTCTGAAAATCTGTACTTGTATATAATAATTTATTTTTGTCATTAATTTTCGTTCAAAATTTCTCATATGATACACAAGAAAATACATTACGAGAAGATGACTTACTGGGTTATAATCCTCTAAGGTGTACAGCTGCGATACTGTACATCGTTCCAATACTGGCTGGAGAATGTCAAAAGGAATACCACCAACACATTCAAGACCTACAAAATATTACAACATAACATTTAAGAATAAATACAATGTTATTTTAAGAATCAGAAAAGGATTTTAAATCATTTAAATATATACTTTAAATAAGATTTTTTTTTAAATGAGCTAACAGAAACAGTTTTTTTTAAAAATTAACAACAATTTTTTTTGTTTATGATAAATGGAATTATTAAAACAGAATTTAATAATCAACAAGTAAACCCAATTATAGATTACAAGCGAAACAAAATATTTTGAATATTTCAAAGTTTAAGGTTTTCCCGTTGATAAATTTTATTCAGCATCACATTCGCTTTTGGTGAAACAAAACATTTCAATAAGAAACAATTTTTTATTATTATCTCCCTTGCTTCACTGATGTAGCATGCAAATTTATTTTTAAAATATTAAAAAATGAATTTTTGTTTGTAGATATAATCTTGAAGCAGAAGTATTAGACCAAATCTCATGAGTTTGGATCAAATGTTACACCTCTAAAGCAGTTTATATATATTTTTTTTTATTTTAAAAGTTCTTTCTTGTTTTTTTTAACTCAACAATGAGCCATTAAACATATTTGCATCTAATATCACCACATATAAGTAGAATTATACTGCTGTTCATTATCGAAACTATTTATATTGGATCAGTTTTGAAAAAAAAAGGACAGGTATAAAAAAAAAGATAACTTACTGTCAATGTTGTCAATGAGAACTTGAATGCAAGCATTAAATAATGTGGGCACTTCTGAAAAACAAGAGGTCATTTTAATTTTTAAAAAAACAAAAAACGTAGAGTCATCAGAAGCAAGAGATAAACCAAATACATCAACTTTAAATATTTGTTAAAAATACACAATGTCAGATTTCATCATACAAGCCAATTTTTTCCACAATATTTGTAATATTCTCAGGATTCACTAATATGATAATATACCAAATGAATTTCAGCGTAAATGTTTTTATTAGAAATAAGGATAACTTAAATGTTTCAAGATTTTATTATGCAGTTTGGGTATCATTCATTATAGAGTCTGTGTGTGTGTGTGTGTGTGTGTGTGTGTGTGTGTGTGTGTGAGAGAGAGAAAAAAGACAGACAGAGACATAGATAGATAGATAGATAGATAGATAGATAGATATAGTGTATGATGGGTAATACTGCTTGGAGTTGGTATGGCAACTACAATTATTCATAAAGATCTGAACATGTGCAAATTTTGTTCCAAGGGCGCTCAGTGACAAACAGAAGGGAAAACAAGTTGGTGACAGCAGGGAGATGATTGAGCTCATTGCCTTCAGTCAAAGAGTACTTGGGTTTCTGGTGACCTGTGACAAAAGCTGGATCTACAGTTATGATCCAAGAGACATAGTGCCCAATCAAAACATCCTGACTCTCCCAAACGAAAGAGGGTTAAGCAAAGAAAGTTTACTAGGACGCTCATGATGATGCCCTTTTCATGGAGACTTTGTGAAGTGGCTGGAACATTACAGATGCATTAAAGTCAGAGGATCCTACTTTAAAGATGATTTTTGTACTTCTTTCAGATTAATAAATGTTTCTCTTGATATATATATATATACATACATACACACACACACTGCATATATATAAATAATATATATATATATATATACACACACACACACACACACGGTCTACACACATTTTAAACACACATATATATACATACACATTTTACACACACACACATATATATACATACACATTTTACACACACACACACACATATATATACATACACATTTTACACACACACACACATATATATACATACACATTTTACACACACACACACATATATATACATACACATTTTACACACACACACATATATATACATACACATTTTACACACACACACATATATATACATACACATTTTACACACACACACATATATATACATACACATTTTACACACACACACACATATATACATACACATTTTACACACACACACACACATATATACATACACATTTTACACACACACACATATATACATACACATTTTACACACACACACATATATACATACACATTTTACACACACACACATATATACATACACATTTTACACACACACATATACACATTTTACACACACACACATATACACATTTTACACACACACACATATACACATTTTACACACACACACATATACACATTTTACACACACACACATATACACATTTTACACACACACATACACATTTTACACACATATATATACATACACATTTTACACACATATATATACATACACATTTTACACACATATATATACATACACATTTTACACACATATATATACACACACACATATATATACATACACATTTTACAGACATATTTTACACACACACACACACATATATATACATACACATTTTACACACACACACATATACATACACATTTGACACACACACACATACACATCTTACACACACACATACACATCTTACACACACACACACACACATCTTACACACACACATATACATACACATTTTACACACACATACACATTTTACACACACATACATATATATATATACACGCACACAGATTTTACACACCCATATATATATTTTACAGACACACATATACATATACATACACATTTTATACACATATATTCATATATATAAATATATATATACACATTTTACACACACACACACACACACATATTTTACACACACACACACACTTCAAATTGTTGTTACCTCAACTAAACCTCAAACTGACAAGATTTGATAAATTAACTACAGAGAGAAAAGACTTACAAAAAAAAAAAAAAGTGAAAAGAAGCCCACCTGTAATCACTGTCCTTTTACCAGAGTAGACACATTCTCGTGTGCGTGACTTGATTCCAGCTAGAACAGCATCAAGATCGTCTTTTTCTGCAGAAGATAAGTATTTTCCATTAGGCAATGACAACAATTTGTCAATTTTTTTCAATAATCATTTCGAAGCAAGTTATTTTTTTACTTTTTTGAGTCTGGTTACTTTCACTGTACTGTTTATAATATTATTTTACAGAAATTCTAGATTTGCTTATGAAGCAATATTTTTTTAATATCAGAAGCAGGGACAAAATTGCCAACTGAAAGCTCAATAACTTCCTCAGCTTAAGTGAACTTAATGACTTTATTGATGAGTACTATTTATTTATACAACCAGAAATATTTGTGAGACCTCAACATTTTTTTCATTCTTCAAACAAAATGTACTGATACCACAAGAACCTTTTTAATTAACCAGGAAGAGAAACAAAGAGGTGGTGTGTGTAAAAAAAAAAAAATCATGGAGGCATCATGGTCAAAGATGGCATAAAACTTTCCATTTTCAAAACTCCTTTAAATTCTGTCTTTGGCAGCTTCTGCTCAGTGTCCAGTTACTTTCTATTTAAAGAATTTATAATTATTTGCAAGTGCAGATTATCCCATGTTATTAAATATTATTAACGTATTGTCACTTGTATACATTATGACTGACAAGGATACAGACAGGTTATTTTAGTTGAATAGATTTTTTTTATTCATATTTAATAGAAAAATTATTTGAAGACCAATGGCTTGATTAAACTGGAAATTGCTTTATTTTTCAAGATAGAGCATCTTAAGAGTATTACTCTCATATAAACGGTACTAAGATATCCTATTTTTACTGTTACAGCAACATACAGGCAGAAATTGAACCATGATATTGTTAAAGAAAGAGAGAAGAGTCCTCACTATGTGAAGTATAGGGCTACAACCTCACCATTCAAAGTGTTGCTGCTACAGCTTTCATAGCAAGTAGGCTGTTTTTAGAGGGTGGTGTTACTAAGCACACAATGAACCAATTTGGAATTCAGAGTTGTCCTTCCACTAGACTGGTTGCCAACCAAGTCTAGAAAGTCTGGCCTTCCTTGCTATTTAACCAATAGCTGGGAGAAGAAATGGTTTCATACCTTTCCCATCAGTGTTTGTGCAAAAGTGAATGCAATGACCTCAATAAAGGACTTCTAATTTTCTATGAAGTTGTTATAACTGTTTGTTATATACAAGAAACAACCAAGTTAATAACAAATTGGATTCTTCTCAATGACAAATTGACCTCTAGCTTGACTGTATATCCTTTATACAAATGTCCCGTTTTGCCTTCAACATTCAGATTTTGAAAATTTTGGGGACAAAAGGCAAAAAGACTAACAGTAAAATTATTGCTCATTACAACACACAACTTCTCATTGTTCTACTTTTTTTCTTACATGCCAAATTCAGACAATTGTGTTTAAGGAATCACATCACATACTCTACCAGTTCACATTTTTAAGACAGTGCACATATTGTTTCCATAAACCTAGTGTTTAAAATTTTACATTTTTATTTTTTAAATAATGATGTACAAAATTTAGAAGCTATCTGTACAATACTAAAAGTCTGTGATTGCGTGAATGAAGTTGAAATTCTTTCCAGAAAAGGTGAATGTACCAACTCTGTGTTTGAGAATAAAACATTAAAAAAACAGACAAGGTATCCCAAACTGTCCTCCTAGTTTACAGTTTCAACACGGGTCAAAATAGTGAAATTTCCTTACATTTAAACTGCTGATATTTTTTTCAAAATTATTTTGATATAAAATCAGTATGTAATTAAAATTTAATCTTTTCTCTTTCTAAAGATACAATTCTTCTTCATGTCTCTTTAAATTATGTCACTATTTCAATGATGGACAACAATTTTCCGTATTTCCAAAGTTGACAATTTTATAGTGGTGCTCATAAAACTTGTTGCACTCCAAATATTGCTACAAACTTACTGAAGAAAATGAAGACACATTTTCAATAAATTAAATGTCTCTTTTCAAGTTAAATTTTGATTTTATTTGAAAAATAACAGACCAGCCTGAAGCTAATTTGTAAAAAAAAAAAAAAATAATAATTTACAAATTTTAATAAGATCTTAACTTTTAAGATATTTTTTAAATATTGCCATGATCACCAAACCCCCATTCTTGACAACAAATGAAAATAACAAATGTTTTAAAAATCCAGTGTTTGGTTCTTGTTTCACATTAGTAAAATTCAGAAATAACTGACGATTTGTAAAAATTATATTTATTTTTTGCTTAAAGCATCATAAGCACAGTAATCTTCTAATGTTAACACTCAAAAGTGGTATTAAATTTTACATTTTTCAATTCTTAAGACATCTTCATTTAATAGAAAAGTCCCTTATTGTAAAAATCAATTGGAGTAATTTCAGAACTGCATGAAAAATTACAAGTACATTAGATATTCAAATAGATTTTTTGTGTCAAATGTGAGAGAAAATATTTTAAATTGCGCAAATACCAACTCCCAACAAAAGTGTTTTTTGAGTTTTATTAAGTTATTTTAACCTATATATGTAAAGGTTCTCTTGGGTGTCAAAATCAACACTAAATAAATCTCAGCTGGAAGCATCTCTTTGCAACAGTAAAATCAGTTGATTCATCTCCATCTCTAAGACAAAGGAAAGATGAAAAGGTATTCAGTGATTCTGAGTATTTAAACAATTCTAGTAGTTGTGATGAAGAATCACCACATCAGGTGACATTCAGTTATGAGCATCAAAGCCAATGGGTTGCAGTATATAATGACTCCAACTTTTACATTGGCCAAGTCATATTGCATCTCCATTCAGTGCTGTTAAATATTTTGCCTTCAACAAAGTACAGAAATTATTATTACCAATGGCCTTTGTCAAATGATATTGCACAAGTGGAATGAATAATTTGTCTTCAGATAGGACCATGATGTAATGCCAGTTTCAAGTAATGACTGGATATGGCGTGTTCTAGAAATACTTATGAGGAAATCACCATTAGAAGAATGTCCAGAGAAAGTCTTTTCTATCAGTTTAAAACTGAATAAATTTAAAGCACTATTATAAAGAATTTGTTTTCCTTTTATAAAACAAATTTCTAAGTTTTGTAGTCATTACTGCCCTGCTTTGACAAATTGAAAATTATATAATTTCACAATTTTCCATATATATATATATATATATATATATATATATATATATATATATATATATATATATATATATATATTACAAAAAGTATTGATATTATAGTGAAAAGAGTGGTTTTGTTGAATTACTCATCCCAAAATTAGTAATGTTTCAAAGTTTCAGGTATCTACCTCCAAGGTATAGTTTTTTTTTATGGCAACTTCGATATGGTATACTTTTGACCTGTTTTTGCCCTGCTAAATTGCACTTCTGGAGGTTTTTAAGTGGTGTAAATATAGGTTTTATTTCTTATTGAGGTACTACCAAAAAAAAAAAAGAAAAAAAATAGGAGATTCATCTCAGTTGTTCTATGACGTATGAGAAAAAGTTGCAAGGCATTAACTACTGAAATTAAACCAATATGATCAGTCAAATTTGACCTGTATTGTATTCTGACGATTTTGTTTTTGAGAACAGAATTTTCCCAATGTTTTTGGCTGGTGCATTATTTTTCTCTTACTTCAAGACTCCTGATACATTTATGATTTTTAACTTGATGGAGGCCTCTACCTTCAGTTATACACTATTAAAATTGGCTTTGGGTCCAGTAGCACACAAGATGAAAAAAATCTATGCCCATATTAAAGGATTTTTTAGATATATTGAAAATAAAACTTCAGTTTGGGTTGATTACTTAAACTCAGAATATGGATCATCAAGCATTTTATTATTATTATTATTATTTACTTACTCTCTGTAGATTTTGTGTCGTCTTTATTTACTTCACGCAAACGCCACGGATGATAGTGAGCCTGGGTTTCTGGCAATGAACCTAAAATATCTTTCTCTGAAAGACATAACTGAAAAGAACAGAAATTAAGAAAATTAAAACTTAGATAAAACAATTCAATAATAGTAAGAAACATTTTTCATAGTAATATTTATTTTTAAAAAGATTGTATCTTATTCAGAGATTTTCTTTTTTCTTTTACAAGTTTGAAATGGATTGCGTACTTATTCACCCATATTGTATGAACTGCAAGCAATTATATCATCAAATTTAAACTTGGTTCACACCTGCCTGTTCAGCCACTATAACCCACAGAAATCACTTTTTATCTCTATACCAAAATGATGGCTATGATCACAACAGATGCCTCTTTGTGTCCGCTCATAATAACTGTAAGTGTGTCCTCAATGAGGTTAAGTTACTGTTTGTTGATAGAGTGAGGCACCACAATTTTCGTTCTCATGTTTACTGGTGGCTGTGTAATTGTGCCATGCAAAGGTAAGTCCTTAATCCCGCCTCTCTTCAGTCACTTTGAAGTGTTATCATGTACTGCTGATAAAGCAGAATATTTCGCTTGTAAATTCTTTTCCAATTCTACTGATGACTCATCAATGCCTAACTTTCCACTAAAAACCGAGTCTCTACTACATATAACTTCATCTGTAGTTTTTCACTATCATCTATAAACTTGATCCCCACAAATCATGCAGACTTGATGGCATCCCTGCAATTGTTCTAAAGAAATGTGCTACTGAACTGGCTCCTGTTCTCTCTAAACTCTGCAACAAGATGTCTCTTGCTTTCCAGCTTTTTGGAAATCCTCTTCTGCAGTTCCTATTTTTAAGAACTCTTGGTGAACTGTCTGGTTCTTCAAATTATTGCCCTGATAGTCTTATACATTTTTTTGGCATAGTACTAGAGGCTAAGAATCTCACTTTGCAAACTCTTCTTTTTGCTAAACAATATGGCTTTCGTTTCTCTAGTAGCCCATGCTAGCAAAGATCAGGAGTGTTTACGAGGAAGAAATTCAGCGGATCAAGAAGTTGTCTAATTCCTTATGATGAGCAGGAACCTGGGCCACCAAGAGAATTAATTCTGCTAAAAGCCATGGTACAGCAGAATAAGTTAAAAAGTTTCTTCCTGGTTGGACTACAAAGAACTGAACCAGCATGTTGATGCCTTTAAAGATGATGATGCAGATGTATACACCAGCAAACTAAGGGAGTGGCATCTCCAAAGATCAAATGTATCTCTATTAGACCTCAGAGCAGTCTATTTACAGGTGCACACCCACAAGTCACTCTGGCTGTACTAGATAATTGTCTTCTATAGCAAAAGGTACTAACTGACCAAACTAGGGTTTGTATTTAACATCAAACCACAGATAATGAAATCTATCATAAGAGCTATGCTATCCCAAGAAGAGGCAATAAAAAAAAATTAAAAAAACCTCAACATATAATGTCTACATCAATGAGGATATAGTACCAGCCTCACACATCACAAAACACCTACCATGCTTTGACCTCATAAGACCCGGAACACCTGACAGATGGTTCTAAAGAGAGAATGGCATCTTACAGTGGAAATGGTAGAATGCATTTCCAGACATCCCTGATGTAATTACAAAGACAAAGGTCTCTTCCCCCTGTAGCAAGCTGGTAGAACATCTCCCAGTATGTAGATGGATGCATGTAGCAACTGGCACAGGTTAAGTGCAATAACAAAAGGACGGGATGACCAAACAGATAATGCACTGCTCAGGAAGATGTTAGCAGAGACTGTAGACTGGATGAAGTAGAACGACCCTGCCAGGGGTAAAGGATGCATGAATGTTGAAGAATTTGATCTGCAGGTTGATGCAAGCTCTTTGGCAGCTGGAGTATCACTACAGATGAATGGATCTGCCTTTGTGGAGTTGGACACTACAATAAAGGGAGTAAATTTAGCCATACAATGGGAGGTGAAGATTCTCCACTAAAAAAACAACCCCTGTAATGTGTTTATCACTGGTTCACTAATATTCTAACTGACAAGTCAGTAACAAGGCCGTGAGTGAGATGTTGATAAGGAGAAGGCCAAAGACCTTCTCAGAATTAGCAAAGGAGTATAGTTTAGTAGCAGATGTCACATGATCAATGTGACATCTGCCACTAAACCGTACTCCTTTCAAGCCAGAACAAGAATTCCACACAGGCGGACTGAAGCAATGAAAAATGAAGCCAAAACCATTACTACAGGTTTGTGTCACCACCAAAGATGAAATTGAGGTCAGCTAAATACTGGAGAGACTCTCGCACAATTGGAATCCAGGGGTTAAACAGACCACTTACTTTTTGAGAAGAGCACACAGAGAAACTCCACATCTGAAAAGGCCATCAAAACTTGTGCATGAAGTGCTGAGCAGCAATTTCTTGGCAGAAAGGAAAACTGGAGGTGTCTCGCATGTAGCACACACTCTGGATGAGCAGAACTTACTACTTGACCTCGATAGACTGTGGGGTCAATGCAATTTACTATCTGGAGGTCGTTACACTGACAAGATTCTGCAAATGTGGGGCATCAGCTCAAGACAGTATTCTGAGTATAAGAGAGGTGAATATGCCATTCAGAAATGACATCAATGAATGGTCCTACAGAAGTGTAATTGCTAAAAGGAAACCAGGTGTTCCGTCTAGGAGGCATTATACTAGCATAACATGACAGCATCCACAGTATAATTTGCTCTACCCATATGAGGTTTGAGTGAAGAATATTGACAAAACATTCTCACAAAAACCTGAGTCAGAGCATGAAGCCTACAAGAAAGGAGAGGCTATGCTAGTCAGAAATTGAAACAGTAGGTGTACAATTAGATATAAAACAAGAAAGGAGTCTTATGTCCCCAGGTGGTTTTGGTTGATTGGGTGATGTACCATGTGAAAGACTATCCCCTTTCCTACTTGTGAGAGTCAATGAATGGTAAGGCAACAGAGTAACGATCAAGTGAAATTAGTTTAGTATATAAAAATATTGTACAAAGCATATAAATGTATCCTATTTCAGCCATGACTAGGTTCTTCTGCTTGTCTGGCATGGTGCAGAGAACCCAGTCATGGCTGTCAGACCATTTCTGCGACCACATCACCCCTTACATCTATCTACACCTAACTCACCAGACTGCAACACCATTAATTACTGTGTGTGGGGCACAGTTGAGTGAGAGACCAACAAAACTCCTTGTAACACCAAAGATGAACTGAAGGCAAGGATTATGGTAGCATTCACCAACTTAAATAATGAGACTGTCCAGAAAAGTTGCAGAAGATTCCAAAGTCATCTGGAGGTTGTGGTTGAAGCCAATAGCAATTTTATTGAATAAATTTACTTAGTATTTCATGATATTTTTGTGTAATTTTGGTAAATATATCTGTTAAAATGAGATGTCAGTGTTATTTTCATTTTTGCATAATTTAGATGACAATTCATCCATCATGCACTGTATATATCAATTTATTCACTAATGTCCCAATATCAATATTATTATAAAAAAACATACACAATAATTCTTCTCTATCTCCACTTAAAATTAGACCTCGTATATTGCAGAAACTACTATTAACTTGCACTATTGATGTCCCATTCTACAATCACAAAAATAATATGTACAACGGGATGATGCTTCTATGGGTTCAGTTCTGGGCCGAACTTGTAGTAATTTCTAAATGTCTAGTCTTGAAAATAATATATTTAAAAAACCCTCCATCTAACTAAGATATGTCGATGATATCCTTATATTAGTCAAGAATATGGATGAAATGAAAAACAATTACAAAATAATTCTGTCCTTAAATTTACGTACAAACTTAAACTAATGCTAATGTCAAAAGTACTTGGAATAAAAAGAATATGCATCAACATGAAAATTTTCTTTCTTTTTATAATAAGGATACTAAGAAACTTGTCCGTGATTATGTAGATAAAACATGTCTAAATTATTTAATGAGACACACACACACACACACACACACACACACACACACACAGGTCAGCGCCAATAAACCATGGTAGTTGGGGTCCAAAACTTCTGAGCCGTGATGTCAGATTGCCAGCTTAGACCACCAAAACAAAGCTTGTCAAGTCGATGGAGTTATACGTAAAAATGGGTAACACAGTGGCTAAAAGTATGCAAAATGCGTATTCGATACTATGAGTTGAATATTGGCAGTTTTGAAAACTATCCTTTAATTTCACATAAAAATCTGCACCAATGTAAATAAATTTGCAAGAGGATTCCATTTATAAAGTGCCATGTTAACAGATCCATCATTGATGGCAGCAAAAGATGGCAGAAATCTCATACACACAAGATTTTAACAAGAAAAAAAATAAAATTAATTTTCTTATAGTTTTATTAAAATTTTGGATAAAAACATTACAATACATTGTATTGTAATGTATTAATAAAAATAATAAACTCATCTCTTTAGAGACTTTGCTGTGAGCTGTTCTGTTTCCTTTGCTTTCAACAAGATTTAGCTGTTGTTGAACACTGTATAAGGCGTGTTTACGTTTCATGATGATGGGTTAATATATATGTAAAAAAAAATGTCGTGATTGTTATGATATCTAGTGCAAAACTTTAATTTTTGCCTGTATTTATACAAAAATTTAATGTGAGAGGATTTATATACATTTTGAAACTTTCTGAAAGTGTTAAAAGGTTATTTGGCTGCAATGGCAGCCTCCATTAATAATCCTTAAAGCAGGATTTAAAATGGCTCTTAACTGCAGATTATATAAATTATTTGAAAAAGCACATTATCAATATTAAAGCAAATCTCGTTGAGTAAATATGTGAAATTTAGGATAAAGGTTGTAAGCTGCATATTTCATACTCAAAATGTTTGTGAGGTGCTAATCCAAACCACTACACAATCAGGAGTGTGATACACCAGAGCCTAACTAATAGTAAATGCCTGGGAAAATATGGATATACTGAAGGTATTAAAACTCAATTTAATGAATTTATTAAAATAAAAGATTATACAGAAAAAAAATCAGACTTTAAAAAGTGTCAGAATAAAGTTTGATTTTGTTTCAAATGGGGATCCAATGATGATTATGATTCTAATATGAACATGACAAAAAATTTGGGGGTCCATTGCACATGCACAGCTTAAGCATCATTATGCTTTATTGGCGTGCAGCTTAATGGCACTGACATATATATATATATATATATATATATGGTGGGTGGGGGGTAATATAAACTTTATCACTTAGCTGATTCAGCACCTCAATTCCAGTTTCAAAAATTGACTCTGGATTTTCTCATTTTTGTTATTTTAATACTTAGCTAAAAAATAATTTATGTGCTATTGATGTTAAGCTGACTTTTTTCACTTTTTGTGCATGCATTGTATATGATGGCATACAATATATATATATATATATAGATAGATAGATAACACACACACACACAGTAAGGGGAAACAAATATCTGTACACATACAAATGTTTAATTTATTGTATTTCCAACTAATGAATAAACCTACTTTTCATATAATTAACTGTACACAGGTGCATAATAACTAAATATGAATAGAAAACAGAATAAAATTTTCATTTAATAGAAATAAATCCCATTTATCCATTTTAATGGATGAAAAAAGGATTTGTACAATGCAAATTTCAGATTTTAAAACTTTTAAATTGTTTTAATACTCTAGATTATTCATGTGGAATATTCTAGAATGTTCCAATAATGTCATCAGTAATTATTTTTAGCCTAATAAATACAAACAGCACATTCTGTAATTGATATTCGTGCAAGAAGTTTATCATCATGGCAAGAGGTAGAGAATTAACAAATTCGCAAAAAGAACTGTTTGTTAAGCTCTAGAAAGAAGCTAAAAGTTACAGGAAAATCTCAGCCCACCCGAATATTCCATTTACTACCATTAGTTCATTCATTGCCAGGTATAAAAAAAACTCAAAACTGTTGAAAACCAAAAAAGAATAGATATTCCATGGGAGATCTGCAAGTAAATTAATGTGTCAAATTAAACAAAATCCAATGGTCACTCGTCAAGAGTTGCAGAATGATTTGCTTTCATCAGAAATCTGTGTCACTAAATGGTCAATAAGCAATGAAATTCATAGGGACAATCTAAAGTCATGCTCCTTTGGAAAACTCCACTTCTATTGACAAGACACAGAAATGCCAAGTTGAAATTCGTTCGCTAATATAAGGATAAGGAAAAATCATATTGGGAAGGAGTATTATGGACAGACGAAACCAAAATTGAGTTGTTTGAATGTAATTCTAAAAATCATGTATGGAGGAAAGATGGCGATGCCTTAAAAAAAAAAAAAAAAAAAAAAACACAACACAGTTCCAACAGTCAAATTTAGTGGTGGCAGCATCATGGTTTGGGGATGTTTTTCTGCTAACGGTACTGGCAACATATCAGTAATAGATGGTAGAATGAATGCCACAGCATATCAAAATATTTTGGAAGCAAATTTAAATGATTTTGATTGAAAATCTTGAACTTCCTCCATATTGGATCTTTCAACAAGATAATGATCCTATGCACACTGTAAAATCTATGAAGAAATGGCTTAATGTAAATATCCTGAAATGGCCAAGTCAGTCACCAGATTTAAACCGAATCGAGAATCTGTGGTGTTATTTGAAAATTCAAATCCAATCAAAAACTCCAACAAATATCCCAGATCTGAAGACCATATGCAAAGAAAAATGGAACAAAATGCCAACTGAAATTTGCAAATCATTAATTGAGAACTACAGGAAGAGGTTGGTTACTGTAGAAGTGAATAATGGCCATTCTACAAAGTATTAAATGAAGATTATGTATTCTTTTTTTGTATTGTACGAATACTTTTTCACCCATTAAATGGGATTTATTTCTATTAAATCTTTTTCCATTTTCTATGCATATTTAGTTATGCATCTGTGTACAATAAATTATATGAATAATGGGTTTATTCATTAGTTGGAAATACAATAAATTAAAAATTTGTATGTGTACAAATCCACTGTATATTTTGTTGGCCAGAATGTTCATGTTGATTTTTAGTCATTCATGTTCCGACATGTTAGAACACACTTCAAACTATCTCTTGAGAAAGAAAGTTTAAAATTACTTATGTCAACATTGCATCCTTATGAAAATGGAAGATAAGGTACATTTTAGACTCTTGATTTTAATGAAGCTTGGGTATTCAAATCACTACAATGTTTGGATACCACATGATCTGAGTGAAAAGAATCTTTTCGATTGCATTTCATCTGTGATTTGCTGTATAAACACAATGGAAATGCACCCTTTTTGAAGTAGATTCTGATGGGTGATAATAAGTGGATCATTTAAAACAGTATTCAGTAAAATGGGTCCTGGGGTAAGTGACATAAGCCAACTTTATCCACCACGAAAGCAGGTCTCCATCCTAAGAAAGTCATGCTGTGCATCTGGTGGTATTGGAAAGAAATCCTGTACAATGAGCTTCCACCAAGTAACCAGTCAATTCATTCTGAATAGTACAGCACGCAACTAGACGGATTAAAAGCAGCAATTCAAGAAAAACACCCAGAATTGGCAAAAAGGATAGTGCCAGACCTCATTTTTTTTTTTGGCAACCTGGCAAAAATTGCTGCAGCTTGGCTGGGGTCTGTTTCCCCAACCACCATATTCACCAGACATTGCTCCTTCAGATTTTCATTTATTCAGGTCCTTGCAAAATAATCTCAATGGTAAAAATTTTAATTCTTTGGATGACATAAAATACCACCTTTATGAGCTCTTTGCTGAGAAACCACCAAAATTCTGGGAAGATGAAATCTAAGTTGAAGAAATAATGAAGAATGATTGTGCAACAAAATGGTTCATATTTAGTTGAATAAATATTTAATAGCATAATTTTGTTTTGTTTTAATTTTTCTTTAAAAAAAAAAAAAAATCATCGGCATGAACTTTCCAGACAACCCCAACATATAAAGTAATGGGATGAATTTTTTTATTAATCAGACAAATTTTATTATGTAAAAATTATTTTGAGTAGATATTCATATTTGAGTAGACACTGTTTGTTTATTAACATCATGCTATTTTAAATATATATATATATTAAAAATTGCGTGATAAGTTATAATAGTCTGAATTTATTCTACATAAAAGAAAGCTTAACTCCCATCCAGACATCTTTATGCGTGAACTGTACATTTACTAAAGAAAAATAATATGCAACAAAGAAATTGGTTTTGATGTCATTCTACAGCATATCAATAGACAATAAAATTAATTTTATAATATAGTTTTAAGGTTGTTCCCGATTTCAGACCCTCATGTGCGTGTGGGGGGAGGGTAGCTCTGGTCAGAAAATTGATATATTTGGAAGCCAATCCTCAGAGTAGCTGTTCACTTACCTTTTTAGACGGCGAAGGTACATTCAAGATGTTCGAATCACTTGATGCAACAACAGTACTCCGCTTCGATCCAGGCTCCAGTGACACAGAGCGACTGCTCCCAGCAGCCTCCGTTTTGACCTTGGGTACTTCCTTTGAAGTTTTTTCCTTTTTCGAAGTCGCACTATTTTTGCTCTTTTTAAACTTTTTCCTCACGTCTAAATCATCATAGTTCATAAAATCCTCAAAACTTAAACCATCAACCTTTGAAGACTTTTTCTCTCCCTTTGAGGTATGCAACGATTTTTTGTCCTTTTGTTTGCCTTCTGACTGACTCTTCTCTTTTGAGCTTTTATTATTGTGTTTGGTAGGCGTGTCCTCTGATAAATTGCTGTGTCTCCCTTTGCTACTACTGTGGGCTTTGTGATGCGAACTCTCAGTTTTAGACATGCTGCTAACAGAACTAGACTCTTTCTCTGTTCGTGAAATTTTGTCATGATGTTCCCTGTCTGAAGTAGACTTTGAAATGTTTTTGGAATGTGGAGAATTGACAGCCGTATGATTGGCCAGAGATTTTTCTCTTTTGTCACTTTCAGACAGGTTTTTGGATTTTGAAGGCTTTGAATCATGATGAGATGTTGTGGTAGAATCCGGCTCCGTTTTTTCAACTGGGGGATCGTCCTGCAGAGAAACTATGGCTTTCCACTGTGTGACAACCGCCCGTGCTTTCTCACCAATCTCACCCTCACGTTTCCGGAAGGAATTAACGACTTTTCCAATGCCAGTATCCTGGAAAAAAAAAAAAAAAAAAAAAATCATGTAAATTTCTTCAGTTAACAAATTTTTTTTAAATACAATACCATTTTTATAATCTATACATCGTCAAAAAGTTCTTCATAATTTTTCATGCTTTCTAAATGCATTTACACATATTCTATAATGTAACAATAACATATATTATCTCTATCTATAAAAGGCAGGATGTGTGTGTGTGTGTAATGAATGCACGGCTGCAATTTGACAGATTTGCACCAAAATTTACATGCACATGCTCCAAGTTAGTGGAGAAAGCCAAGACTGACTTTGCATTTCCCAACTCCCATCGATAGTGGAAATAATCAATTTTTTCATGCTTCTACAGCAGTTTTCATGTAGTTTGCGGCCATTTTCTACTGGCCAGAGTGAGAGCTCATAGCTGGCTGCCACGAATAGGCAAGAAGATTCTATTGGCCAGTGTGAGAGCCAACAGCTGACTGACACGAATGTTAACTAGCATGCTGGCATGCAAAAATAATCGATAGCTGCATTCGTCACAAGTGGAAAAAATTTAAATCTGCATGGCACTCATTCGCTTGCTTAAACTCAACGTTGATTCTGATTCCACAGAACTGGGTTCGGTGTGAAAAAGTATTTGTTGTTAACATTCTTTTTTCATTCAGTTTTTCCAGTTACGAGTCCTTTTTTAAAGCTGATCATTTTGTGTTCATTTTGTTTAGTTCTTTTCTTCGTAACAGATTTAATGTTTAGTATAGAGCTTAGAAAAAATTTGCAGTGTGAGATAGGCAAGAAGTAAGGCATGTAGCAACATCAGCACGGCAAAGGGCACTCCTTTAAAGGTAAGGAAGGGCAAAAATATTTTAAGTCAAGTGATAGCGATTGCTGTACGAGTCACGGGCAATGCCGGGCCATGCTGCTAGTTCAGTATATTTCTTATAAAAAAAATAAAATGAAGTATCTTAAAGAATTAACTTGAAAATAGCAGTAACTTTAAAGAGTGAAATCTACTTTTATTTATCTACCTACATTCAAATGGCTATAAGTTGTCACAGTAAGAGCTGGCTGACACTGTACATATAAATTCTTTATGCAGGTATTCCCATTCTACATCCTTAGCAGACAGGAGTTGGGCACCAATAAAAAGACACTTGAAGAGAGGATGGAAGACTATGGGTTGAAAATACCAATAATGGCTTCATTGAGAGAACAAAAATAAAAACACAAAGTGTCAATAGTAAGAGGGGTTCCCAACCTTTTTTTGTGTCATTGCCCACTTTCACATGGAAAAATTTTCCAATGCCCACCTGTATAGTAAATATTCAAAAGCATACCAAAATTGTTTGGTAAAAGTTTGTTACTGGTTCATAAACTGACTTTATGATGTAGTAAAAAATACCAAAGTAACAAATAATGCTAATTTATATGGTGACTGCTGCTATTACCATATTAAAGAACAAACAAAAGCAAACTTTAACATTGAAAATCATGTATATATATATATATATATATAAAATTCAGTTTTATAGTTAGCATTGCAAGTGTTGACAAAAAATGAAGAGAGTTTTGTTCATAATTATAAAATTAAAATGAACTAATACTATTAGAAACTAATAAAAATTCAGTCAATATTTTTTTGTTTTTCTTCCCTTATTTGATTAATATCAGGGAAATAAAAAAAACTATTCGAAATGTTAATGCCCCCTCTCAAAACTATAGAAAATACCAAAATATCCATTGTTTGCAGGAATATCTTATCTAGAAATGAGATCCAGTTATTCCCAATTAGCCTCCCTTTATTTTTTATCTTTTCACAAGTTTTACATCTTTGAATATATTTTTGGGCGTAGCATCTGGAAATATCTTTTTAATACTCAAAATCCTATATTGCCATGTTCAGTTGCTCATCGCCCACTCAACAGTAATCTATCTTGTGGGCTTGCTTTTTATGTATCCAATCTTTGTAATGGGCACAGAATGACTTACATATATCTAAGATGTTCAAGCAAGCTAAATTTTACACAGGTAGCCAGGAACTTATTTAAAATACAGCAGAGAAGGAAGGAATGATCCCTAATGAGGAAAAAAGTATTTATTTTAGATAAAAACATTTAACATAATCTCTTTCCTTGTCAAAGAATTTAATGCTGAATATTAATCCTTTAAATCAAACAATATATGTTGAAAATTTTAAAGCAATATTCAGCTAATAATGGTATGTGCATATGTATATACAAGGAAGTGTTGAAAAGATGGTATTAATTTTTTTTTTTTTTAAATTTGATGTTAGGTTATTTGGTCACAAATTAAGGAAATGGTGAGAGCCGAGAACTTTTCAGCATCCCTCACACACATTTCTTAGCACTACTTTAGATGGGCTAAATTTTCAAAACATTTATGCATAAGAGACAGTAATGATACTTATTTTCAGTGAAACAAGGTAATTATCAACTCGGTTTAAGGAGAGGATAACAGCCTTGATTGCATATCATCCTTAGATCACAAAAGAAATAAGCAGAAAAAGACATGGAAAAAATTGTTCACTTACCCTCAAAATTTCTACAGTAACAGGAAATCTCAAGAGTTTGTTAAAAATATAAATCAGCTGGAAAAAAAAAAATAAATAATCTTTAAACAAAAAACAAAACAGCAAGGAAAAAATAAACGTTAACTTGTAATTCTTTAAAAATATTTAGCAAACTTGGACCGTCATGCCCCTCAAAAAACAGCCTGTCAAAAGGACGGTTTTTCCATTGAACCTCTATTATTTTAACTACCTTCACTCTTCATCAATGTTTGTCGTTTTAAAAAGCAATGATTAGAATTCTAATAAAAGCTAAACATATGATGAAAGTCAATTTATACATTTTTTTTTTTGTTCTTGTGAATTTACAACAAAAATATTAATCAATATTTATTTTAGTTATTTACAAGAATAATTTTATATTTACAACATTCTAAAAATTAATACAATTGTATTAAAACTAATGCAATATTTATCATTTACCAATTTATAAAGAAATAAATATGAAAACAATTGTTTATTCATAAATTTATAAACATTTATTAAATTATTAAAATATTTGAGCCAACTATAAGGAAATGCTTATTTACCATTTTATAAAGTTTGAATCAATTGGCAATTAGCCAGTTTTTTGCCATCCATTCCAATAAACAATATAATAAATAATATTTATTTTTGTTGTCAATTCTTAAGAACGAAGAAAATGTGTAAATTCAGTTTCTTATGTTTAAGTTTTATTACAATTCTAATCGTAGCTTTTTAAATCAACAAACATTTCCGAGTTAAAATAATAGTGGGGTCACTGGAAAAAAGATCCTTTTCATACACAGTTTTTGCTGGCAAAAAGGTCTAATTTTGCCAAATATTTATTTAAATAAACAAATATGGAATATACTGGGTGACCATAAAGTAACTCCCTATTTTATATACGAGTGGCCAGCCAGGACTCCTTACATCCTGTGACTTTTTTCTTTGGGGTTGGTTAAAGGAGCAAGTCTATTATACCAAACCAAGACTTTAGAAGAACTTGAAGGGCAAATACAAAAAGTTATGTCTGCCATACCACAAGAGTTCCTGATGAAATCAGTTGACATGATTCCTGGCTAGCTCAAGAAGCTGATAGCGAAATCTGGTGCCCATATCAAACTTTAAATAAAACATCATTCTAAACACTTCCTTCTCATATATATTTCTTGTAAAAATTATAGTTAATAAATAAATTATAAGTATTTTAAAATGGGTAGTTACTTTTCAATCCCCCTGTATAGTTTAATCACATTTCAAGCATTATTCACAATTCCTAAGTTGTAGGTTACATTCAGTAACCATCAAGAATCGATTGATCAGTATTTGGGGCTTAATGAAATCTCACCCTCTTCTCACAAATGGAACACAAATCACAAGTGTCAAAAGATGAAGGCTGAAAATCTTTAAGACTGACAGATTTCTTGCATTGTGGCAAGTCTTGAGTTACAAGTGTGTGAAATGTTCCAATTAAAAATATGTTGCAGTTATGCACTGGTATAGGCTGCAGCCCAGGACCCCCTACCCCTACCAATGAAACTAACAAAAAAAAATGAAGATATAAGAACACAAAAGATTTGTTTATTTTTAATTTTAATTAAAGTGTTTCAGATTTTATTAAAAAAAAAAAAAAAAAAGCATCATCTAAAAATACATCTTTTTTTTATTGATACAAGGGAGTGAACATACATAATGAAGGAGGCCCCCAAATTCTACTAGACTAGGGGCCTCTTTAAGCCCAAATCCAGCCCTGTTTATAACTTTTGGAAAAAATTGATTGATTGTACACAAAGATGTTCATATATATATATATGTGTGTGTGTGTGTGTTGGTTGGTTGGTTGGGGTTTTATGGCATATCAACCACTATGGGTTATTTAATGCCAGATCCAGTATTTACTAAATATATCAAAAACATGTAGTTGGCAACATCATTGTTTCAATGTGCTGGAAAAGACCTGGAAGTTCACTATTTTTCCATAGCTGGGACCCCAACAGGTGCTACCACCCTGGGTCAGGGTGGACCTGGGAACACCAGCAATTAAGAGGTGGTTCCACGCTTCCTCAAAACCTCCTGATCAGAGGCCTTGCTGTTGGATGTAGTTTAACGTCGTACCCAGGACGAATATGTGTGTGTGAACATCTATGTGTACACACATGCAAGTATTTTGAGTTGTATCTTGTTAACTTTTTGTAAAATTTTAGATATATCTGGCTGACTTTTGTTAAATAATTCCTTTAAAATATTCACATCATTCAGACTGTTGTCCTCATCTTTATTGTCATATTCACAATGTTTTGGCTGTTGTACACACTGGTCTTTTTCAGGTGATATACATTGGAATTTCAAACCAAACCCTATTTAGGCTATGGGTAGATTGAGAACAATTCCACATGCCATACCTTTTTTGGAGATCTTGGTTTCAGTTAATTCCCTTTAGTAACTCATGTTTTTTGTTCATCTCTGCTGTGGCCAAATATTGAACTGACAACTCTGTGGGTCAAGTCACTTTTTGGATTACTTCAACCAATGCTTTTATCCACTGAGTCATGTGTTCTTGGGGAGATCAGTGAGTAAACAATCTACCACTGTGGGCTAAATAAAGGGTTTGGCCTGAAATTCCAACATATATCAACTGAAGAAGGCCATAACATACAATGGCCGAAACACCGTGAATATGGCAATAAAGATGAGGACAATGGTCTGAACAATGTAAATAGTGTAAATACTTACAATACCTCATCTCAGAAATATAGACAGATGTCTCAGGTTAATTAAAAAAAACTCTGGACAATATAAAATGATTATCAAACACAACATGCAGTTTTAAGAACACTTTTAATAAAAAACATTTTAATAAAAACAAAAGATAAGAACAGCAGCCCAAATTAACTTATGAAATAATGAATGCTACTACTCAAAAAATGAACTGCAAAAAATTGCTAAACACTTATGTATTTTATTAATGTTTTAAAAGGGTTATATTTGTATTTTTAAAACATGTGACTTTTAATATTCATTAAACATAAGCTTTGATGATCAGTGTACATGCAGATATGAACATTTTGTGCTTTTATATTTTTGCAATGATATACTCAGAGCACAACCAAATTCACTCTGGTTTATATATACATTTACTCAAATAGTTCCCAAAATCTAACCCAGTTACTCCCATTATATATACCAGGTGTAGCAGCATGGGATAATTGTCCATCCCACAAAATGTTTAATATCCAAAAAACCACTAAACTAATTGAGTTTCTTTTTTTTCCAGATTTTTTTATAAGACATTTAGCCATCTGTCATAAGAATCAGTGAAAAACCCTTTGAGTTATTCACATAGAAAGAAAACAGGTTAAAATCGTTTTGTGTCTGCCTCAACTGAGCAATGGTGAGAGGAAAAAGATCATTCAGGCCTTCAGTAATGGTACCCACATTCATACTCTGGTTTCCATCGTCAAAGTCCATTCAAGAATCATCAAGAGAATGGTGATAAGCTTAAAAAAACAGGGGAACAGTAGAGACGAAAGTTGGATAACAAGTTCACAACAGCAAGAGGGATCATCATTCGAACTTAGAGCTAAAGAGATCAATTAGAAAAGATCCAACTCAATTCATAAGATGTTTGGCATGTGAGAGAAGGGTTTCAGTTATGACAGTCCAAGGAGCAGTAAAAAAAGACTTGAAAATAAAATCATATGTGAAACCTGTGAGGCAACTTGTTACTCCAGGACAGAAAGTTAAAAGGTTAGAGAGGGCAAAGATCATCTTGAATAAGTTGGAAAATGATCTTGGAATTATTATATATATATATATATATATATATATATATATATATATACTTTATTTCAAGATTTCATGAGCTTCTGACCCTTAGCTATGATTAATTAATGACGAGCATATTTATGATTGATTTCATCATGATACTTTTAAACTTAGAGAGTAATTATACATTATTGCTTGAAATAGAGTTCAATAGTGTTATAAAAACATCAAAGAATTCCAGTAAGATAACTTTAATCATTTCTAAGATACAATGGTTCAGATCTTAATCTAAAAATTGGACAATTTTGCCGTTACTTCCGGGAGTCAGGATGCTGAAGGTAACATCAAACTTTTATTTATATTAATTCTATAAACCTCAATATCTGTATTGTAACTATTTACATTGTTCGGACTGTTGCCCTCATCTTTATTACCATATTCACAATGTTTCAGCCATTGTATTCTCCAACCTTCTTTGAAAATTCCAACGTATATATCACCTGAAGAAGTTTAGAATGTACAACATCTAAAAGGTTGTGAATATGACAATAAAGAGGAGGACAACAGTCCAAACAATGTAAATATCACTTAAACATTTTTAGTGGATACTCATATTTGAGTAGATGCTCCATTTATTTATTAAATAATATATTTATTTATTTTCATCTATCAGTCTGAATATTCAAGAAATCTCATTAAGGAAAAACATGTGCTCTCTGGCAGGATTTGAACTTGTGTCTCTCTAGACAGAAGGAAAATGCTATTAGATCCAATGTACCTCAACTGACTCGTACATGGAGCAGCTTTGCTAATCAAGCAAAGTCTGAAATGTGTCTTTAAGTGAAATCCTTCTCATATTAAATTCCTCAACATTTTTATATCTGCTCAGTTTCATATCCAAACGTAAACATAGTAATTTTCTAAGGTAATGGATTTTTATTTATCAATCTGAAAAATGAAAGAAATCTCACTTGAAGCTTTTATTTTAGTTTTAATTTCAAGCTAATAGATTAAATTTTATATTGCTAATAAGCAAAAACTTTACTGTATTTCAAAAACTAATTTAAATTGATTGGAATGAATTTTTGAAACTGCTATAAATAGTTGATTTTAGCCAAATTTACAATTATCTCAGCACAATGTAATTCCCTTTATCAAAAAATATTCCATAAATAAAATATACTTTTCTGAAAATTTATTTGAGGAAGATTAATTAATTTAAAACAAATATTACTTTAAGTTTAAAACATGGCAGAAAAACATTTTTTAGCATGGAGGTGGGTATTTTGTTAGGTGTTGACAGCTCTATTGACTGCCTGATGTTTGGGAAATTTCATTTTTTCTACAAGGTACATGCCTATAAAAATTACTTGACAAACATATGTGTGCCTTTATCACCTAACCAGTATAAATTAATACAGAATTTTAAAAGATTTAAAACTTTATAAATTACTCTAAATTTAAAAAAAAAATAAAAACAATTCTTATAAAAATTCATTATTCACCAATTTTTTTTTTTAAGACAGTAGTGTCCATAATATATTTTATTCATTTTAAAGCAATTAAAAGTTTTTCTAATTAAATGTCTTAGTTTATTGCATTATTTATTTTACAATTCAGAGCAGATTTTCTACAACTGGTGCACCCGTTTTACAAAAAAAAAAAAAAAGAATTGATAATTTAAGTTTTGCAAGGACTTCTGATTATAATCAATATAAATATTAAGTCTTCTTACAAAATGAATTTCTCAAAATTTCATAAAATTAAATAAATGAAGCGGGGTAACAGATGTAAAAAAAATATTTTTATCAAGAATTTCTATAAAAAAAAAAAAATAAAAAAAAGGTTTATAAAATAATTTATTTACAAATAAGTCCTGAAAGTTTCATCAAAATACGACAGTTATTTGACTTTTTGCAAGAATTTCAAAAATCAATGTGTTTGTCACCTCAAAAACATGCTAAAATTTCCTATACTAATTTATGGGCCAAAAAAATTTTTACCGAAAATTTGAAGGGTCTAAAAAGGATTAAAAAATGTAATTTAATAATAAAAAGATCCTTTGGCATTTTTTAATCATGTATGCTCATTTTTAGCGAATCTTTGGAGGTAGCCAGAACGAGAAATTAGTTATAAAAAGTTACAATGAATTAGAAACTTTATTTCTCTTTAAAAACTCAAATTATTTTGAAAAATTCCAACACAATATCTGACAACTGTCAGGATTTTTTTTTCATCCTTAAATCATTGCCCCTAAATTAGTTTGCTGTATTTCATTTTAAATTCCATATAGGAACAAAAGAAAAAATTATTATAAACTAGAGAAAAAACATCATTAAATATGTTGATTTTCTTTCTTTCTTTTTTTAAATTTAATGAAAATTTCGTATAGGATTAATAATTTCTGGATTAATGTTTTTTTTTTTTAATTTAAAGTTTTGTAAATTGTAAATATCGTAATAAAAAATACTTTGGTCTTCTTTCCTCTTAAACATTTTGACGATAAAACTTGTTTTTAAGTTTGGAGCCTTTTTCATCATACTATGCTTTTTTTTTTTTTTTTTTTTTTTTTTTTTTTTTTCAGCGAAAAAGTGAAAGTACCCGAAGAAGAGAACTAACTAAAGTAAAAAAACATTTCAACATTGAAATTTTTCGTAATTTCCGAAATCGGTGAAAAATGTGACTAAGAAATGAAAAACAAATAGCAGTATCTGGATTTCTTTATATATTCCGAAATTCAAAATTGTAAATTTAAAAAAAAAAAAAAATGATTATTACAGTTCTTGACGTTTTTAATCTTGTTCAAGATGGGTGAGGGGGGTATTCTTAATGGGTCATCAACTGGATCCACAAAGTCAGGTGTGATCATCTATATTGTTTACGTACGACATTTGTTGTTTCCTAAATTTGTATTTTTACATTTGCATGTTTATTAAATAAGTTCTTTTCATTGCATAACATAAATAAAAAAATGTGCAGAAATATTCACAGATCAGATTGAAGGCAAAAAAGTGACAGAGGAAAACAACACATAACCTACATAACGGAGCCTGAGTAGTAAATGGATGGCGGAGAGAGAACGAAAAAATAAGATTTTAAGAGCTACAAGACAGGAAATTGTAGAGAGGCATGATCGCCAACGTCTTGAAGAGACAGTACATAGAAAAAAGACTTTATGCGGGTCAGTAAATGGTTTTAAATACTCAAAAGTCAAAAAATTAAATTCTTACAATACACACTGCAAACTGCAAAGCAAACAGAAATCATTTTTCTTTAACATCAACCACTCCCGATCACGAATAAAAATTTTTTTTATAAAAGTTAATTAGGATCCAGTTTGCTATGTAAATTAATTGTAAACTGATTTTTTTTTACTGAACGTAGTTTGGATGTGGCACAATGTTGCAAGTATGGCGCACCCAGTGAGGATCGAACTCACTACTTTTTTAATTATATTCTCTCGCAAGACAAACTTGCGCACCTTTACTACACCACGTTGAATTGCCCAATTTCGTTGTAAATTGATCACTCTAGGAAAGACAAAACAAAATATCACGAATATTTAAAAAAAAAAAAATTTATAAAATAAGACTACGACTACGAGTTAATAGGGGGTCCCGTTTTGGTATGTAAATTCATTGTATATTGCCCACCACCACGGAAGCCAAACAAAACAAACATGCACATACCGCGTGATTTAAAAAAAAATTAATTTTTGTAATCGGAGGTTTAAAAATCGATTTGAAAAACGAACACCAGATTACGATTTTTTTTCTTTCTTTCAATTATGCGATCTGGAGTGCTTTTATTTTATTTTTAGAAAAATGATTATTTCTGGTTGCAATAATTGTACAACTCCACTTTTTTTCCTTTTTTTTTTCTTTTTTTTAATCGAGCCAAGTTTAAAGCATTTCTTTAATAAAATTCGGAAAAAAATTCCATGTCGGTCTGTTACGTGTTACTGTTAAAAATAGTCACATTTTTTTAAAAGTTTCACCCAGTGCTTGCATACCGGTCATCAGTGCACATTGATCGGAAGAAAAAAAAGGCAAGCACAGCAACACATAAACGACCCAAACATTTGTTCCAAATCTATTTCAAATTACTTTTCTTTTTCTTTTTTTTAAAAAAAAAAAAAAAAAAAAAAAGAAGAGGAAGAGAGAAATGAAATTCCCTCTCCTCCAAAAAGTAAAAAGTATTCAAAACTGCTTAGTAGTGTAAATTCATTTTTAGTGAAATTTAAAATCGCGTGGCCCAAACTTTATAAAAATAACAACATACAACAAACTAAATCTTACTTCTTAACCCTAGTCCCTAAGGTTAAATAAATTAAGCAAAATTCAATCTCCCTCTTAAAAGTAGCTTTAAATAAAAATATGAAAATTAATTAAAGTAAGCTATTTTTGTTATTAATCTGTCTGTACTCTTTTTTTCTGAGGGAGACAATCTAAATTAAATATTGAATTCCTTCTTCACTAAAAGAAGATAAGAAATACATGGTAATAATTTTAAAGAAAAACAAGACTTTTTTTTATTTAATAGAAAACGACTTTACAAACACAAACTAAACCCGGATTAAAGAAATATTTCAAATATAAAATAATTTACATATAATAGATTTTTAATCAAAAGGAATTAAAAAAAAAAAGAAAGAAAACGTAACTAAGAAAAATTCCAATCTATTCTTTAAAAAAACAAAACAAAAAAACAGCTGTTTGAGTTGATAATGCAATTAAACAAGGATATTAAGTACCGAGCGAAACCAACATTGACTTTTTTTTTACTTAGCCACACAACTATATATGGTGAAGAAGACACTAAATCGCTTAAATGCAACCCAAAACTTATTATAACGGTGTCTGGCAGTTTTACAAAATATAGAAAACCAAATTAGATTATCTTTTTACCTTCACATCGCTGGGATTGCCTTCTAAATACGCTCGACATTTTAATAACTTCTGTTGCGCAGCCAACTCCGCCATGATTGTTGAGACGGGATGCGAATCAAGTGCAATAACTCTGTCAGGCAAAAGTGGAGGATCATGGGAAATGCATCGATAGTAATTTTCTAAAAATAAATACAAAGACAAAAATAGAATTAATTCGATACAAAAAAAATAAGAAGCTTCTAAAAATAGACGCGTAGATTTTATATAATTTATCTAGTTTTTACATTTATAATCAGGGTTAGATATCTAGAAACAGTAGAAATACATGTTTTATCGTTCTATCAAACGATGCAGAAATTCATGAAACAATTAATTATGAAATTAACTCTGGAAAAGGTTGTGGCTTTAGAAAATTCGTCTCACAAGGCATTGTTAGTGAATTTTATCCTTGACAATTGTTATAAATGTGATGACTGAGAAATTTATTTGATAAACAAAAATTATCCTCTGCCCCTTTCCACTATTTAGATTTTTTAGAGCGAAGATATTTCCAACCAATGATGTGAAGTGAGTGCGAGATAATAATAACTCCCTTCACCCACTCCCTCCAAATTTGGAAGACTGAGGCAGAAGGAAAGGAACCCGCGAGCCTATGTGAAACTTTTTTGGACTGTAGAATAAGCAATAACCCATTAAAATCAGTTCCAGACTAGAAGTAATTAAAAACGCTTTCTGATTGGCTAATAAACAAAAAAAATCATAATTCCATACATTCTCAACTACGTACGCATCATATTGTTGCGGTTGTGTGAAGATGTTAAGAGATATCAGAAGGTTTGAATGATCAGAACGCTTAAAATTGTGCGTGTTCATAATCTTCTATCCACAACAATTAATAAAAGACAAAAATAATGATTCAAAACATAACAATTGAATTTATTAAGTATATGAACATGCATGTGAACTGAAAAGGTTAGACAGAGTTGTGTTTCTTAGACTAGGTAATATTTGTACCTAAGCTCATAACGAATAAATTGATTATTAAACTATAGAAGAATGAGTTGTTGCATGTCTGGAATTGTGTATTGTACAAGTTGGTAAAAGTTCAGAATTATACTTGCATGAAATGTTGTAAAGTTCTTTTACGCCTGACTGCATTAGTCAAGACGGGATTTCTTAAGAGTCACATTTTGGCAGCGGAGTTGAGACGCGAGAGTGAGTAAAGAGAACGATAATTACTCGTGTTTGGTTTTATAGTATGTTGTACTACGTGACTGGATCACACTTAGTTGGCACCAAAATAGATCTGTCGCGTGGGGGCGATTTGATTGGTCGAAACTGACCAATCAGCGAGCTAGATTGAAGGTGATTAAACAATGAATGCTTGTTATATATTTGTAAGTATGATGATGGTGAAAATTACAACATGAAGAGTGCATTTCCCAGCTGAGGATAAACTGACTGTCGTGGAAGATTCCACGATATCGTTTTAGTGTGTATCCTAAGCAAATACAAAATTTGCGCCAGATTTCTTGGAGCCTCCCACGTGACTTGAAACATCAATAAATACGAAACATCATTCGACTTCGACAGTGAGTCTTGCGAATTTTCTCAGCTCGACTCACGAATCCATTTCACATATCTTAGCAGGCTTAAAGTTAAATTTACTTAACATTTCTACAGCTTGCGAAATACACTCACTCAACTACATAAACTCAACAGAAAACATCAAGTAACACATTCAATCAAAAAGACAACTTCATACACAGAACAATAAGTCGAGTACAATATTACAAAATTCAACACCAAAACAAACTGTTTAATTTTCCTACAAACACAAAAATACCTTATCAAACTTACCCATTTTTATATACACAATTTCTCAACTCTCAATCTTTCATATAGTATCTTAATAAACACTTCAATCCACACAAGGAAAAACTTTGAAGCAATTTAAACAATTCTCAACATACAATTTTAAACCTTCTATTTGTCATATATAAGAAATATTTATTGTTGAACCAAAGTATTGTTTGATATCGTTATTTCTCTTGTTGTTTGCTTGCTTATTGTTACACTTGTGAAATTAAAAAGAGTAGGGGGTTAATCGCATTTCCATCAACCCTTTATAGGTTAGTAAACCCGTCTTGCTGTGGCAATTAATCCCACTACAGGACCAATGAAAACTTCCCAGAAATTAACCAGTCAGACGTGAAGAAGAAGAAAAAAGCAGCGAGCTTACGCGAAATTCCTTTTGATATAAAATGAGGAGAAAAATTAAAAAATCAGAGAAGAGTATCTGAAGTCATGTGAAAGAGTTTGTTTCAGTTCCTCGCGACGAACGTTGAAGTACTCGCCAGTGTAAAATTACTCGCCAATTATATTATTGGCTGCTAACCAGCATGTAGCACTTCAAAGAATTTTCTCTTGACAATCCAAGAAAGCTAAGTATTTCAAACTATCTCTTTTCGTTCACTTTTGAACGTATACAAACCATATATCCCTTCGGTGAGCAACGAATTCTCTTACCTTTGTCTTAAATTATTTTTAATATTATTTTGTATCAGATTATTTAATCTGTTGTATGAATATTTCCTTTTCATGACTATGTTAAAACTACGCACTTTAAGAATTCGGGTTTATTTTCCAGAAACGCGCTGCTGAAACTACGGAATTTGAAATCCGAGACAATTTAAAGTAGTTTATCGAGTTGGTCGGGGCGTATATAAGGGAGACTCTCAATAGGTTTAGTCACTATTTGCGGTTCATGAGTGAGTAATCAAAGAGATATGTAGGTCAGCAGAGCAAGTAATTTCAACAGTATGTTGAGAAAAGAGGTCACTAAGTTCTGAGATACCCGTAAATCATCAAGAATTTCGGGACAACAAAACATAATTTTGAAAGTGTTCGTCTGAAACGAACACAACTAAACTAAGTTTTCTTTAATAATATGAAGGTAAACTACTCTCTTTAATTGTAACTCTACAAGTCAATATCAATTTTTGAAAGTTTTCCACAAATGACAATAATTATGTAACTCCTTCCATTCAACAAGCGGACGCTCCCGCTACTACACAATCTGCTCCTACATTTTCTCTTCATTGGATCGGCTGAGCACTTTGTGAACTTCACTGATATTTTAACCTCTCTACCAAGGACTTTTATAAAATCAGATACAGTTGTAAGACACCACTCTTTTATGAATATATGGTGGATTTGTAGATGTTATCTTATGACAACGTCTTTTAACTCTTAATGGCAAATGATGAGGGAGGAGGATATGGATTACCTGCATTATCAGTGTCATTCTCTCTCTCTCTCTCTCTCTCTCTCTCTCTCTCTCTCTCTCTATCTCTATCTCTATCTATCTATCTCTCTCTCTCTCTCTCTCTCTCTCTCTCTCTCTCTCTCTCTCTCTCTCTCTCTCTCTCTCTACCTGGTTTCTTAACTCTCTTTTCTTCTCTCTTCCTCTCTCATTCTCTTTCGTCTCGTTTCCGCCCTCGCTTTCTTTCTTCGTCCGTTGGTTTGGGTAGATATTGGCCTTGTGCAGTGATTGAAAGAAAATGCATACAGTGCTGAAAATTACAAAATAAATCTTTATATAACACAATATAATAATTCAGTAGGATAAAGTGAAAGCTGAAGTTTTCAAGAGTTCAAGTGTAAAAGTCCTAGTGCATAAGGAGAATGAGAGAAAAAGTAAATATCCAAATGTAGTAACCGCCTGCTTAAGAATGTGGGTGAAGGAATGTAAGTCTGTTTTCAAATGTATCAGCGGGCTGCTTAAAAGGTGGAGAAAGAAAAGATGTATGTTTTTAAATGTAGCAGGACGGTTTAGCTGTCTCAGGTCACCAGATGGTCGCATTTCGGCTTTGGTTATATTACGGTGACTTCAGCATCAGCAAATGGACAAAATTTATTTATCGATTCTGTTTTTGGTTGATTTTCCATCTAGTTGTATACATCTCTAGAGATCCGCTTTGAAAGTGCCACTTTGATTCTCATTGGCTCGTGGCCTCGTATACTGATGGTTGAAATATGACTTTGTGATTCTGAATATACATCTATTTTTAAAGATGGTAACAATTTGGTCTCTTTCTTCTTATTTGTTTTTTTTTTCTTCTTCTTATATCCTGATTGTGAATGCTTTCTGATTGGTTGGTCGAAATATGGCTTTGTGTCCTGGCGATTCTGATTATATATCTATTTTTAGAGATGCCTAAATATTGGTCTCCTTGTTATTGTTTATTTATTTATTTTTATTTATTTATTTTTCTATCACTACAAATGTTTTTCTCTACCTAGTTTAATTTCTTTAGGTACTCAAAAGAATATTTTGAGCAAACCTATACACTCATTTTCATTTCTACGTAACATATTTTTGTAGATATTTTTTTCTATTTCAATTTCACACTAAGAGTCTTTTTTCATTGTGCACTTAAAAAAATATTTACATCGCTGTCATTCTCAGACAAGCGATGCAATATTTTATTTATTTTGGATGATTGACAGTTTAAAGCAACTGTATTAAATCTCTCTTTAATATAATTTAAAATATTACTATAATTTACTATGAATTAATTATTCTGTAGTATAGTAATAGAATAGAATAGGTTAAACAATAAAGTTCTAAAAGTATATGGAATTAGGTGGACAAATAACAAGGATTTCGGAAGCGATGGAAACACGATCATATACACAGGCGGATAAAAAAATGAAAGAGGAGTAGGATTCATACTAGGCCAATATCTGAGATATTGTCAATTGACAGAATTCCTCAGATTCAATAACAAGTTTCTCTATTTTATAAAAAAAAGGTTGAAATCAGCAATACATCCTCAAAAAGTGGGGTTAATCACTCGTTAATGCACTATAGAAACAGAAAGGTCCTCACATATGCAGAAGTATCTCAGTTGGATCCATCATATTATATTATGTAGGCTCTTTCATGAAAGTCAATTCCTCGCGAATTTCGTTTCGTGGAGTAATGAATAGCGGCTCGGATTGAGGAATCGGAGAGCCGAGTTCGAATTCCAATCGAGTCCATTACATTCACTTATGCGCTAATACACTTGAGAAAGGTATGAATCCTCTTCCTCCCCCCCCCCTAAGCAGGATAGACCGGGTTCTATAGACTTGAATATGGCACCCACTGCGGGGGAAAATCTGCCTCGTCAGTCATGTATCGAAAGATACATGAACGCCTAAGCGTGTATCACGCATGACACATGATGAAGGGAAGCAATGATGGCATATATGTCATTAAACAATTCCAAGAAATTACTTACCTTTCTAATAGGAAACAATATATCTGCTTTGTCGACCGCACAGCAGCCTATGACCACATTAATAGAGACTTCCTCTTCTTATTCATTAGAAACCGCCTTCCAAGCTACGAATTTACTGAATGCATCGACCTAATAGAGGAACCGCATCAACCTACAAAATCTTACATATCTGACGAGGACCCCAATACATTTCAAACCTCATCAGCCATATAAGGAAGAAACGAGAGTTCCGGTCTATTTTAACTTTTCCCGTGCTTTGCTCTGTGCATTTACAAACACAGATGCGAAGAGATGGTCACTGGTCATTTAAGCATTCCATACCACGTCTCAAACGAATCTACCAATAGAAGACAACGGTCCTGCTTTCTCTCTCAATGCTAATGTGCTGATGATGAGGAAAGGGGGCTATGCTGATAACATAGGTATTCATAGTTTGGATACGAAGGATTTTGAACAGAAAATCAACACCCTCTACCAAGTGTTCCAAGCGATAGGACTCAAGATAAACCTTTCCAAAACAGAAACTATTATCCGGAACTGGAATGAAAGTAGTGGTGGCACATACACTGAATCTAGCATAAAAATTCAGGATGTGGAATTAGTAAATACTAAACACTTCAAATACCTTGGTGTATAAATTATAACAAATTTAATAAGTTGTGGTGATAAGTTATAACAAATTTAGTATAAGAGATAAGGAAATTCAACATAAAATAAGCTTTGATATAGGTAGTTTCGCTCAACACCGCAAATTACTACAAAACCAAAACATTAACTTGAAAACTCAAGTCATGTTCTTAAATGAAAGTCGGATTGAGACTTTCATATGGATGTTATGCATGGTGCCAGACCCGTTTAGAAATATCTAAACTGTCAGCTTCCTAAGACCAATAGTAAAAAATGGCTTTAAGCGAGTGAAGCCTGTGGGTCTTGGCAAAGTCGATCCTTCTTTGAACCTTGTGGACGGGCATTACAGAATCACAAAGGATTGTATCAGATAACAGAAACGACATCACTTAAGGACAATCAACTGCAGCAATAACTAAAATGAATAGCACATGTAACTCTTCGAGCTACATGTGCTATCCACATGTGCTAGATTACATAATCAAGATGTTGACATTCTACAATACTTAAAAAAGTATTTAGTTCAATGGGTCAAGTTACTTTTGGATCAAGCAACCAACGCTTTTATCCACTGGGCCATGTGTCCTTGGATTAAAGTATTGATTGATTGATTGATCCAAATGTGAGTTCAATACCTGGTCACTGCAGAGGGAACAAAATCTTGGAGAGTTGAGTTTTCAAGGGAATTAACTAAAACTGAGATATCCAAAGGTATGGTATGTGGAATTAGAAAAATCTACCACCGTGGACTAAATAAAAAGTTCGGTTCGAAATTACAACAAATATCACCTGAAAAAGGCCGGAGTGTACAACGGCCGAAACGTCGTAAATATGGCAATAAAGATGGGAACAATAGTCCGAACAATGTAAATAGTTACAATACCTCATCTCAGAAATATAGACAAATGTTCAAATAAAAGTTTTGGAAAGAAACGTTTATCAATAATGGAAGGAGTAATAACGACTACTGGACTTGAGAAGCCTATTTTCTTGGAAATTGTTTTAAGACAAAGTTTTTATAAATTTCAACTGACATCAGTACTGGCTACTTAGTCAATGAATGCCAACTGTTTTCTTATAAGGAAATGGCTACTATTACCATTAGCAATACCATTATAGTAGTTTATGCACCAACGGTACAAAGTAAAGGAGAAGAAATTGGTAAATTTTATAGCACTTTGAATAAAGTCGTCTCAATGTAAATCACAAGAAATTAGCATCATCATGGGAGACCTAATTGCTAAATGAGGAAAGGAAAGAGACGTTGAAATAGTTGGCAAGTAGGAACTAGGATCCCGTAACGAACATGGAGAAACATTTGACCAATGGTGCACAGAAAATGACCAAATAATGACCAAAACCTGCTTTCAAGAGCATCCAAGCCGCTTGTGGACATGGAGAAGCCCTGGAGACAGAAATCCCAAATCAGAAAAGACACCTTTTTACGCCTTGTCAACCGTTTGCAGGTTATTTAAAGTCAGAAAATATTTTTAGGTTGTAAGATTTTTTTAGAGATAAGAATGATTTTTAGGTTGTATGAATTTTTTTAGAGATAATAATGACGAGGGGACACGCCGGCAGTCCTACATCGGGCCAAAATCAGTAAACGCTAGTGGCATGCCACTCGGTGGCAGATTGGTAGCTTGCGTATAGGGTGGTTAGTCCTTTCTTCCTGCTTTCCATTACTACCTTGTCTAGGAGGTTTAGTCTTCCTTCTGTGTTTGCTATCAACACAGTGTCATCTGCGTATTGTTAAGATTGTGCCCACCGATAGTAAATCCTGGTAGGGTCTCCACCTCCCTTAGGATAGCCTTGCTGTAGAGGTTGAATAAATCCGGCGAGAAAACACATCATTGTCTTACGCCGCATACTATTTTTGTGTACTCAGTCAATTCATTTTCTATTTGTATACATGTGATTTGCGCCAAGTATAAATCATGCATTGTACTAACATAACGTTGCAAAACGTAATTATCCACCTTTGACTCAGGTATAATCTATGCATATGTCTAGGGGTAAACAATACATCACGTGACAGTCTGGCAAGAGACGCGAAATATAAGCCTCCACACAAGCTGGTGCCAATTTCTCGAAACGACTACACGTATATTCTACACGCCTATTTTTTATCGTCTTTTATGACTGAAATTACATCACTGCCACAATGTACGGTCAAGTCATCTCACTAGTTAGAACTCATTTCACTTTTATATATCTTCTAATATATATTTGTCTCACTGCAAGGACATCTAATTCTAGTTTCGGTAAATATGCAGATAAAATGTTTCCTCTCAAATACTATGTACATGTCCTTGTCTGTATTTACCACGTCGCAGGTATGGCAATGCTTATGAATTGAAGCAAATATGGATTAAATCAGAATAATAATAAAAAAAAAAAAAGAATTTCACGACAGGACTGATTGATTCACCAGAATACACTCGTTGCAATGATATGGAGAAATTGTGAGGAAAATGAAATGAAACCAATAAATACAATAATAATGATGAATACAAAAAATAAATAGATTCATTTTCCCATGATGCAAGTTATTGTAATGAGTATCGATAAAAAATAAAATAATATATATATTAGCAAAAAAGAAATAATTCAAATTGAAATAAGGCATTTAAAGGGACCAAAGTCTTCTAATTTGTGACTGAAAACTAGCAAGAATCAGGGAGGCTCCACGCTTAACTTCCGTTATAAAAAATGAAAACGAAAAGAACGCCAGAAAATAAAATAATTTTGGCCAATCAAAAAAATTAACACAAAGAGACTTTTGATGTTAGCCGAGAGCAAGATTCTCGGAGACTGGTCAAAAGGATATAAGCTCATACCTCTGAGCCAGAGGAGGAGAGTGACGACAAGAGACGCGACCGCTAGAGAAACCAACTATGCGTGAAGTAGTTAAGAGGTTATCTGCTAATCGTATTTCTGCCTTTCTTATGGCCGAGAAAGACATAGTAGACTGACACGGACTTATTTCTAAAATAACTACTACAACGAGCAAGGTCTGACCTCGAAACTACCCACTATCGAACCGAAACGGACATTTCTCCAGACCGCTACCAATATCCGCCTCGTAAACGAACATTTTGCTAGACCTAATATTAAAGGACTCACTCGAAAGCAAATAAATAAAAATATATTGTATATTATATACCTTTCGCCACAGTTTCTTTTATTTCCGGAGTTCCGGTAAATAGATAACAAGAACCACCCTAAAAAATACTACATTATAAAGAAACCGGAAAAGTCACATGTGCGATTTTATGACCCCACTTCCAGAAAGGACAGAATCTTTCTCTTTTCTCTTCTTGGCTTCAAGATGTGAATCACGTAGTAATAACGTTCCTACTGGAGAATGTTAGTTTCCCCGATCCACTGATGACAGAATTTTTCCCACTTACCAACGACATCGTCGGACGTGTTTTAGCAGCCCTAATCATGGAGTAGAGGTTCGGCCTTCCCAACTCAGCGTAAGGCTGACTTGAGCTCCACCATGTTTACCCGTATTCTTACTTCCTATAAATCATTTGAGAACCGAAAGAAAAACGGGTATACTCAAGAAACCTTTTCAGTATATTTCAGTATTGTCAACACAAAAGGAATAAACGCCCGTAGCAGAAACAGAAGTTTTTTTGTATGCTTCTTATATCTTCTTTGTTTATATATTGAACACGCACAATTTACTAACCCCCCACAAAGTTTATCGAGTACGCTTCTTTCACTGTGCGGTTGTAAGTCTGCTGTGCAGACTAGTTGAAGGCTGCATAATCTGCATGCATCAGAAACAGTTTTTCTCTCTTTACCTTGGAAGCCAGTTCTCTTTATAGCAATGTGGTCCCATTGTTTGATAAGAAGAAACATCATGATTATTATTGTTGTGGTGTCCTTTCTCTAAGAAGTCTATGTTGGACTCTTCCGCCTACTATAAGATTAGTAGGAGAGAAGGCCTTGGGGTAACAGTCGAATAGATTCCAAGATGTTGTGACCAAGTAAATGGTTAAAGAAATAACAAAACAAGTGTTACAGATATATCATATATTAAACAGTCAGTACAACAGAAGAGTATTACACGACTAGTGAGTGTGTATCGGATGACCCAGCGTTCAATCTATTCGACTGTTATATTTACCAGCCTCCCCACGTGGTAGGATGTGACACAAGGCCGATTTTAATGTGGGGCAATCCGAGCCCGTAGGCTCGGCCAAAAATTCCCCATAGACCCCGTATAAAACCTGGGTCGGGTAGCTGTTTCCCGAGACGAGACTCTGCTCATCGACATAGCCTCGTCTTGGGATCCTCTCTGCCGGAGGCAGAGAGTTTGACCAGCACAGCTTGAACAGATCTATTCGACTGTTAATATTTAAGAAGCCCACTCCCACGAAGGATGTATGTGCACAAGGCCGAGTTTACCGTGTTTTCTCCGAGCTTGTAGGCTCGGCCAAAAATATTCCCTTTGAACCCGCCTAAACGGGTTCAGGGACTGTCTACCTCCCCGGACAAAACTTTGCCCTGCGGCAAAGCCTCGTCTGAGTTCCTCTCTGCCGAGGCAGAGAGTTTGACAGTTGAACAATCTATTCGACTTTTCCCCCAAAGCCTTCTCTCCTACTAATCTTATAGTAGGCGGTAGAGTCCAACATAGACTCTTTAGAGAGAGGACACCACAACAATTATAATACTATTAAAATGGCATACTTTTGTAACAGGTTAGGAAAAAAAAGCACACTTTTGATAATGACTTGTCAGCCTAGCCCACATGAAGATAGCATCGTTTTATTTTCTTCTTTTTTTTATAAATCTGTTTAGCTTAGCAAGGGAATGCAAACTCATTAGTTTTATAGTCCTCGTCATTTTTGTTTTCCGTTTCTCCGTTAAATAACAGAAAGTAGTTCTCTGGCGATGTGAGAATGTTTCGTTTCTTTTTTAAATCTTTCTCTTTTTTTTTTTTACTTTTTTCCTTCTGCATTTTCTACACCATTTTCGACTCGTTAATTTGCTATGTGGTATGGTTCTGTACTACGTCTGTGCGGAACGGATTCAGTGAAATTGATTTTGAAACTTACAAAATCGAGAGTGCGAACATTGTTTCTTGTATAACCCTCAGGTACTTACTAACGCATGATTTGTTGGGGTGTATATTTAATTTCGTCTAAATCATTGAAGTTAAATTTTAAATTATATGTACCAACATAGACTTATGGAAATAAATTTTACAGGGGCGAGGAAAGCAGAAGGAATTTAATGTTGCTCTGTATATAGTCAGCTTTACCACCACCTTGAACTAGAAAAGTAAAAGTTCCTCCTCTCTCTCTCTCTATCTATCTATCTATCTCTCCGTGATGTAGCGACAACACAACCCTCCTCCTCTCTGAAGGATATTTCTTAGTCCCCCAGCAAACCAACTAGTTAATTTCAAACAAACCACGTGGACACTAACACATGCACACCACGATTAAGTACATTTTTTCTTTTTTGAATTATCTGTATACACGTAAATATAATTTCCTTTTTTCTCTCCTTTCGTGAGCTATGTTGTTCTGTATATTAACATGTATTTAATGAAAAAAAAAACTTCCCCCGTGAGATTAAATTCATTTCTTTTGAAAAAGTTGAATTCATTTCTTTTTTAAACTTCTCAACCTCCTCGTCACAGCTCGTAGACAACCGCAACCCTTACAATATAGCACCTGCCGCTACAAACTGGTGACCAATAACAATCTCGTCCAATACAAATTGTGTCACACATCTCTACAAGCCTTTGCCTTGAAAATGTATAATTCGTTTACTGTCCCCAGAACACCCGCCTCGTACGCCTGTATTTTTATAAAGAGATCATGGTTTGTAGCCTGTGCTGTAGTGAATGCGGGAGCTTCAATATTTTAGCATTAAAAACGAAACAATTTCTCAAATGTTGGCAGATAAAAAAAATTGCACATGCTTCACCACTTCGTTTAATTTCTAGAGCCGACAAGAAATATATTGAGTTGGTGAATAAGTAGTAAGCGTTTTTTTGAAAGTAAAAATTCTTTGAGGAGCCAAATATTTGGCGAATATTTTAGAACAACAATTTCTTATTGTTGTTCTAGCATTTACATATATGTCTGATTTCTGTTAATTTCATTACTTTTCGGTTCTATTTCAGACCCCTAAAATGGAATGTCAGTTACGCAACAAAACTGTTCATTCTCGACACCTTTTGCTCTTTGCATATAATCGAGGAGTTAACGTCGCCAAAGCAGCTTGTGAGGTTTGTGACGTGTATGGAGATGGCGCAATGCCTCAAAGTACCGCCCGACGTTGGTTTTCGTGCTTCAAAAAAGGAAATTTTGAACTGGAGGATGAGGAGCGCACCGGTCAACCAGTTGAGTTTGATTAAGAGCGATTAAACCAGTCCCTTCACGAAAATCCACGTCAGACGACCAGAGAATTGGCGGAACAATTGAATTACAATCTCAAAAAACTGTGGTAAATCACCTTCATTCAATAGGAAAAGTTCAGAAACTTGGTTCATGGGTGCCACACGCGTTGAATGATCACAACAAGAATCAGCACGCAACAATTGCAGCCCGTTTTCTGGCTCGGCATCGCTCAACATACGGTCATAAACAGCGTTTCTCTTATCGCATTGTCACTGGAGATGAAAAATGGTGTCTTTACGTCAATATGAAGCAGTGTAAAGAATGGCTCAGCCACAATAAGCAAGCGATACCTCGAGCAAAACAAGACCTTCATCCTCGAAAGACCATGTTTTGTGAATGGTGGGACTGGGAAGGCATAATTCATTATGAATTGCATGAGCGAAACCAAACGGTAAATGCCGAGCTCTACGTTCAACAAATGCACCGTCTCCGCAATTCAGCAAAAAAGACCGAATCGGCGACAGTGTTCTTCAACACGGCAACGCCCGTCATCACATCGCCAATATGACCAAAACCGTTATTCAAGAATTTGGATGGGAAGTGTAGCTTCATCCTCCGTACTCGCCAGACTTGGCACCATCAGATTTTCATCTTTTTCGTTCTCTTTTCAATGCCTTATATGGTGTAACGTTCAATACTGATGTTGAATTGAGGGTTTGGTTGGACGATTTTTTCAGCTCAAAACCAGATTTTTATCGTCAAGGAATAGTAAAACTTTTGGATCGATGAGGAAAAGTTATCAGCAGCAACGGACATTATATTTTTGACTAATTTTATGTAATTTAACATTGTAAGACCATGACAATAAAACATTTTGAAAAACGCTCACGACTTATTCCCTAAAAGCCCAATAAAATTCCGGTATACAAGAGTCGTGTGATATCTCGTAAAGTGTGGTAGGGCATCAGTTGTTAAACATCCTGAACTATAAGCGACATCAGTACAACTTAATTTTAGTTTATTCTAACATCGTGAAATGATTTCAGAATAAATGATATATTATATCGAAAGGAAAAATAAATATTTAATAAATAGTAGTAGCTAGGGCAATTTAGGCCAATCAGCGACACAGGGTTTTGCGAGCCGACATTTGGACCATTTATTTTTAAATTGATCCTCCAATATTCAACGTGCAATAATTGACAATCTCTTTAAGTCAACGACCCTTTCAGATAGGTTCGATTTCGAACCTTCAGCTGGAGAAGAATTGATCGGAACTACTGGAGAAGCTCAAAGCTGCACTTAATCTACGACCTATGACCGATCTTCAATTAAGCAGAGGGACGAAGAATACACTTCACATAATTACCCTGTGGGTTACCCCACCCACCCACTTGGCTTTCCAAGGTTTGCCAAGACGTCATTAGGTGGTGCTGTTAAACAGCTATAAAAGCAGGACACTTTCTGTCTTCATCCGTTTTTCTTTCTTTTCCTTTTAGCATACGGTTTAATTAAAACCAACACAGGACCGTTCCTCAGCATAAAGATATCTTTCCCCAGGCGACTGAACTTTTTCAAACACACACACACACACACACACACACACACACACACATACACAATTCCTAAATTTTAACGTCTTCTTTCTGTTATATACATACAAGTGCGTTTTCTCTCCTTTATTGATGTAAAGACACAAGAAAATATCGCCTTGTTGAAATTTATTGTTTCCTTTTAACTCTACTAAGAAGGACGAACTCTTTTATAGGATGTAAACCTCTATATTTTACGGTCAATAAGTGAAACACAAACAAGCAAGAGACGACTTCAAATAAATCCTACAAAAATCAGTAGATACGAAAAAACTTTACAATTCTGTACAAAACACGACTCCAAAATTAAATAAGTGTTTTTTTTAATAAGTGGTTTCTAGAACCTGATTGGATATGATAAATCATCTGATGTGCTCTCTACAATGTCCGCGCGGTTGAACTTCAAATGGCCTGGAAATAGGTCAAGGTTTGCGTTACTTAGTACATTCCCGCGCGGAACTCAGAATTCGTGAGCCGGTCACCGACTCGACATAATCCATAAAATCAGCTAGTCAGCAACAGTCAGGAGGCAGATCTGAAACGGAACATTCAGCGAACAGGTCCGGCTGCGACACACGTTACCATGATAACAGGCCAGTCAGCGATGATCTTTCTACATACAAAACCGCGACGAAAGTATGTTCTAGATGCCCTTCTCTTTGTTTACTGTGTTTTGAAATCACTGCTATCGCACACAAACAGTTAGCAGCTACACACGTTTCGTTGGCGCATGCTTCACACGCACACATATTGGCATACATATCACTTCGAACTTTGCAGACTCACTTGCAACAAAAATCATTTTGAACACTCGATCTATTGGTTTCTTCATGGCCACAACTAAGAACATTTATTTTCAACATGTAAATATATGTACCACTATATAAATATTACTGTCATATTTAGCTTGATCTTCTTCCTTTTCTACAAAGAGCATTTCCCCGCGTTGTTAATAATTTTGTATTGTATTTGTGGACACAACACTCGGATTTTATTTTTCCACCTAAAATCCATGTAGACTGCTCCACACCTTCATTTACATGCGTTAATTTTGTTTGCCACTCTTTTTAGTAAGTTAGAAATAGTGACCGTAACAACCACTTCTTTTTACTGACTATGAGTACTTCGAACTCCGTGCTCCCGACTGGAAGAGATAAAAAGAGTTCTGTTTATTAAATAAGGATTTTAAATATCAAATTGAACATCAGTTATTTCGTAAATGTTACACGAGTGCGTATACAGATACATGGATATCACCCCGGAGTTACAAAGTTTACTCAAAAAGTTTGTAAAAATAGAAATGCTTTAAATTTAGCGATCAGTTACGTGTTGTCTATATCAGATTATTTAAATGAGCTTGTTTTAGTACCACCAAGAGTAGCAGTGGGTTACCCCTCTCCACCTGGCTTATTTTTCAGGTTTGCCAAGAATATCATTAAGTGGCACTGTTAAACAGCTATAACAACTAGACACTTCCTGACAGAAATATCGTATTTTGTTGTGTTGGCCACTTCTATAATTAATGTATAAGATCTCTACGAAAAAAAATCTTATATGAAATAATGGTGGTGAAATAGTACATGCACAAAATACCAAGATAACATTTATTTAACAAAAAGAACAAAAGCAAATTTTAGGAGTTCTTTAGTCAAATAAATGGAGGGCTAATACAGAACGAATATTGTTAATGTATTTGGACATGACTTGCCTGTGTAGGGATATTTGTATGTGAAGCATCCACAGCTCTCTTTTTTTTTTGCTTCTGTGTGATAAGTTGATGGCACACACTTTGAAAGGAGGAAAAACAGGAAAAAGGAGAGTTACTTAAGGGTTTATCGCAGCCGCTTTCGGTCGCTCACTAAAGGCGGTAGAAAACAGGGCATATTTCAACCTTGACCTTTCCATCATGATCCCTACACACTTGTAATTTCGTTTGGAGATGAACTAATTACCTTTTTGGTTCACTGTTGTTACGAACCTAATCGTAATACACCTCCAAGCGTTTTTACACCGTAAGTTTTGCATAGAAATCTCCACTCATTTTTTTTTTTAGAGATTCTTGACATCTCAGTAATGCCATTTTCTGTCGTGAGGCACTCCGAACTTAACACAGCGACTCATCGCCTAATTCGTGGTCGGTACTGACCGGTCGGCTCTGACACGGTCGGTGCACAGGCACCTGGCCTCGAGGCTGTGTATTAAGTTACGCTCCCATTTTTTTTGTCGTCTGCCAACTGGACGCGAGTTGGAACACACACACACGCTCTCTACACTCCTGACTCTCGGCATGCCACTCCTACTTGCCGCCCGCACGTCGTCCGCAACCTTTCCCTGTACACACTATTGTTAGTAATTATTACGGGAGGTTTCGATTGGACTCGACCCGGCAGACCCGCAACGGCCAGCAGCGATCACCATCAGACCAGCAGCGACCGGCAGCGATCACCAGCCGACCAGCAGCAATAACCAGACCAGTCGACCAACAGTGCTACCCAAACCTGACGACCAGCAAAGCCCACCTAAGACGACAAACCAACCTTTCCCGTACACTATTGTTAGTAATTATTTACGGAAGGTTTTCCGACACACACTTCGACTCCAACCGTCGACACGACCGAAGCAACCGCAATCATCACCCTCCAACCGTCGACACGACCGGAGTAACCGCAATCATCAACCTCCAACCGTGGACACTTGACCGGAACAGCCACACATCAACCCTCAACCTGAGCGTCCGTATCAGCAACATCCAACCGCCGACATTACCAATATACATCCTATTCTCCTTCATGTAATAAACCCCTGCATAATTCATACACATCTTCGTTCTATTATCCATATTGTTTCACCTGGTCAGATCACAAAGTAAAAATGTGGCGGGCTCCCTGTGACATCGTTCATCTACGATACGGGGGCGCTCACGCCATCGCGCCCCCCTCCGGGGTGTCCACTACAGATTCTCCTCTTTTTATATCCTCCGGGCTGTTGCCGATTATATGATAATTAAGGCACTACAGTATTGTCTGCCCCGAACCTGAATATGTGGAAATATTCGATGTAGTCATAAAGAACTCCCAAATTAGAATGACATATGATTTTCTAAGCGTATCTTAGATGTGGTACAAGGCCCCAAGTATGGAGCACCCAGTGAGGACTGAACTCACTACACAGTTGTAAAAACTGATCTAGTGAGACAAGCTTGCTAACATTTACACCTCGTCGAAGTGCCCCCAGAATGACATATACACACTCAATTTTATGTCTGTATCCACAAAAGACTCACGAATTGGCGCTAAAAGGGTTATCAAGATTCAAATTTTGCATTTAAAAGATAATAATTTCAAATGAGCTAATGAAAAAGAAAATTTCATAAACCCTTTACGTCAATTAAAGTGTCCAAATCAATTTTTAAAAAATGGTCCCTAAAGCCTCTAAAAATATGGACAGACTGACAAAAGTGAAGTTAAACAGGAAACGAAAGTCACTCCGAATGATGAACATGGACGGACAGTCAGAACCTCTACGCTAAATTACACTACAGTGTAAAAAGTAATAAGCACAACCATACCTACTAATTTAATTTTATAAAGACTATCTTTAATAAAAACAATAATATTAAGATTATATCAGAACAAAAAATAAAGTGTTGGAATTATGCAATAAATAATATAGAAACTATTTTCATAAAAATGATAATATTAAAATTGTACGAAAAACGAAGAAAATGTTGGAATGCATAAAAATTAATATAAAATTATTTTTAATAAAACAGATAACATTGAATTGCATGAAAAACTAATCAAAAAAATTAAAATGTTTATAAAATTTTTCTCTGGTGTAATAAATGTTTCATCGTCTATGTCAGCGTTTCTCAACCGGGGTTCCCCGGAACCCTAAGCTTCCGCAAAAGGTCTCTAAGGGTTCCGCGAGAACAGGTGAGATAAGCTAATGTACATTTGAATTTTTATTTAATTTCATATACGTAACATTACTAAACACACACAATATATTTTTGGTTATTGTAATATTAACATCATCCTAATTAACCTATTAAAAATCTAACAATTATTGAGTTATGTCTGTACGGCGCCAGTGTGAAGCCACCTTCACTAGTCAGTGCCCACTCAGCGAACGGGACCTGTACTTAAAGTTACTTATTTCTTTGTTTTTTTCTTTATTTTTACAGAAATACCTTTAAACAACTGATGCAGCAATTATCTATTTTCGTTCTGTTTACATTTAGGTATATGATATTGGTTAATAATTGTTTATTTTTCACGTTTGAGTTTATGATTTTTTGTGTGAATGAAAACTCCCTGATGAAGTAAACGAATAGCATGAATTTTATTTAACATTACCGAAAAATTTGACAAAGAAGTATTAATTTCTCCTTAAACCAGTTATTTAAAAATATTATATACTATTGTAGCGATTACTACTATGTTTGACACGCCTACATTTTTCTCAACTGTGATTGGTCAAATAATAAATACTAACTATCACAGGACAATTTACTGATCGCATTCACCACACTGAATTTTTCCTACTGTTAATTCACAAACATACTTTTGTTACAAAATCACCGATTGGGTAAATTTTCATCCAATCAGATATTTTTTGTGTATTCTCGAAATTTCTCCCGCCGTTGTCCTGGGAGCCTACCCATGGTTTTATAAACCGGAATTCGTTCCAAAAATAGACAATAGAAGCAGAACTCAGTAAAACTCAGCAACTCACACCCGTCTACACAGACTATTCATTCTACTCACTGGACGCACGCACGCACACAGAACTTAAATATCATTCACCATCAGTTCTATGTAACAAGCCAAGTTGCAACAGCTCTGTTAGTTATATCTAATCCACAACTGATTTATTACATGTTCTTCAATTTAAAGCTGGTTGTTGTGGACGATTCCACAAAGGTACTTTGCAGATTTTGGAGATTTGTTTCAACTTTGTCTAAGAGACATTTATTTGGAAGAGGTGTTTTTATTCCCAAGAAGAGGAATTATTGCCTTTGATTTGTTTGTATTGTTGACTCGGAGAGTTAACGTTTTATTTGGCAAAGTTGTTCGATGCGGGGAAGGCTGCCCATTTCCCGTTCTCTATTTAAAATGAGATTTTAAAATATTGTAAATAGATATTTATTTTAAAATTTGATCTTAGCCTATGTTAGGCGTTGTGTTTTTATTTCTCACTTTCAGTCCCCAAAAAGGTGAAAAGGAACTGTGAAGAAAAGAAGATGGCGTTGTGTTTTCTAATTTTCGCTTTCAGCTCGTAAGAAAGAGAAAAAGAATTGCCGAAGAAGAAAAAGAAATGTATTTGAAGAAAAAAGGAAGATAAAAGAAATTTGTGGAAGAAAGAAGATAAAAGTATCTGAAGAAATTGACTGTTAAGAAAAGATTTTAAAACAAGTTTTTCATTGTAAAAGAAAAGGATGAAAAAAAAAGAAAAGATGTTTAAGTTGTCAGTTTAAAATAAACCTACTTTTAACGTCTGAATTATCTCCCCAAATATTTTTGTCGGGCCGTGCCTGAATTAAGGCACATAAGCCAGAGATTAGATTAAAAGAGAAAGAAAATGGAAAGTCATCATTTGTAATTGTCATTCTCCAAGAAGGCAACATGTGTTTTGGCAGTATTTGACGTGTTTGATTTATTTGCTTTGACCTTCAAAAACATGAACTGCAATAAAGAAAGGAAGAGGAAGAAAAATCGACGACAAAACTTTTAAGGATACGCGGGAACTGGACTATTCCATCAAAAATAATAATGAAAAAAACACTGCGTGTTGTTTGTATGCATATGTTTGTAAGTAATATACAACGGGGTGAATAGTTCTCTTACCACTTCTAAAAATCTGACCAAATGACCAAAAATCAGATTGTAGGGATGTAGAAGGCGATTATCTCCCTTCTGACAAGACAAATTTACTGATGTCTTGTTGGTGAGAATAGTTAGTTGCTGCTTAGACCACGACGGAGGCGGATGTGAGTGCCAGTTGCGGATCTGCTAGCCACAGCAGACGGCACAATCCTCATACGTCTTAAACAGGGCTGCATCGTGTCCCTCTTGAGGACATTACAAGTAAGACATTCTTTTTATTTGTCCCCTTCACTTACTGTTTGCATTTTTATATGCGCTTTAATTTCTTTGTATGGGTCAATTTGTGACTTATATATTACATTTTTAGAAATTGCATTGTTTCTTTACGTAGATATGAAATTTCAAGAATCTGTGACGAGAACAACTTCGCTTAAAGGTACTATTTAGCCTTGGTTGATCAGCAATGCCCTTCGTGGCTGAGTGGGTATAAGCACATCGGATGTAATGACGGTTATCCTGCCGGAGGACGCATATTTTTCTTTAATAAGATTTCTCGAATATTCAAGCCAGTAGGCGATAATAAATCTACTGTTTAAAAATAAAAACAGAGCGTATACTCAAATATAAATAAATAACGTTTACATGATAAAAATTTGTTCCACTAATTAATTAATAATCCATTACTTCTTTAAATATATAGATGTGTATGTTGGTATGTGTATGTTTGTATGTGCGTGTGAATGTGTCTGCGTTGATTGTGTGTGTGTAACTCATACAGGGGTAGGGTCATGGAAAAAATGAAGACGGATTTTTTCCTTCGAGTGGATGATTAATATGAATGGAAATGAGATGAGTGTAAGCAGAATGTGATTCTTGAGCGCGTTTTCGTGTGTACATGTATGTGTATAGGTCTCAGTGAGGGGAACAAATCGTTACTTACAACTTCAAGCCGAGCACGCCGCCATGTTCCTTACCAGATAGAAACTGTGGCTGCGTTTGCTTCCTTTTTTATGGAAGAGCGCACATTGAACCGGAAGTTATCCGGGATCGGACTATGTATTGCCAAGAGGAATTGCAGTGTATAGCCGATAGGATGAAAAAATTGTAGCTAACGGAAGGTACACAAGTCGATATCCGATCAGTATCGGCTGGGTCACCGCGAAGAGGGGGATATGAAGACCCGAAACCTCGGCTAGAAACATCACTGATGATGTGTAACAAAGCATTCAATAGATGTATTTTACGATATATATATATATATATATATATATATATATATATATATATAAAGGGGTGGGAATATTTCACCTTAATTATTTTTGTGTACTTGAGTGATGTATATAAAATGTTTGAATGTATAATTCATTTTTAGAATTCATGTCTTTGGGTTATTCTAGTCTTTCTTTCTTGTGTGTTAAGGTGTTAGTATAGCACTGATATACTAATGCCTAATGTGGTCTTTGGAGAGTGGAAAACAGCATATTTCCTTTCTCTTTACAAGCAGCCTATTAAGAATTTTTTTAAAAGGGTTTTTGGTCATAATGTTAAGAGACACTGCATCGCATGAAAAACATTTGACAAAATTTAAAGGGTCTGCTAGATCTATATTTTTTCAAGATTATTTCAAAAAGTAAAAATCACCAAACAACTTTATTTCCAAAATTTTCGATTAAGCAGACTGTTGCATTAAGTATTTTTGTCGTCCCTCTAATATCATCACTTAAAAAAATAGAACTAAGAAATATCAAAGCATTCATATTTATCACTTATTTGCCCATAGCTGGGACCTTAATAGATTCTACCACCCCAGGCCAGGGTGGACCTGTGTTGCGTTGCAGCTTAGACCAGACACCAGGTTCGTTGACAGGGTGCAGTTTCTTTCAGTCGAACGATTGTGGTTTAAAAATTACACTTCGGCCAGATCATTACCCACGAGCGAAAAATAAAACAATTTCTAGTAGTAAACCAGATTTTATGCTTAGGTAGTACTTTACTACTATAAGCGAACAGAGGCAGGTTAAGGCGTAAGTTGCGGGGAGAGAGTGCACAATTCAGCAGCCGTGGTTTGTCTTTCTGCATGACCTGCTTCGCACTTTCTGTTTTCCTTTACATGGGGTGGTCAGTTTTATAGACAACAGTTTTCTTTGTCCTGTCATCTTCGTTCAAAAAAACAAACAATTAATCTTCCTTCCGTCACTTTCTATCAGTCTTGCTCTTGTACTTTGAAGCTGACTCGAATTACTGATAGCCATCGGTCAAAAGTATATGTTCCGTATCGAATTGTCTTAAATTTAACTCATGTTGCTACACCTGGGAATAGCCTCAATTAAGAGGTAGTTCCACGATCCTCAGAACTTCCTGATCAAAGGCCTTGCTGCTGGATGTAGTTTATCGTCATGCCCAGGGCGATTCATGATTTGGGCTTAAATGACTAATACTCATGTATTCATGAGGTTACTATTTACTAGGATTGCTGAATTAACGTAATTTCCTGGGATATCTGGCTGTAAATGAAGCTGTAAGAACAAGTCAAAGCTAAAGAGAGTCTGCATGAATACTTGCTGAAGTAAAAAGAGGCAAAAAATGATGACAGCTTGGCGCAGAGAATGCACAACTCAATTGTGCATTGAATTTTCCAAGGAGTATTAAGACACTACTGATGTTCTTTTTCTCAAATCATAATAGTGCGCAGTTATCAACGACGTGAGCACAGTTTCAGACTTAACATTTGTTGACGGTTCGCAACGCCTGATCATCACCGAAGCTTCAAACATACAAAATTTATCATTTACAAGCAACAATTCGAAACAAAGACTCTTAGTGTTGTGATCTCCTGATTCAATTTTCCTCTCTACTGTTCCTTCTTATTCATCGTTCTCTTGATGGTTTTTGAATGGACTTTGAAGATGGAAGCCAGAGTATGAATGTTCGTACCGTTACCGAAGTCCTGAATGATCTTTTTCCTTTCACCATTGCTCAGTTGGGAAGACAGTGTGGCTGACACAAAACGATTTTAACCTGTTCTCTTTCTAGCTGAATAACTCAAAGGGTTTTTCAGTTATTGTTACGGCAAATGGTGTCAAGATTGCTAAACGTCTTATCTGAAAACCTGGGAAAAAAAAAGAAACTCAGTTAGTCTAGTGGTTTTTCTAGATATAAGCATTTTGTGGGATGGGCAATTACTCTGTTACACGATTTGGACAATTTTGCTGTTACACCCAGTATATATTTTTATAATACAGAATAAAATAAATCATTGTGTATGGATTTAAATAGTAGATTATTCCTTTACAAGATATAATTTCTGAAACGGCCCTGTGAAAACAAAGATTGCTCAGTGTCATTTTTTCTGGTCAAAGTCCCATTGTTTGTGATCAAAGTCTCACTGTTTGTGATTAAACTGATTATCGTTTCGAGCTTCCCAAAGGTTGGGGTACTTCAAAGGTAACACAAGCTTGTAGAGGACCGTGATTGTGAATGTGGGAGAGATATCTCTGGGTTAAGATTTTCCGCTGGCCGGTCCAGCTACATAGAAATGTTGGACTTTAATGAAGTCCAAAGAAGGCAAAGAAACAAACAAGACCGATATACATGTATGCAAGCAAATATATATTAATAACAAACATTAATACACGAAGACATGAAATGTTACAGAGTGTTTGTATGGAAAGTTATGTGTGTGTGTTGAGTGTCCGTACGAACGCGTATTTTGTTTTTAGCGTGTTCCCAGAATATGGGAAACGCTGTATGTGTGAGAGGTCACATATTGGAATAGGTAAAAAAAAAGAGAAAGTTTTTTTAGCTCGCCTCACGCGCGAGGTTGCGGCCCGAGGCCTATGTCGAGACATCTGGCCGCACGTGTGCGTAAGCCGTAAAAAGAGGAAGAGGCGAAAGGTCAGCCAGTATTTATACTCGTGGGAGAGAGACCCCTGTTGAAGGGTTAAGGAAATGAGGAGGAGCTAACTGCGACAAGCTAGTGCTGGCCAGGTACACAGACTTTGCTTTCACAGTGCCATTCTGGGAATTAAATTGTAAAGATTCTCGGCACCATTTTTGAGGACAATTTTTTTTTTTATTCCCAAATACTATGTTAGAATTTGCCGCCTTATTTTCCTGTACATACTCAGTTCTACTGCTATTATTTGCATACTTAGATTAAAACCTGAGCACACCAGAGTTCACTCTCTGTTTACATTTGCAGATGTTCTTCGGAGTTTTTTGCTGCTTACTTCTTGTGTCATCGTGCACAAATTCTCACCCTTCTTTGAACCGACTGTGCCACACAAAAACACCCCATTTCTTCATAGTATGTTTATCATAAGCCGTTTTAATAGGCTCGTGGTTCACTTGCACTTTTACCAATATTCACACAAAACTTGATGTTAATCTGCTGCTGCAAATTCCTTTCATTCATTTTCCGCCGACAGGATAGCACGAGCACGTACAACTTTCTCTACAGCTCAGCAACTAATGATTCATCTAGTCTGTGTGTCAAGAAACAGAAATTGGAGCATGTGCATAAGTGATAGATATATTTACCTGACACATTACCCCAGCATTACGCTGCAGTCATTACGGAAATTACATTATCACATCTCGCAGAGGCTTATAAGTGCTTAATTAAAAGAAAATGTAAACTATTTTCATTAAACTGTTTCACATTTATGCCCTACTGTTGTAATTTGTTTAACTCAATCATTTACTTTTTATTTGTTCAAATGCTCTGGTTGTGAAAAATAGCAATAGGTTGTGATGAATACGAATTGGAGAAAATACTGTAAAATGCCAATGTTTCAGCTTCCCGATTTAACACGATTTCAGATACAACATGAAGTGTCAAAGAAAAGTTAAGTTTTGGACGTCTTTTCTTTTTTCTTACTAGTTTATATATATTATCCTTCACCGATAGCACGACTCTGAGTTTAATGAACAACGTAATCAACAGGTGCTATCGGTGAGGGATAATATGTATATTTATTAATATGTAATAATATTATATGTAAGTATATATTATGATATAAGTATATATTATAATAATAATATATACTTAATAGCTCTGTTGTATTACAATGAGCACTGTTTTCTTAACACCAGCACTATATGTTCGATATATTATAATTATATATCTAATAGCTGGCCACTCGTATTCGAGGATACTCGGCTAACCAATCCCTATTGCAGACGCACGTTCAGGCACCTTTGTGTTTGCTCAACTTTGGTTTATACTGTGTTACGAACTTGTAGCATATAGGTAAACCACGGGTTTAAAAAAGAAAACGTGGGATCTTTTCAAGGTCTTCACTCAGGAATGGAAGCGACACAAGGGTGTCAACGAAGAACAGACACAAAACGATGGATTTTAAAATAAAACATTTATTTATAAATACATAAACACGTAAAGAAAGGAAAAAGAAAATTCAGTTAACAAAGTGGAAGGGGACCATGAAAGAACAGAAGGGGCGAACGAATACATACACTTACATAAAAAGGATCAAGCCAAGAAAATTAACTTATCTGCCAGTCGAGTTGATATTTCCACACAAAATTCTGATTTGCCGAAGTTCTTATGTTAAAACAATAACTTTGGTCGGTCGGCATTTTTCCTGGGTTCCTTTTCTTTCGGAAATGTTTGGGGTCCACAGCATCTCGTTGGTCGATTCAGTTTCGTAGCAGTCCTTTTATCTCTAGTCGACAGACTTTGCTGTTTTCTTCCATTCTTGTGGGCAGTCTATTTGGAATCGGGACGATTCGCCCAGCGATGTTCATCTGCCACTGGTCAGACGGAAAACTGCCCTTTCTTTAGATTTTTACTGTCCCCAAAGATAGTCACGTGGGTTCTTTTCGTCCTTGGCCGGGTACACAGGAGGATGGGGCGCATATCACGCAGTGTTTGCGTTACTGCCAAAAATTCAATCGACCCTCAGTAGGGTCTGATCACGTGAATCGCAACAGGAGATACCGATGGTGCCTGGAATTCACTTATGGTCAACCGCCTGATAGCTGCGGGATTTTGGAACCGGTCGCGTCGGGTCGCTTCAAAGTTCACGGGCCCATGGCTTGTGGGTGGAAGAGCAGGTAAAGAATTTGTGAAGAGAAGAGAAGGATATGGCAGATCATAGGACATTCGCTCGCAAGTTGAAAGCATTGGATTTTATCTATTTATTTATTTATATCTAACCAATTTTCGACTAGAATTTGGGCTGTTTCTTTTGGGTGCTTTTTAGCCTTATGCCTATATGGTTAATGAAATCGTAGGTACGTCACCAACGAAATCAACAGGTGCTATCGGTGATGGATAATATGTATATTTATTAATATATAATATATACTTAATAGCTCTGTTGTATTACATCGAGCACTGTTTTATTATCACCAGCACTATATGTTCGATATATTATAATTATATATGGAATAGCTCGCCACTCGTATTCAAGGATACCCGGCTAACCAATCCCTATTGTAGACGCTCGTTCAGGCACCTTTGTATTTGCTCAACTTTGGTTTATACTGTAACTATGCGGAACAGACCTGAGAGCGCGTGATCAATAATTTGACTTGTAGCTATCGACGGTTCCATCTACCCAAGTTTGGGTCAACCCGTGGTATGGTTTTCAGTCTCCTTCCTGATATGGTGAGATTCGAACCCGGGTCTCATTATTAGAACGTTTGCTTTCTGACCATGAGAACCGGGTTCGAATCTCACCACGCGCCCATATATATATATATATATATATATATATATATATATATATATATATTTTACCTGAATGTCAAAGTGTTTCACCAGAGATAGCTCTGTCGGCCCTGCATCTTTCGCCGTGAGAAATGAGGACAGACATACGTCTAAGTTATTTGCTACTTGGAAACTGAGTGTTTCGCTTTTGTTTCCTCGCACGTATGGTGTTGTTGCGTGATATTTTGTATGTAAAGGTGTAGCGGACCGTGGGTTTACGTGTTATTAAATTAGGAACACCTGCGATAATTCCTGCTAGAAGGTTCACTACAAGAACTTGGCGGACTCAAAGACTGAATCCACCAAGAAGTGTAAAGAAAACCAACAAGACCGATATGTATATATCACAAGTATATGTATTAAACAACAAAATTTACAATGAACATAGACATTAACATTTGCGTTTGTGTGTGAACGTAAAGAGTTTGTATTTTGGTGAATGTTCGTACGTACGTGTATGTGCGTTTCATGGCGTTTTCCCACGAGTGAGCAAAACGCAGATCTCTGCGAGAGATCACATTTTATAAATGCGTCCGCTGAAATGCAAAGTAAAAAGAGAACGAGGCAATAAATCGCCCAGTATTTACAGTGTAGGGAGAGCGTGCCCTAGTGAACAATTAGGAAATTAAGGAGGAGTTAACTTCGGCAAAGGCAGATAATTATTTATGTATCCCTATAGGTACATGGTGTACCTATAGGGATACATAAATAACAGGGTCTATATGCTTCCATTCGAAACAGAATATTGGAGGCTTATGAGCAACTTTGGTGGCTTGTATGAATATTAGCTGAAAGAAGAAGAATTCACACATAGTGCAAGAATGAAAGAAAACGATAAAATAACGTATGGTGCAGTTCCTTCACAGGTAGCACACAGAGAAGAGGTTGTTATGTCGTTAAGGTTAAGTAATTGGAAAGCTAGGAACATGACCTATTTAATTAAACTTACAAGAAAGGAGGAGTTAAAACAGTAGACGTTTAGGCCATCAAATATGATGACCAAACCTTATTATAGTCTTGTTAGGGACGTCTAACGGTAAAGGAGATGAATGTGTTTTCTCAGTGTCTATTTAAAAAAATGCAGCATCCCAACAGTCAGGTTTTAGCCTGTCCAAGGTGGTGTTTTGAACTATGTTCTTTACACAGATGGTATACAGTACTGGATGTCTTTTCGAAAACTCGAATGCTCCCTTGTTATATGGCTGTAGAGAGTGCTTTCTAGTAAAAACAGGAGGACACGACTATTATAGTTTGGGTGTGTAAGTCGATTTTTGTCTTTATGTTAGATGTTTATATACCAAATTGTCCATCGTGGCCATTAGTTGGTCTACAAAGAAAGTAATATCCAAGATCTTTTGTGTCAGTTCCAAGAAGAATCGGCCCTTTAGTATAAGCGTAGTGTCAACGTTCACTGCTGTGCACCGTCCCACGCCGGACTACCCCTGCCATTTAGTGTGGTTTATTGTCGTCTTCTCACTATGCCGTTCGACTCCGATGATACGTTCTAATACGAACCCGCTTGCGATCTAAAATGTACGTTAGCTGTCGAAATAAGGTAAACTCAAACAAACGACTTCTGTCAGTATCTCGTTTTGGACTCCATGTTGTGATAACAGCAGGGACTCCAAAACGAGTTAATTTACCTGTAACAAAGAATTTTACTGTGATGTATGCAGTGATATGTTTTTTTTTTTTGTTTTTTTTAAGCGTATCACCCCAAGCAAGGCCGGTGGCCACTATCACGCAAGGGGTTACAGAAGGGTTGGAGGAAGAGCAGATAGGAGTGGTAAAGGAAGGGATGTGGAGAAAGAGAAGGACGGAGGGTCGATCGAGGTAGGGGGGTTACGGGAGATATAGAGCGAGAGCAGATAGGAATGAAAGATGTCAGGAAGTGGATAGATCAAGGCAATTGGAGATGACGATTGACGCTACACTTAAACCGTTGGAGATTGTATTTGTCAGGGAAACAGTAATAGGGAAGGGAGTTCCATAGGCGAGATGTGCGAGACATGAAGCTATTGGAGTAGAAAAGACGTCTACACCTAACAGTTTCAACGGTGAAGGGGTGGGAACGGGATGCCAGCCTCGTAGGACGTTTAAATTCACGAGGCTTAGGGACAAGCGAAAGCAACTCCTCGGAGCAATTACCGTGGAAGTACTTGTAGAAAAGGCAGAGTGATGCAACATTGCGTCTGTGAGAGAGCGACTGCAGACAAGATGACAGATCAGGGCCAATCACATTGCATATCCGTCTCTGGATCTTATCAAGAACCCCGAGGCAACACGCAGGGGCCCCAGACCATAAATGGCAGCAATACTCCATGCAAGGTCGAATGGTAGACTTATAGACTTGGAGGATCGATTCAGGGGAGAAGAATTTCCTGGCTCGGCACAGGGAACCAACTTTTCTTGCGATGGATCTGGCATGAGGATTGAAGCGACTGATACACGTCAACAGATAGTTCTGTGTAGTTTAGCGGAAATTAAAATCGGCATGTCACGCTTATTTCCGTGGCCAAAAAAAAAATAATTATAAAGTTTGAATTTTCATATTTCGATTTCAGTATAACATAAACCGTACTGCTAAACAAAAACAACCAAACCAATTATAGTAATGGAGGTAAATAATAACAGTTCAACAGTTAATGGGTGATGATATCACATGTTGGATAAATAAAATAGCGCCATGGCCACCAGTATAACGGAAGAGATATATGGAAGAAAGATTTATTCTCCCATTTACATTATGGGCATCATTATATCCATGATATAAAAACACCGTATTTCACAGACGGTACAGAATAGCCAAAAGGAAGAGGAATGACAAATATGCTTTGTTCGTAGAGAAATTTTTATACCACTATGACATACATAAATCTATATATTCATTTATACACGTGTCCCACGCAGAGAAAAATCACAAATATCTACACAGCAAGCAGAGTGTAAGGAGAACGAAAAGATAGAGTCTTACATATAATATGGAGATTCTTCTGTGTTTCTGGAGAAGCCATGTTTAGGGCTCCAGCATCAGACAGGTTGGATTCATCTACTATATCCCAGGTGAAGACATATTCTGCGAAGGGGAAACAGTGAGTCTTGGGTTTTACCAAATTGAGGACTTCGAGCTGGAGTTTCTTTCTATATTTGGGGGATGATATATTCCCAAAAGGAAATGGCACCATGGACTTGTAAACTGCAGCATTTGCTGGAGGAGGCAGATTTAGCCTCAGTACCCCACCCCCACCCTTGGCCCAGGCTAAAAAGCAACCGCTCGGTTTGGCTGCTGTAAGCAAAACTGAAATTGATTGCTGCTTTCATGACTGTAACGAGTGACGACATTAAGCGGCCGTCACATGAACAAAGGGAGATAATCACCTTATGTATCCCTAAAGCACTTTTGAATTTGGAAGAAAAAAAACGGAATTTGTATATTATTCTTAAAGAATTTTTTTCTATAATATTCTTGACATGAAGTCATACTAAGAAAGACAAATAAATTTCTTATTTTGCAAAACTTGTTTTGTATATTTTTTTTTTCCCATGTCATATTGTCATGTCTTGGAAATGTCAGGTCCTTAACTCTTGAACATAATCCATTGAAAAATGAGACTTGTGGCTATATCATGTTGAAACATTGGTTCCTGTACAATCAGTGAAGTTAAACATCAATCAAGGTAAGTACCACTTAGGAATACCCTGTGCTATAATCTTGGATGTGTGGGAGGTGTAATGGATAACAGCACAGAATTGGAAATCGAAGAGCCAAGTTCCAATTCCTGTCAAGTTCATTATATTAACTTATGTGCAAATACCCTTGGGAAAGGTATAAATCCACCCCTTCTCCACCTCGATCTATAGGTTAATTACTAGGACTTATATCAGTAAATCATTATTATCTCCCCAAAATTCTTACAATCTAAAAATATTTTCTGACTGATGAGCCATAAAAACAAAGAAACCAATCAATTGGAAAATAAAAAGAAAACATTTTTAACTGTTACAAATATTTAAACATTTAAAAACAAATCATTTCAATGATTCATTTAATCATTCCAAGCAAAGCAATAAGCCACTAAGATGCTAGGGGTTACTGAGTGTGAAAGGTTTGGTTTGATTTGGTTTGTTTTATGGCATATCAACCTCTACGGGTTATTTAATGCCAACAACATTTTTATTGCTGGTAATATTTTTAATTTTTTCAAAAATATATTGCTGGTAATATTTTTCCTTCAAAAATTTATTTCTGGTAATATTTTTTTTCAAAAATGTGTTGCTGGTAATATTTTTTTAAAAAATGTATAGCTGGTAATATTTCTTTTTTTAAAAAATGTGTAGCTGATAATATTTTTTCTAAAAAGATTTTCTAAAAGCTGGTAATATATTTTTTCCAAAAATGTATTGCTGGTAATATATTTTTTCCAAAAATGTATTGCTGGTAATATTTTGTTTGTAATAATTTTCCGTTAAGAATGTATTGCTGGTAATAATTTTTCCTACAAAAATGTATTGCTGGTAATAATTTTTCCTTTAATTTTGTATCTCCAATAATAACTTTTCCTTCAAAACTATATTGCTGGTAATAACTCTTTCTTCAAAAATGTATTGCTGGTAATTTTTCTTTAAAAATATATTGCTGGTAATAATTTTTCTTCAACAATATATTGCTGGAAATAATTTTTCCTTCATAAAAGTATTACTGGTAAAAGTTTTCCCTCAAAAATGTATTCCTGGTAATAATTTTTAACCCAAAAATTGAGTTTGAAAGAATAAGAGAAAAAGAAAAACATTATACTTTGTATTATTTTTGTAATGCCTGTCTGTAGGAGAGACTTTGTAAATCACAGATACAATAATAGTAACGCCTTTGAACAATACTCGGTCAGATGCCGCAATTTCCATATATATATTTTTTCTTTACCAGTCACATGATCTAATTATTTCAAGATGAGGTCGACTGTGCTTGCTCTCTGGTGATCTGTGTTCAAACCCAAGTGACGGCAGTGACACTTTATTCCTATATGACAATTATGTGAACATATAAGATAAAAAAAGAATTGAAAATGATCTTTTTGTATAATGGTTAAGGAACATAAAAAGATAAGGATGTTAGTCTAAGAAGGAAGTGAGTATTACTCATCCTCCTCAGTGCCATTAAACTCCCTTTTGGAGTATACAGCCACAAGCTCACCATGCTAGGGCCACAGGCTCACCACATTAGGTGTTGTTGCTATAGTTTCTTGAGCAAGTAGGTTTTTATGGTATGGATTTGTCAGCTTCATTCCCAACAAGAGTTGTCTTTCTCCTAGATTGGTTACCAACCAAGGCTAGAGAACCTAGTCTGCCTTGTTATTTGATCCATATCTATTGTAGAACATACCTTTCCTGAGAGTATTTGTTCAAAAGTGAATGCAACAAACTCAGATGGAATTTGAACTTAGCACCCTGATTCCTCTTTCAGAAACAATAACCATTATGTTATGCTCAGATCCAATGAGTATTGTTTAACGTTTTTGTTTGCTCCAGTTGAACATTAAATAATGCTTGATTATAATAGAAATAAATAAATTAATTATAAGCTGATAAAGGTTGCAAATCTAAGAATAGTGGGTCTGAATCCACTTCTCAGACTAAGCACAGGTAAAACTTATTTATAAAGCACAAATAATCCTAATTAACCCTATAAAACTTCCTGCTAATATATTGATCTCCAATTATACCCTTGTAAATATTTTCCATTTAAACCCCACCCTACTCAGAATTCTGTTTCTACCTCTTGATAGAGTTTATAAGCATTTTGAATTTTTTTCTAGTTTAAATTTATTTTTTGGTTCTAAGGAATTAATGAACATAATTTGAACAAAATGATTGTTTTCTGTCCACGGAGGAGGCACTCTCAGTAGTCAGAAACAGATTGGCCTCTGACTCATCCCTAGGAGAACAGACCAGTATTCCAATAGATAATCTGATGGAGATGTTGATTTTCTATACACAAACAACACACTTTAGAATGGGATCACACATATATTGACAGGATGAGGGCTTAGCAATAGGCTCACCATTATCACCAGTAATGGCGAATATATACATGGAATACTTTGAGGAAATGGCATTTGAATCTATATCTCTAAGGCCAACTCTATGGTTAAGATACGTAGATGACACCTTCATACTCTGGTCACACCAAGAAGATGTCCAGGTTCTACTGGACCATGTGAACTCAATAAGACCTACGATACAGTTCACGATGGAGAAAGAGAGTAACTACACACTCCCATTCCTGGATGTTCTAATATCTCGAACAGAGCATGGGTTCAAGATATCCGTATCTGCAAACTGACATTCACCAGGCAGTACCTCAATTTCAACTCCCACCATCCATACAGCATAAAGAAAAGGATCGTCCGCAGCTTACAACACTGAGCAAAAGTCATAAGTGGCGACCCAGAGACATTAGATAAAGAACTGGTCAGCATAAGCAGTATCCTACAACATAACAACTACCCTGTGTACATGGCAGCAGCCCCAATAAACTGGGATAGGCGGGGACAACAACACTCAGAAAACAGTCTGCCTGCCTTATGTGAAGGGGTTATTGGAGAAAATACAAAAGATCTGAGGTCCATATAACATCAGGACAACCTTCAAAAGCTGGACGACACTTCGAGATACCTCTCCCGACTACCCCCCTCCCATAGAGGAGAACATGACTAAAGACTGTGTGTATGCCATCCTGTGTAGCTGCAGAAAGAAATATAAAGGGGAGACAGGCTGCCCCCTTAAGGTAAGGCTTCAAGAACACCAAAAAGCTGTAACACGAACGGAAGTGGAAAAATCAGGCGTGGCTGACCACATATGGAGAGAAAAGGGAAATCACCACCTTCTGTGGGATCAGGTTGAAATCATAGACAAAGAACACCAATGGAAAATTCATAAACTTAAGGAATTAGCACATATGCTAGGCCACAAAAATCTCCTGAGCTGACCAAGCATAGAAATGAATACAATATGGGAACCAGTAATAAGGAGTGCCAGAGAAAAGCAATAATAACAACAAAAATTGCAATATGAGCTCTGGTAAAAAATGATTGCTCAAGATATTAGGTTTATAATACCCAGAAATTCATACACAGATGTCCACAAAGACACAGTTGATAAAGGCGTTAGTTTAGATCCAGTGACAGGACCCAAAGAGTGTGAGTTCAATACCTGGTTAAGGCAGTGGAGAACATAGAAAATTAACAGAAGATAACTGATATCCATGGAACTAGAACAGTCTATAAAGGGTTCAGTTTGACATTCCAACCACCTGCTGTGATAAATATGGCAACAAAGATGAGGATGATAGTCCGCAATGTAAATGGGGTTATTTGTCTGGTTGGTGAAAAGTTGTAGCGATGCATTACAGCCCGACCATTATTACATACATCATACATTACAATATTGGACCATTATTACATACATCATACATGATATTACAATCTCAGTTTAGCTTATACATGATATTACAATAGTGGATCTCAATAGAGTTTAAAAGCAAATCCACATGGAGCCTGATCACATCTTATCAGACTTCTATCATGACACCATTTGAGTGGCTATGTGTACCATTCAATCAATGGAATGTGGCATGGTATTTCCAAAGATTCAATGACCACGTTTTGCATGGTATGAATTTTGTTTGAGCTTACATGGACAGTGTTCATTTTTTGTGGACCAACTATTTAAAAGTCTTTTCTCAACCTCAGCTTTTTTGTATGGACCTACTACCCCAAGACTTTAACTCAACTAAAAACTGTTTTACTCCTTTTTGACTCCTTTGATTTCATGTACATATGTTTGTAACTACAAATGATTTATTTAACAGAATTAAACCATTTTTTTCTTTATTTTCATTTTAGTACTGTTTGGAATTTGGACGTTTGGATTTTTAATATAAAAAGAAAACCTGGATGATAGAATTTCCTACAACTTTATTCAGAAAAGAGAATTCATGATATACACTTTCTTTTAGGATAGGAAAGACTTGAACCACCTGGATTTCCTTCACTACAAACAAACCTATAACTCTGACCATTACACAGGTCAGCCACCCCATCCCTGAAAATCATTCTTCATTGTTAATGTAATGTGAACTAAATTTTATTTTAGTGTGCAAATGCTTATTCATGCTTTCTAATGACTTTGAGGCCACCCCACCACAGACATTCAAAACAGGCCTGCCATTACATTGCAATGTTGAAGGATTGCAGTTCCAGATTCAGGCAATAATACTAGTCTCCTAAAAATGTTTGAAGATCATATTTTAGCTTGATTCTCCTGTCACATCCACCATATAATCCAAATGTGAAATCGTTCATCTTTCATCTGCTCAGTCTGATGAAAGATGGATAATATAAACAACATTTTCCTGGCAATGATTTTATTGGTGCAATGAAAAAAATAGGTATAGATTTTTATGAGTGCAGCAAGGTGGATTTTGTCCATTGGTAAAAAGTTGCAGCCAACAAAGGTGACTATGTGGAAAAATACTGTAGCTGAAAACTTGCTCTGTCCAATGGTGTTATTGTGCTTCCTATATTAGTTGTAGCTTCCAGAGAAATGAACGAGGCATTACTTTTGGAGCGTTTTAAAAAAATATCTATAACGAGGTGTCAAAAATTATTGTCCTGACCAAGAAGAGATAAAAAACTTGCGTTTTTGTTATTTCTCCTAAACATTGTTCTGCCATCCATTTGCTCAAGCTCACTAAGTAGGTTATGCGTTATTTTCTTCTAGCCCTTTCACCATCAATTTGTCCTGTGTGTATCAAATTTTCCAAGCCCTCTTTTCTTATTATGTGCCCGAGAAATTTCAACTGCCTCTTCTTGATGTTAAGTATGTGTCCTTTTTGTTTCCATTTTCTCTAAAATTTTGTTGTTGCCCACGTTCAGTCCATGGTATCCTCAGCATGCTTCTGTAGTGTAACACCTTTTGCTGCCATATACACTTGGTACAGTTTAGTGGTCTGGTTATCAGGGTCTTAGAACGAAGTTTTAATCACAGGACTAACTCTGTGCTGGTCAATGCTGACACTGTTCCATGTTGATTGTTGACTGTTGGCCACTTTGATCCCCACCAGCTCTGCCCATGCTGTGTTTTTGATCTCAGAGAACTGGAAAATCAAAGGTCGTAGTTTCGCAGTACTGGTCAAGCCGTAGTGGGTGCTATATTAAGTAAAAAATACCTTCACAGTGAAAATTAAATTCAGACATTTGTGGGGTCAATCTTCAATTGGTTAATATAGCTCTTGGTACAACAAAAGTAATGCTTCACACATCAATCTCTATAGTGATGCTGGGCCTTGTCTAAGCTTCTGCAAGGCTGGGTTCAAATTCTTGGATTCAGGAATTCTGGTGCCAGCTGATTTGGATTTCCGAGGCACTTGACGTGGCTTCTCAGCCCACGTCTCTGAGCTCCCCAAAGTCATCTGCTTATATGCACTTTGGCCCAAAACTGGCGAGGAGCCAAAGGTTTCTGGGGATTTGGTGATTCCCCAATTTTCATTAATTCCAAGAGTTTTCTTTTCTTTGTTCCCTGTTTCTGCTTTCTTTATCAACTTTCCAAATTTGAAGAATTATCCACCTTCCTTGGGAGTAGTCGCAGAGATTGCACTTCCCTTAACTCCTTCACTTCACATCTCGCACCAATACCCCACACAAGCAGGGCTAAATTCTGCCCCTTCTTCCTTCCTTCTTGGTATTTTAACTCTGCCCACTTCTCAGGGAAGTCATAACTCTCTTTGTGACAAATTTAATTTTTAAAGTGCATAGGAGAAAGTGCAAAGTTTTATTCTAGTCATTAATTTTAACTCTTTGATTCTTTTCTATTTTCTTGGAACTATCTTTGTCCAGCAAAAATATAAACTAGATCACTGATGACAGAACTTGTTTTCATAACTTCAGCCTTAATCATGCAGTACATCTGACCCATTAAGAGAACTTCATTCTCATTTGACCTTCTGAGTGAGAGATAAAATTATTTCCCAATTTGTTTTTGTCAATGAAAATATATTTGTTTATTTAAATTCTCAACAAAGAGACTCTCTGTTTTCCATCCTTAGACCAGTCGCTGTCTCAGTGAAAACATAGGCCAGGTTACCTGCCTGTTATGACAGATCGATTTTCATAATCTTAACCTTCACAGCAGGTTCATTCTGTTTTCATTTCTCAATTCGTTTTCACTAACAGAAATATAATTCCTGCCTGCTTTTCTGTTCACCAGTGACATGTGTTTTCCTAATTTCTCAAGAAAGACATAAAGCCATTTCCAAATTTGCTTTACTTGCATGCCAGATTTTTGATAGATAAAAAAGTAAACATTTAGCAAGAAAATGTCTTCCATTATCTCTTTCTCTATTCCAGTCTATATTTCATGTTGGGCATAAACATTTTCTGCTCAGAATTAATATTTAACCACCTCATAGCCTCAGTGTCACAGTAGCACCACATTTCTGTTGCTTCAAGTTTCTTCTTCCCCTTTGAAGAGATTGTTCAGCATTTATTGCCATACAAAATGTAATTCATATTATGCAGCTGAACACCTGATAGTTCTTTTATTTTAAATATATCATTATAAAAATCAGATTTCAACTAATTTCAACTTAGTTAAAATCTAATTTATCTAGCAATACATTTAAAGTTAAAAAAAATAAAAATAAAGCTTCAATTGCTTAACATTTAAAATGAATCACAGGTTTTGTCTTATGTAGATTTTGTTAAAATGAAATTATTTTCTAATGACACCAGTTCACCTGTGAAATATGATAAAATAAAACTTTTCCAAATTGTCTACTATATTTACTATCTGTTAATCAAAAGTCTGGAGAATTCAAACAATGCACGCAAATCAAATTTAGTACAAAATCTTCTTGCTATTTATTGTGAATAGAAAGTGAGGCAAGACTGGATACACTTTATGATGACCAACTTAGGCACTCATGGCAGTGAGTGCCTGAGTTGGTCATGGGCGATAAACGTCTGTTTTTGGGAAATGGAAATCATTGTCAATTTTTAATGCTTTCATTTTGTACCCTATTATTTCTTTAAATTTATAATTATTATTACAAAATTTTGTTATAGTTGTTAAACCCAAACATTTAACAATGTATTTTATAAATATAGAACTCACAAAAAGCTTATTCAATCATCAACTTAAGAATAAAGATTTATCAGAAAAATTCCAATTTTTCTTTTTTAATCATTTCACTCCAAGCAAGGCAATAATGCCACTAAGATGCAAGGGGTTACTCGGAGTGAAAGGGAATGAGAAGATTTTAGGAGAAGGAACCAGAAACCCAAGCCTAAACAAAAAACAAGGGATAAAGCACTGCTCCTGTTCAAAAGATGGGGGAAGAGTATGAAATGGGTGATAAACAAACCTATCTACTATTGAGAAAAAAAATAGTAAATAAAACTTTGAAGTTTAGGTGAAGAGATTAGAAGTATAAAGTTAAACTAAAAGCATATGAGATTTAAAGTGCATAGGAAAAACAAAATTTTCACAGGTACTTCTAGTTTAATATATTATATAGAAAATTAAGTGGATGAGCTTATTAATAAAAGATAACAAAACCAATTTCAGATTTATTACTCAAAATCAAGATTATTAAAAATTTACAAATGATCATAATACCTCAAAATAATTAAATAATACCAAAATGTTAGATGAAAATAATGAATATGCTGAATTGATGTTTGCGAGAAAAATAAGATCAATATTCGATGGATTGTTGCCTTGTCCAAAAAAGAAAATGCATAACAAAGAGAACTTCTGTGCAAAGAAGTATACGCCTGGTGACAAAGTTTGCTTCAAGTACTACCAAGGTGGAAAATGTTTTTAGGAGGATGGAATTATTTCAAATAGAATTGGAAAAGTGAAAGAAAAAGGATGTGTATGCAAAAAGCACGTAAACCAGTTAAGAACAAGATACTCTGAAATCGTTCAACAGGATGATGAAGATACTCCGATGGATGTCCTGTACGACACATTTGAAATAACACCACCCACTAACATACCAGAACGTATGGGTACATCTCCTACACCAGCTTTGCACGTAAGATTGATATGTTATTTGCCTCGAAAGAGTACAAGGAAAAGAAAACCCACAGTGCAGTTAAGTCCAGAACCGAAAAAGAGAAAGTATAAATGCTAAATTTTCTAGAGGAAAATTTCAGCTCAGTGGAAGGTGATGTAATGGAATAACCTGTCATCCCCATGAGTGACTACACTATAGGTAGTAACTACCTATAAATATCTGTAAGTCAACGGACGACAGAAACTAGCTAGGATCTGTTGAGTACGACTTATGCGAGAACTACCGACCTTCCAATAGTAGCACTCACTACTGGATCGACTTATGACAACCTTGTGCATAACTGTTACCTTTATTCTTATTGTACTGGTTTTGTATAATAACCCTTTACTTATTTTATCCACCTTGTTTTTCAAGTATATATTCCTATTAGCATGGAATATAACAGACTATTAATATCTTTAAAAATAAATAATAACAGTTTGAAAAATGCTGGCAAAAGCAATAGAAAAAGTTTCAAAAATTGAAGAAGACTGGAAATGTCTAGATAGTAACTTTACTAGAATGTTAAAAAGTGGGAAGGAGAAACTTGTTGCCACTTGATCTCCAATGAGAGCCACTAGTTATTAGCGTTAGGAAAATAATAGAAAAGAAGAGGGAGGGAAAAAGAAGAGGAAGAAAAGAAAAAAGTGAAAGGAAAAAATTAAAATGAAAGAAAAGAAAGAAAAAGGGGGAAACAAGAAGAAAGAAAGGAAAAGGGTAAAAGAAAGAAAGGAAAAGAAAATGGAAAAAGAAAAAAGGAAAATGAAGAAAAGGGGAAAAAGAACAAGAACGAAAAGAGAAAAAGAAGAAAGAAAAGAGGTAAAGAAGAAAGGGAAAAAAGAAACATGGAAAAAAAGAAAAGTAACTCCATATAAACTTACAAAAATTTATATTGTAACCTCCTGCCCCAAACATGGACTATCACACTGGGGTAGAAGAACACTGTACACTTCACCAATAATAGATAAAGTCTAATGCCAAACTTTTAAGTAACTTAGAATGCATTTGCTATATTCAACTATATTGCAAGAGTTATAAAGTTAAAATGAAAGACATAAAAATAATATTCCCTCCTAGTATGAATTGTCTTTTGAGAAATTCTTCACAATTACTAACAATGAAGTTTTTAACTAAAATATTATCTGTAATTGAAGAGGCCACTGTATTTAAAAATAAGTGTAAATAAGGATTTTTTTGTTGAAGATTTAAAATACATAAATTATAATATGCCATAATTGTAAATTTACAAAGGACCTTGTTTTTTAACTATGATAAAACAAAATCAAAAGTTTGTAAAAATATATTTTGTTTTGTTTTTGTAACTAAAAGAATTTACCTTGTCACATATTGGCCTTTTTTAATAACTGAACATTTACAAATCATTTGTCATTTTAGAATTGTTAAAAAATCAAAACCACATGTTTTTTTACAAGACTTTAGACAAATATTTCTTTGGCTAACTACATATTTCAAAAATACTTTAAAAGATCATTTATCAGTAGCATTTACAAACTGACAGGGAGCAAAGAAAATTAAGATTAAATAATTACCTTATAAAATAAATTAAAATAAACTTCAACATTCTTAATTTTCGTATTTAATTTATATATACTCCAAAAATTATTACCAACAGTTTTTAAATTCAAAATGTAAGTTCAAATAAAATGGAGATTATTATATTGATAATAATATTAATACTGGGCAGCAATAAAAAAAATTATCTACCACCCAAACATATGCTCTAGTTGTGGCAGGCACAAGGCCGAAAGTATGGGGCACCCAGTGAGAATCGAACTCACTACTCCATTATAACTGATGTAGTAAGACAAGCTTTCTAACAAATACATGTTGGAGTGCACAGACTGATTTCTGTAGCACAAAGCCGAAAGTGTGGCACACCCAGTGAGGATCAAACTCACTATTCAGTCATAATTGACGAGATAAGTCTTCTAACAATTACACCATATTGAAGTGCCCCCTATTAACCAGACATATGATGCTGTACTAGACTCAATGAAGTATGCTAATTTTGAATATGGACTCAGAATTGTCCTAGAAAATTCAGAGATAACCTGAATCCAGTTGAACTAGTGGCATGGGATTCGTTCATGCTAGTCATAAAAAAAACTTTCTTGATCTCAGGTGTAAAAACTATGCTGATTTAATAAACAACATACTAACAGCATCTCAAAGAACAAGATACTGGATATCTCTTGAAATGCACTTCATGCATCCTCATCTTGGATTCCCCATGCCAAGAGATCTAGGTGCCATAAGCAATGAGAATGATAAGTACATAAGTTGAATCAAGTCTAATTCAACCCAAACAAGTTGGATAACAATTGTTAGTCCTTCCAATAGGGTACCAGCTCAACATATAAGTGCAAGACAAAATATCTCAAATATTTCTGAAGATATCAGAAATAAAATACTGATTTTATTTCTGATGTCTTCAGAAATATTTATTTGGCTATTTCCAATTGTCATCTAAATTTTATTTGGATATAAATACACCCTTTGCTAATATACTATTAATATATTTAACTTGTGTGTGTGCATGTATATATATATATATATATATATATATATATATATATATATATATATATATATCTCAATTATGTAGTGCATATTCAATTTATGTAACGTAAATCATTCAAATCCGCTTCAGTATTTGTTTTTCGTTTGAATGATTTACGTTATATATATATATATATATATATATATATATATATATAACCACTACATCCTACATGTGCACAAAAAGAAGGAGAAAAGTCAATCTAACACCAATAAAAAAAATGCATAAATTATTTTTTCACTTAATATAAAAATAACAAAACAAGAAAATTGACAGACAATTGCTGATACTCCCTGACAAGTGAACTGAACAATTGCACAAAGGTTCATTTATGAAACTCTGGATATCTATCAATTAAGTGACAACTTTTATCTCTGTATTAATCATATCTATCTATCTATCTATCTATCTATCTATCTATCTATCTCTATATATATACACACATACAGGGTGGATAAAAAGTAAGTAGGCATTAAAAATAGATAATAAAATCTATAATTATAGATTATATAGACTATTATAAATTTATTGAAACAAATGATACATGTTCTTTATTACATAGGAAAATGAAGGTAAATCTTTCAATGTAAGCACCACTGGCGTCAACCAGTTTCCTCAAATGGCCAGGGATGGAATGAACAACTTTCTGAAGGACATCGTCTGGGATATCATTGAGAATCTCTTGAATCTGTGTCCTCCAGTGTGCAAGGTTTTGTCATGTAAACCTCCTCTTTTGTGTAACCCCACAGGTAAAAATCACATGGAGTTTAGATCAAGACTTCTTGGAGGTCATTCATGAGGTGTCCAATATCCAGGAAAATGTTAGTCTAACTATGCATGCACAGTAAGAGCAAAATGGGATGGCGCACCATCCAATATGTATATCAGGTCACAAATGTTATCCCAGCCAGACACCGTCGGCCACATGGAATTTTTGAGCATCTGAAGATAGTGCTCCATATTCACGGTGTCATGCAGAAGATATGGGCCGACGACACTTGTTGTTGTCATTCCACACCACACAGTCACTTATGGTTGAGCTTGTATCCTCTCAACTGTCATGTTCTTATCATTATCACACAACAACCAGTAATGGCAGTTGTGACGACTGATGAAACTATCAACAAGGAATACAGCCTCATTATTCCAGAGGATGTTTTCAAACAATACAGGCTAATCTTCCTGCCAACCTAGCATTAAATCTCTATATTCCATTCTGCAATCACAGTCTTCAGATTTTGGCTCCTGTATGTAAATAAGAAATCCCTTTTAGTGTTGTCTGTTTGAAAAACGTTTTCATCATGACTTCGGTGATACTAAAAATTTTATAAGCAATTTCTAATACCTAGTTACTTTCCACCCACCCTGTATATACAGTGGGGTTGAATAAGTGATCATACACATGAAAATATTTTTATTTGTGACATATTAAATTAACAAAACAGAAATATATCTACTGTATCAGATTGCATACTAAAAATGTATGCATATAAAACTAAATAATATTCCATGGTTAAGAAAATATAGCAATATTTAAATTTTTAGGGGTTTAAAAAATGATCGTACAGCAGAACAAAAACATGTTTTCTCCATTTAATATTTTGTAGCAAAGCCTTTATTAAGTTCAACAGTAACCAATCTCTTCCTGTAGTCTTTAATTAACAATTTGCATACTTTAGTAGGTATTTTGTCCTATTCTTCCTGAGTAATTGTCTTCATGTTTTTGATGTTCGTTGGACCTCTATCGCGGATCTTATTTTTCAAAAACCGCCATAAATTCTCTATTGGATTCAAATCCGGCGAATGACTGGGCCGTTGTAAGATGTTAACATTGTTATTAGCAAGCCAATTCTTGGTAATCTTAGTAATATGCTTGGGATCATTGTCTTGCTGTAAGATCCGATCAGGAGGAAGCCCAAGATTCTCTACAGAAAGTGATAAATCTTTGCTTAGGATTTGTTGATATTTTTCTGCATTAATTCTACTGTCATTCATTCATTGCTAGTTTGCCAACAACTTGCATCGAAAAGCAGCCCCAAACCATGATACTACCCCCACCAAATTTGACAGTTAGTATTGTGTTCTTGGGTGCGTATGCTTCGCCGTCTTTCCGCCATACATGATTCAGGGAATTGCGTCCAAACAACTCGATTTTACTCTCATCTGTCCAAAGAACTCTTTCCCAATAAGAACTTTCCTTATCTTTATGCTCTGTCACAAATTTCAGCCTACCATCTCTATGCTGTTTCAGAAGGAGTAGTGTCTTTCTTGGGGAGCGCGACTTTATACCGTCTCTGCATAGTTCATTACTAATCGTTTGCTTAGTTACGTTAACTCTGACAAACTCAGATCATTCTGAAGGTTTTTGTCTGATGGTCATTGGGTTATTTTGGACCTGTCACATCAACTTTCTTCGTAATCTGAGAGAGATCTTCCAGGGAGCACCGGGTCTGCGTTTGTTCTCAACAGTATTACGTCTTTTAAATCTTGCAATAAATGAACCAATTGTTGAAAAAGGTATGTTTCTGTAACTTTTTTCATTGTTCCATAGCTTAATAATTAGCTCTTTTTGAGCACAGGTAATTTCCTTATGTCTAGCCATTATTAGAACCATTATTAGTGAACAGTGACTGCAGAATGATCCAATTTTGAACTGAATGTTGCAATAGAGTTACTGAGAATATTCTAGAACAGTTTAGAATCTTCTAATTTGAAGCACAACCAAAATCTACCGGATTATAATGCAAAAATTGATACTGTACGAACACTTTTTTCCACTATTTGAAATATAAAAATTTGCATAACTATCCTTTATCGATTAATTTCTAATTTTAAATTGCAGATTCTGATTCTATGCCCCAAAATACATATATAACATTGTTATTCGAGGTTTTCATTCGCTATAAGTGATAATAACAAGCATTTGTTTGCTGTACAATCACTTATTCAACCCCAATGTATGGTTCCTGTAGTTAGAATGTCTTGGCAAGAAGATATCAACTTGGAGAGATGATTCCAGCGTCTGGCATCTTTGGAAAGTGCCTAAAAAAAATCATGCCATGGGTTAAACACAGCCTTCTGAGTGAATTTAGGTTAAAAAACTAAAAAAAAAACTGTGTGAAAGCTGTTAACTTAACCCAAGTTAAGGCAAAGTTAGGTGAAAAACAAAAAAACTGCTCAGAAGCTGTTGGCACAAAATCACAAGAATTTGAACATACTGACTACTGATCATGTTTGCTTATGTGCTGTCCCTCAGAAACAATAACTAAGGCCTGTTAGGTATAGTTGCAGTACAAACCACAGGTCCACTTGAGCTTAAGCAAAAAGGATTATCTAGTAACACTAAGGGATTCCATAGTTTCCTGAGATTGTCGGATAAATACTACTAAAGATAATGATACAAAGTTGAAAAGCTGTAAATGATACATTTCACCAAACGCATCTGTTCATGCACACTCTTTCTCTGCCTTCCTCAAGTTAGAATGAAAGAAAGACAAAACTGTATGCAAGGAAAATGTGTTGAGATCTCAGAGGATAAGTGGGGACCATAAATCAAATTACCTTATTACATCCAAACTCTAATATAAAAATATTATATATATATATATATATATATATATATTGTTGTACCAGCCTTCACGTGATTGTTCTATTAAGTAACCTTCCCTAAGTTACAACAAAAAGAAAGAAAGAAAGAAAGAAAGAAAGGAACAAATTTGAGAAAGAGAGAGAAAAGAAAGAAATAAAGAAACCAAGAAACAAACAAAAACAAAAGTGTTACAGCATACCTATGGATGATAATGGGTATGTCCCCATTTCCATAAATACAGTAGTAAATACTGTATGTTGGTCTTCAGTCGGAGATTCGTCTCCAGATGAGCTGGTCGAACTCTCTGCCTTCGGGCAGAGAGGAACCCAGATGAAGCTATGCCGAACGGCAGAGTCTCATCTGGGGAGGTAGACAGCTACCCGACTCCGTTTTTACAAGGTCTACATGGAATTTTTGTGCCACATCTGACCGTGTGGTGCAGTTGGCAAATATCCTTCAGTTGGAGATTCATCTCCAGCTGTGCTGGTCAAACACTCTGCCTCTGGGAAAAGAGGATCCCCATACGAAGCTATGTTGAAGGGCAGAGTCTTGTCTTGGGAAACAGCTACCCAACCCCATTTTATACTGGGTCTACAGGGAATGTTTGGCCAAGCGTACAGGCTTGGATACCTCACATTAAATTCGGCCTTATGCCATATCTGGCTGTGTGGGGCAGTTGGTAGATATCCTGCAGTTGGAGATTCATTGTGGAATTCACTTCTAGCAGTTGACTACTTCCTCTACACGCTGCTGGCAAATCTTATGTGTTGTTTGTGTCTTAAGTATTATCATTCATTACCAACCTTTGTGTGATTATTCTATTCAGTAACCTTCCCTAGGTTACTACATTTTGGTGAAGAGGATTAACCAAAATTACAACACAAACAAAAATAACATTTTGTTTTACAGGATAAGATATAATGTATTTATATATATATATATATATATATATATATATATATATATATATATATATATATATATGTTGTAATATTCAAATAAATAATTATATCTGCTCTACTCTGTATTGAGCACTCTTTAAAGAATATTAATTGTTGGTTATTGGATTTCACTCCGTATATACCAATCCTAAACCTGTATATATATATATATATATATATATATATATATATATATATATATATATATAGTATTGCTTGTTACTCGTATTCAAGGATACCCGTCTACTAGGGCGGCTAGCCAATCCCTATTGCAGACGCTTTCTCAGCTGCATTTATTTAACACCCACAGAGCCAACCTGTGGTTTATACTGCAACTATGCTGAGCAGATCTTAGTTACAGTTTCTGGGAAAGAGTGTGTTATCTAGAGTGATCAATTTAAACAAGGCCAGCACGCTCAAGCCCTCAGCCATGATGACTTGTGACTTCATACTAGCACAGCTATCAATGGCACCCAAGTGTTCTGTCTACTCAATTTCACTCACAAGGCTGGGGTCAACCCGTGGCATGGTTTTCAGGCACTTTCCAAAGGTGCCACATGCTGGGATCGACCCCTCCAGTCTGATAACATCAGGAAGTCTCCTTCCTGACAAATCAACCCTGGTGAGATTGAAACCCAGGTCTCATGGTCAGAATGTGAACATTTTAATCACTTGGCCACATGCCCACAATGTATCAATAATATTTTTGTAGACCTAATATAATTCAGTTTGGAAATTTACATGTAAGAAAATTAATTTGAAAATGAAAATTTTTCAAAATTAGAATTAAGATCTCAATTTTGAAATAAACATCATCAGGCAAAACGAGGAAAACTTTTCAACCCCTTTTTAGCATAATTCAGGTGACTATTTGAGGGAAAGGCAGTTTGCTCTGGTTTCTAAGCCGGCCAAGCATACACATGAATACAGTAATACAATATAGGAACCAGTAATACAGAGAGCAAGAGAAAAACAATAACAAAAAGAATCGTAATATAAACTCTGGTAAAAAGATAATTACTGAGACAATAGGTTTATAAATCCCAAAAATTCACTCACTGATGTCCCCAAGGACACATGGCCCAGTGAATAAAACTGTTAATTGAGTGATCCAAAAAGTGACATGACCCAAAGAGCTGTAACGTCTGGCTACAGCAGAGGGAACACAAACTTGGAGAGTTGAGTTAAAAGGGAATTAACTGAAACTGAGATATCTAAAAAGGCATGACATGTGGAATTAGAACAGTCTACGCCTAGTTCATTTCAGAATTCCAACATATATCACCTGAAGAAGGCTGGAGTGTACAATGGCCAAAACGTTGTGAATATGGCAATATCCAAATAGTGTAAATAGTGTAAATATTTTAATCAATTCATCCCAAGCAAGGCAATGATGCCACTAAGACCCAAGGTGGTGACTGGGAATGAAAGAGAATTTAGAACAAACTGAAAACTCAATCCTAAACAGGAAACAAGGGATAAACCTCTACTTCTGTTCAAAAGACTAGAGAGGAGTGTGAATGGGATGATAAGTGTATCTATCTACTACGATTGAGGAAAAATAAATAAATGGATAAATAGTAAATAAAATTTCAGAGTTTAAGTGGAGATGTTAGAAGTATAAAGTTGATGTAAACTTTAGACGGAACTGGAAACCCAATACTAAAAAAGAAACCAGTGATAAACTACTCCTATTCAAAAGAGCAGAGAAAGAAATGAAAGACTGGAGACTGAGGATAATACTGAATGGCAACAGTTTATTTCATGCTTGAACGCAATCTTCAAGCTATGTTTGTTAGGTGATAGCTGGATTATTTACATATACTGGACTATGGGGTATTATGGTTAGCAAGGTCAGGTATTTCTGGTTCATTGTGTTATCCTAATGGTTATTGGATAGGCGGGAACGGTTATGTTTTAAATTACTGTTTGGATAAGACAAACCAGAAATACCCAACCTTGTTACCCATAAGGCCACATTTACCAGCATATATAAATAGGAGATTAACCAACCAGCACATATATCTTAAAGGTTGCATTCAAGCCTGAAACAGACCATCGCCACTCGGTGTTAACCTGAGTATCCACTCTTACATTTACACAGGCTCTATCCTTGATATTGAGCACTTTTACCTACAAATACAGAATACCTTAAAACTATATTTTTTATCAAAACAGTCTGTCCTGGATGACTATCTATGCTTGTGAAATAATTCGATTGAGCTCTCGGAGAGGAAGGGGTGATTTTAGAAACAGTGGCTGCTGCTGCTAATGCACATTCTTCTACTTGAATCAAGCTCACCTAGCTCCCGACGTCTTTCGCATAGTAAAAACGTTAAAATTTCCATTCCGTGCAACGAAAGCTTGGGGGTAGAATCTCTGACTGATGCCAAATCAGTCGGGTTTTGATCCAAGCCTGAAGCAATTGCATGTATATCACCCTGATGAGCTGTGAGAGAGCAAAACAGTCTGTCTGTGGATGATTATATATAAGTAGGTTTTAATGAAAATCAGAAACAATGTTTGTTTTAACAATTTTAGTCAAATTTCTTTTGTTTTTGTACAGGATAATGGATGTTTGGTTCTAATGAGGAGTTATTATTTATATGCAAACTGGTCCTCATCTTTATTGTTATGATCTTAACATTTTGGCTGTTCTGCCTTCTGACCATCACCAGGTGCTTATCGATCTGGGTATCCCTTCAGGGAATTAAGAACTGAACCCTTTATTTATTCTACGAGATTCATTATTCTTATTCCACTGACAAGGGATATTTTATTTATATTGGTGGCCCCATTTCCACCTAGTCCAAATGCACATTGCCCAGCCCAGGGATTGAACTCAATTAGTATATCACCAAATTCATGAACAAATGCTTTCATCTGCTAGGCTATTGTCCTGTGGAACAAGCACTTGATGATGTTCAGAAGGCACAATGGCTAAAACAAATTGTTGTAACCTAGGGAAGGTTACTGAATAGAATAATCACATGAAAGTTGGTAATAAATGATAATACTTAGGACACGAACAACACATATAAGATTTGCTAGTGGCACATAGAAGTAGTAGTCAACTGCTAGAAGTGAATCAAGTGAATAACACAATGAATCTTCAACTGCAGACCAACATACAGTATTTACTACAGTATTTATGCAAATGGGGACATACCCATTATCATCCATAGGTATGTTACAACACAAATATAATAACAAAGATGAGGACAATAGCCCACATGGAAATAACATAAATAATCCAGCATCTTGCATGAAGACAAGAAAAAAAAATTACTGTACTTTTTATATATATATATATATATATATATATATATATATACATACATATACACACACACACACACACACACACACACACACACACACACACACACACTGGGGGGAAACAAATATTTGTACACATACAAATTTTTAATTTATTGTAGTTCCAACTAATGAAAACATACTGTTCATATAATTGACTGTACACAGATACATAATAACTAAATATGCATAGAAAACAGAAAAATAATTGATTTAACCCTTTGAGTCCTGTATTCCTGAATGGTTTTAACACTTCTGCCCAAGCTCTTGAGTCAAAATTTGCAAATAATTGCTATGTAATGTTTCACAGTAGATATAAAAATAGTTACAAATGTTTACACCCCATTCAACCAGTGGCTCGGCATTAAGTCATTTTTCTCTACCACTGTTCAACCGGTGGCTGGGCATTACGGCATTTTTCTCTACCCCCAGTAAAGCGATGGTCAGGGCACAAAGGCTTAATAGAAATAAATTTCATTTATCCATTTTAATGGGTGAAAAAAGTATTCGTACAATACCAAAAAAAAGACTACATAATCTTCATTTAATACTTTGTAGAATAGCCATTATTCACTTCTACAGTAACCAACCTCTACCTGTAGTTCTCAATGATTTGCAAATTTCAGTTTTGGCATTTTGTTCCATTCTTTTTCGCATATGGTCTTCAGAACTGTGTTATTTGTTGGAGTTCTTGATTGGATTTGAATTTTCAAATAACACCACAGATTCTTAATTCAGTTTAAATCTGGGGACTGACTTGGCCATTTCAGGATATTTACATTATTTTCAGGAAGCCATTTCTTCATAGATTTTGCAACGTGCTTAGGATCATTATTTTGTTGGAAGATCCAATCAGGATGAAGTTCAAGATTTTCAACCGAAATCATTAAATTTGCTTCCAAAATATTTTGATATGCTGTGGCATTCATTCTACCATCTATTACTGATATGTTGCCAGTACCTTTAGCAGAAAAACATCCCAAAACCATGATGCTGCCACCACCAAATTTCAGTTGGAACTATGTTCTTTTGTTTGAAGGCATCACCATCTTTCCTCCATACAGGATTTCTAGAATTATGTCCAAACAACTCAGTTTTAGTTTCATCTGTCCTTAATACTCTTTCCAAATATGATTTTTTTTTTATCCTTGTTTGCAAATGAATTTCAACCTGACATCTCTGTGTCTTTTCATTTGCAGTGGAGTTTTCCAAGGGGAGCGTGACTTTAGATTGTTCCTATGAATTTCATTGTTTATCGTCCGTTTAATGACACAGATTCCTGATGGAAGCAAATCATCCTGCACATCTTGACAAATAACCATTGGATTTTATTTGACATATTAATTTCCTCAAAGATCTTGAAAAAAATCTATGGAGCACCTGTTCTTCTTTGGTTTTCAACAGTTTTGAGTTTTTTTATACCTCGCATTGAATTAATTAATGATAGTAAATAGAATAATCAGGTTGTCTGAGATTTTCCTGTAACTTTTACCTTCTTTCCAAAGCTTAACAGTTCTTTTTGCAAATTTGTTAATTCTTTATCTCTTGCCATGATGAAAACTTTCATGCACGTATATTAATTACAGAATGTTCTGTTTGTATTTTTTAGGCTAAAAATAATTACTGATGACATTATTGGAACATTCTAGAATATTCCACTTGAATAATCTAGAGTATTAAAGCAATTTTAAAATCAAAAATTTGAAATGGATAAATGAGATTTATTTTTATTAAATCATTTTTTTTTCTGTTTTCTATACACATTTAGTTATTATGCATCAGTTAATTATATGAAAAGTATATTTATTCATTAGTTGAAAATACAATAAATTAAAAATTTGCATGTTTACAACTGTGTTCCCCCCCCACTAATATATATATATATATATATATATATATATATATGTAAGCAAATGTGTGGATGTAGATCCGATGGTATGATGAAAATGTGGAAAAGACAAAGCAAAATCCGAAATTGTGAGTTTACTGTTTTTATTTTGTTTTTGTTTTTGTTATTCTGTCGATTAATATACTACGGATAGTTTTAGTGGGTTTTAGCGCTAAAAATTAAAACTACTACATTACCCACTAAACATTATTAAACAATACCAGCAGACAGCATATTACATCCGATGCTTGCGTCTATCAGGTGCCATGTAGAGACTGCAACTTGAGTTATGTAGGCGAGACAGGTAGGTCATTGAAATCTCGCATTTCTGAACATAAACGAGATATTCGCCTCGGTAATCTAAGTAGTGCTTTGGTTGTACACATAGCCAAATCTGATCACAATTTTGATTTCGACTGTGAAGATTTTAAAATATATCCACAATAAAAACCTTAGGCAGATTTACGAGGCTGCCATGATAGCCACCTCACACACAATAAACACCCGACAAGGTTTCTTTAATATATCAAGTTTTCTAGCAAGATTAATGCTTGACAAACGTACCGATAAGCTATAGTTTTAAATAAGTCTCCCCCCCACTTTCCACTTAGGATACAATCTCTTCCCTGGGAGCAGGTTTTTGTAGTGCCGCCCACATGACGCCAGCGTATCCGACTCCAAGAAAGAATACTCTGACTTTAGAATTTCAGTTTTTCTGTTTCTGACCAGTCCTGTATATATCGTCTCTTCATCTAACTTAAATCTAATATAAATATGTCTCCATTAACCATGTCCTGAAGAAGGTCTATTTGACCGAAACGTCTGACGTTGACAGAATAACAAAAACAAAATAAAAACAGTAAACTCACATATTCGGATTTTGCTTTGTCTTTTCCACATTTTCATCATATATATATATATATATATGCCAGTTTTACTATCTGAAAAACACAGAGAAACTAGTATGTATTCCAAACCTTTCATGAAACAAAAAGTCAAATTTCACACAACAATTTGAGAATAATACATAATCCAGGAGAATAAGCAAAAAACAAATAAGAAAAACAAGTAAGAAAAAAAAAAAAAAAAGCAATCATTTTTACAAGGTTTATTTTGTTTCAGTGTTTCTTTGGTATCAAATTTTTCGATGTTTCTTTTTTTTTTTTTTTTTTTTTTTTTTTCCAGAACAGTGGTTTATTTCAAATGGCCAAAACATCAGAGAAAACAAAATTTAAAAAATAAAAAGATTTAATTAGACTTATCCCTTCTTCACCACAATCCCACAACATACAATTTCCATATCATATCGATCCTTCACTAATTTCATCAAAAATTCAATATCATTGGTATTAAATAAGTGTTGTCTTTTAATTTAGATTTTTGTACTGTACACTTCCACATTTTATTCTCAATAGATTTATCATATTTACAAAATACAACTGCAATGATGCTTGATCTAGGTTTGAACATTCCACCAAGTTTTTTTTTACCTCCTTTCTGAAATTTTTCATAGGAACAAAGTATCAGTGTTAAAAAGTTCTTTACAAGTTCTAATTCTTACAATTATTATACAAAAGTTTATTCAAATGTGTATCTCCATCTTGTTTGATACAATAACATTTCAGCTATTATACCATTGAGCTTTGTGTGTGTGCGTGTAAATTACAGATATAACTAAAATATCCATATTTTCCTTTTACAGATATATATAAAAACAAAAAGAAAGCTTTTCTTACTCAGTGTGTTTCATCCTCTGATCCATCAGAAAAAAAAATGCATGTTAAGATATGATTTCCTTTTGTCTTTATATATATATGTAAATCTCACCAACTTTCTTCTTGTATACATATATATATTGTCACCTGCAGCTTTATTTATATTACTTACATTATTCGGACTATTGTCCTCATCTTTGTTGCCATATTTATTACAACATTTCGGCCATTGTACACTTCGGCCTTCTTCAGGTGGTTGGAATGTCGAACTGAACCCTTTATTTCGCTCACTGGGGTAGACTGTTCCATGTGCCATGTTTAATGGATGTCAGTTATCAGTTATCTCCTGTTAATTTTTCCCTCTGAAAGTTCTACACTGCCATAACCGGGTATTGAACTTCACACTCTTTGGGTCCTGTCAATGGATCTAACCAACTCCTTTATCCACTGTGCCATGTGTCCTTGAGGACATCTGTGTATGAATTTCTGGGTATTATAAATCTAAAACTGCAATGATAACAGAAAAAATTGCAATATGAGCACTGGTAAAAATGGTTGCTGAAGATTAGGTTTATAATACCCAGAAGTCCTCAAGGACACATGGCACAGTGGATAAAAGTGTTGGTTTCCAGTGACAGGACCCAAAGAGTGTGAGTTCAATATCTGGTTAAGTCAGTGGAGAACTTTCAGAGGGAAAAATTAACAGGAGATAACTGATAACTGACATCCATTAAACATGGCACGTGGAACTAGAACAGTCTACCCCAGTGAGCGAAATAAAGGGTTCAGTTCAACATTCCAACCACCTGAAGAAGGCCAGAGCATACAATGGCTAAAACGTTGTAATAAATATGGTGACATAAATGAGGACAATAGCCTGAATAATGTACATAACACCTCATCTCAAAAATATAGACAGAGCTTTATTTATATATACATATTATCACCTCCAGGTGGGGGGGTAAAAAAATATTTGTACCCTCCAGCTTTCTTTTATGTCATTTAGTAACCTGGAAATCTTTCAGAAATAACATCAAAGAATGAACTAATACAAGATATCCTCTAGCAAGGAGAGCATTATGAGAAAAATCTACATAAGTAGATTGAATAAAGAATTCAGTTTGATATTCCTTAATGGTTATAAAAAACAATAGGCGCTTGAAAACCAAAGGATATAATAGCCAAAAAATTGTCACTGTAACAACCAAGACCAAGATATTAACATAAATCTGTGTATATCATATAGATAATTGCTGATATGAGAAATTAATTTATAATATAACACTTTGTTCTGTGTACATTTTTCATCCAAACATCAACCTAAAACTATTGCTTTTCAGGTTTAGACATTTTCTATTCAGGGAGTTGCATTTATTTTTACATAACCATTAATTTTCATCTTTCTTATGAAATGGAGAAAATAATGTTAAAAGATCCCTTACATAGAGGAAATTTTAGAATTACATTTCTTTAATTCTATCAAGTTTTCTGTCATTTTATTTCATGTTAATATTTAGCTATAACTGTACAACAAATTTTGAAAAGTTAACATGTTAGAATCAGTATAAAGAGATCTCTATTGTGAATTCATTAACCACCCACCCTCCAACATTCCCATTTCTTCTGATTCACTTTACAAGGGAAACCAATGCCTAACCTGGCGTGCTTTAGACCACTCAACTATGGAAAAAGCCTGATGGTGGTTTCCCCCTCATAAGAGGGATGCTGGTCAAAATCCTACCAGCAGGCATTTTTCTTTAAGACTCTTGAATACACAGGCCAGTAGAAATAAATCTACACTCTTTACAAAAACATATCTACTCAAATATGTGTAACAATTAATGTTTAAAGTAATAAGAAATAATATTGGATTATAAATAAAATTCATTCTTTAGAAATTACTTTGTCTACATAATTGTGTGTATGTATTAGAGAGCTCGGAATGGGGTTTGAAATGAAATGCAAGAAAGAAAATTATTTTGCCTAATAAAGTAATACATACCACAACTTCAAATTTTAACCTAATTACAAGATTGGATTTAACTAAACATTGCAATATACAGTATCTAATATACAAGTGGGCACTGAGGTCAACACCAAGTGGCAAGCCTGTTTTATGCTTCAATACAATCTTCAGGTAATTATCACTGCTTGCTGTTAACCTCAGTGTCCACTTTTATGTTTAAATATGGTCTATCACTGATATTAAGCACTTTTACCCATAAACAAAGCATACCTCAAAACTACATATATGTGAATATTTCTAAAGGTTTCTTTAAAATTTAAACATTTTGAAAAACTAATGTTTACTTTTCTTTCTAAATACTTATTGCAAAATAAAATCCTTACATTTACCTTGATAAAGTCCATCAGAGAACAAAATACGTCTACTTTTCCTTTTGTCCACACACACACACACATATATATATATATATATATATATATATATATATATAGTAAAATGGCTAAAGAAGTAGTCGAGAGCGTTTGGGACAATAGACAGTACGGACAATTTTTTTAACACTCCCTTACCCCCATCAAAGGAAAAATTTAAGGACGCTAGAAAAACTTAATAAAAAATTAAAATTTTCCTTGTCTGCCATATTCAACAAAACATGCTTGAAAGAAGGGCTGCTGCCCAAATATACATTAAATATATATATTAGAGAATTATTCAAAAAATATTTCTTACTCTTAAATAAAACAAATCAATTATATTCTTTTTCTTTTTCTTTAATCTTAAAATGTAAAAATGAATATAATAGTTTTTTTTTATAGTCAAGCAATGTAATTACATATCTGGTAAAGTGAAAAATTTAAATTATATCACCTTTAACTTTACTTCAGTGTTGATTGGGGGTAAACAGACATCTTATTTTATTAAGAACCAAACAAAAATGAATCAAGTACAACAATTTTAAATCAGCTACAGAAAGAGATAAAGTCTAACAGAGCTACGGTTTTGTGTATCTCCCACACATATTCACTTCCTAACTTCACTAACTGACATGATCTTTCTTTATTTCATCTATTTTTCATACTTTCCTGTTTTACTTGCCCCATTTTCTTTCAGTTATCCTCTAATGTCTATCACTTACACTATCTTACACAGTTGTCCACTAGAAAAAGCCCAAACTAACTGCTGGACTTATACACCAATTATATTTTAAAAGTCCCTGAAATGAGGCTCCAGTTGATAAGTGCAGACAACAAGCAAGTGACATTTGTCACTTGCACAAACTTTATAATCCAAGGACAGCCTCAAGACACATTGAGGATTTCACTAACAAAAACTTTCACTCAAAATATCCTTATATGACTTGTCAAGCTAACCTAATGAGCTACAAAAATATTCTAAAACTGTAAATTAACCAAAGTAATTCATTCATTCATTATCATTAAAAAAAATAAATAAATAAAAAGGATGAAACTGAACATAGTTCTTTTGCGTTTTTTTTTACTCTCTGAACCTATATTCTCCTGGTATCTGTTTAAACTGACACCTTTTTCTACACACACAAAAAAAAAATTTTGAAAAGTGAAAATTTCATTGAAATATATTGGAAAATTTCCAATTTTTCATCTGAAGTCAAAAAAATATGAACTTTAAGCAAAATGATCACAATATATTGAAAAAAAAATGTCAGTTTAAACTGAGTCCAGATACATGTGGATTGTACCTATTCTTATCTGGTAAGATGCAGAAGTTTAGGAATGTGTTGATATAATTTTACTGAAAGATTAGGGGTATATGTCCAGCTAGACACAATTAACCTTTAGTAACCTTTAGCACTCTGCATTATTAATATTACTTCCTTTTCCACTGCATTCTTTTTTGGTGGTTGTCAATTAGAGTATCCTTATTAATTTCACTCAAATTTGTTTTCTGTTGCCATAGCAGGATATGACAACACAACTATGAAATTCAAATTCAGAGATTAGAGTCACCTACAGTGGCAGGATAATGAAAAGCAAATGAAATTGCATACAGAGTGATAAAGGTTAATAAGTTCTGAAAATGACCAAACAAGAACTTATCAAAACCGATTAAAGAATGGTCACTTTACTTATGCATTATGGATATGGTTTTATCCTGCAACCATAAATAAGGCCAAACAAACTGTTTATGTCTAAAATTTGCTATTTAGTTAGGTCTAGTTATTACACATTCTCAGCAAAACTTATGTTAACTGGAAATTTTTTTGTTAATTAGCAAATCTGCTAATACACATAACTGAAATATCGAAGCAAATGATCACTTGTTTGTTTAGCCTATGTAAGATCTTTAATTCAGAATTTAAGCAATTAAATTGAATACTAATTTGTGTAGTCATATTTGTGCTTCTGTGGTTAAGTTTGGGGGAATTTTATGGGGATTATGGTGTAATTTTATAAGTGAACTTTTTGTGTTGGTTTTGGAAGAAGTTATTCAGATATAAAATATAACAGATGATATCAAGGGGTGAAAGTCAAATGTCACTTGAAATATTGCCAAAATAACACACCAATAACAATTTACTCAATTGTATGACCCAGTCATATTGCTGGTCCATTTGAGAAAAAGATGGAAGATGTTTCATAAATAAAAAAAAAAATAAAGATTCAGCAGGAAACATTAGCAAATAATATTGTCATTGGAATATTTGTTTAAAGGAGCAAACATTGGAGTTTTAAAGTCTTTTTGCCCACAAATTAAAGCAAAATCTCAAATTATTCATTAAATAAATGTGAATGTTACTACAGTCCCAAAACAGTATGTTTTTAAAATAGGTTTTGGCTGTAATGTCATTTTTAATGTTGCAAAAAAAAAAAAAAAAAAAAAAAATAGCAGCAAAAATTAAGCATAAAATTTGGGCCTTACAATATCATGCTATTTTTTCATTTTCTTTCTGTTTTTTGTTTTTTTTAAACAAGCAATTGTTTAATAGGTAATTTATTCATGGTTACAGATGTTAACCCAAATAATAACTATCCAATAAAAAAAAATGATTAAAAAAAATGGGAAAAAAAAAAAATTTTATTATTATTTTTTTTTTTTTGAGTGTGATGAATTTCAAAGTTTCTTCGTATTTTTATGGAAATAAATTTATTTAGTCATGTACATACACACGTAGAAGGTGCAACAGAAATACCTCCCACATAATGGTAAAACATTAGCTAGATGAAGACACCTTTGTCACTAATGTGTTACTATTATGTGGGAGGTATTTCTGCTGCACACTGTATACACACACACATACAATATATATATATATATATATATATATATATATATATATATATATATATATATATTGTATGTGTATATATATATATATATATATATATATTGTATGTGTATGTGTATGTATATATATATATATATATATATATATATAAAAGCTGAAGAGTCAATGCTATCAAAATGTTTCAATGATATTTTTTTTGCAACAAACATTTTAACATTAACAAAAACAAGAATGTTTTCTGTTTTACACATGCACACGCACACACACGCGCACACACACACACACACACACACACACACACACTTCAATATTTTTTTATGAAAAGGGAGGACATCTTGTCAATTTTAGGGACTGGCTTTCTTGGAGATGTACGTATGGTTTTTGCCTGAGGAGTCACAATCCTAACACAGAGCCTCTTCTCATTCTTGTTACATTTTGTAGACAACTGTGAGTCCTGACTATCAGAGATTGATGCCTTGCATTTGGTGCCATTAAAGTTCCCCAGGGAATTGTCACTCTTTTTTGTAGAATGGCTTTTGGAAGACTTTATTGGAGATTTCTCTGAACTTTTCTTACTGTGAGTCTTGGAATTTTCCGCCTTCAAATCTGCAATGTAATAGTCAACACTCTTGGTTGTCAGACCGTGTGTCTTTCCAAGGTGACATCGTTTAATATGAGTTTTTGTCTCAGATTTATCGTAACTTGTGAACTTGCAGAGTTTACATTTGAAACGGCGCCAGCCGAGATGCCGTACAGCATGGCGTCTTAAGTGAGATTGGTTAGAGAACTTTTGATTGCAATCTAGACACTTAAGTGCCTTGCCATCAATCATGGCAAGTACTTTTTTTTTGTCGTATCTTTCGACTGAACAATTAGTGTTGTTAGGTTTAGGAAGCTGAACTTGCTTACAGTCTGCTGGTTTCTCAACATTCCTACGAATTGCTTTTTTTGGCTCTATTTTAAAATCTTTTTTATCTTTTTTATTTTCCAACTTCGGCACAACTTTGGGTTTCTGGGATTCTGAAATGGAAGATGGTTTTGGTTGATGGACCCACTCAGAACATAGCCTTGCATGATCATCAAGTGTCTTTTTCTGACCAAAGCACTTCTTGCAATGTTCACACACAAAGAGCATTCTTGATCTTGCAGATCGGGGCTTCAGCATGGAACTACTATCACCAGGGAATGGAGAATTGTTAAGAAATGGTTCGGTTTTAGTTGGTTCTAAGGTAACAGTTTGAGGTGGATATAACTTAGGAGGTGTCAATGTTTCTTCAGGTTTTAATTCTGGCTTTTCTTCCAGAGGATCATCATCTGAATGTGTAGACACTGCCTCTATGGATGGTGTCTGTGATTGTTGCTCCATTACTAATTGGGGAATGGCAGTTTCAGATTCAGATGGTGCTTCTAACTCCTGCTCAGGAAATTCTTCAAAAGATGATGCTGCCTTTAGTGTCAGTACCATACTTGCTTCCAAAGTCGTGGGGGTAGGAGGAGGTTCTAAAACAACTTCAGATAAATGGGGTGGTGACAATCTGACAGAGGGACAGGCTGGAGAGAGTCCATTTCCAGAATCATTCGTTTCAGACACTTGAGACACTTCCATTTCACATTCTACATCAGGGACACTGTCTTTCTCAGAGATTTCAGAAGCAACTTCATCTGACAGATCAGAATTTTCCAGAATTTGGTCTTCAGACTTGGAGTTCTGTTCAGGCTCATCAGCTAGGGGCAGAGGCGTGCAGAACGGTTCTGATGCTTCCTCTTCCAAAGACGGCATTTTTGACAGAGTCAAGTCTAATTTTTCTTTGTCAGATTCAGTTTGATTTTCATCGGGAGTGTTCAGGCTATCATTCCGAACCATTTCATAGCTTAGTTTCTTGTTTGTTTCAGAATCAGAAACAATCTTTATCTTTAATTTCAACTGATTCGGATCCTCTTGATTTGTTTTTCTATCATTCAAATCATTCTTGTCGTTTGAGGACAAAACTGGTTGTACTTGCTCCATCAGATTATCTTCAAACCAACTGTTTTCCTTAACCTTCTTCCTGAGTTTATCAATCTGATATTTCTTCAGATTATGAGCCGTTCCCAAGTGTCGAACAACACCTCCAATGTAACGGAACTTCCCCTTAACTTTACCGCAATAAGGGCAGCTGTATAAACGCTTTCTCTGCGCATGTAAATTTACAATGTGGTGCGACAGAGAGTTGCGAGATGACAGTTTCCGATTGCATTTGCGGCACTTCAGCTGACGGTAGTCCGCAAGCTGTGACTTTAGAACTAATTCCTGTTGAGCATTTCCTGTTTCTTTAGGCGTGGTCAAGTTATTAGATTTTGAACTTTCTGAGGCAGGTGCCAGTTTTTTCTTTTCACAAGAACTCTTCTCACCCGAGCTGATCTCTGTCAGTTTCTGAAGAAGTAAATTGGGTTTACGCCTGCAGGACTTTTGAGAGATCTTTGCACAGTCCGAGTTTTTGGCCACAGGTTTTGGATCGGTAGCCTTTGGCTCATTTTGGTAGTCGCTTGTGCCATCAGCTAAATTCTTCACAAACTCTCTGGCATCGTCAGGTGGTTCTGGTTCCACGATGACAACATCTTCTGATGATGGGCAATAGGTGGAAGGAACTTTAGAGACACTCACAAAAGAATCTAAACAATAAATCCTTTTATGAGCCACAAAATTTGGCAAAGCTCGAAAGAGGTTACGACATATTTTGCATTCAATGATGATGTCGGATTCTTCCAAGATGAGGTGCCGGATCTCAGTGCTGCCACAGTGAATTCCATCAATTATCTGTTCAACCATTTTACCGCTTGCTTGAAGAGCTTTGCGAATCACCGAAAAGTCCACATTTTTCATGTTGAATTTATTTCCTAGCTCTTCCGTCATTTCGGAGACCTGGAAAGAGAAATAAATTTTTTTGAATTAAACAATACACACAAGAAAAATCAAAATCAAAATCAATTTAGAATAAATAAGTTTTAAGAGTGCACACCATAGCATTGGTTAGCAAGATCATCTCACAGATGAATCCATTAACAAGTCTAAACCTTACTGTATACTTGGTACCACCACTAATTCGCTGAAAAAACAACATACCATGATAAAAAAATGACCCTAAATTTAATAAAAACAAAGTTTTATTGCCAAAATGTTTATATTATTATTAAGAGGAAAGACCAAAGTATTTTTTGATTATTTTATTAAATTTTTTTCTTTCTAGCACATTCTAAATTTTGGTTCAAAATCTTGTTTTCCTTGCGACAGCTGGAGTGGGGAGGGAAGGGGGATTAGTAGAGGAAATTTTAGCCCTCTTTTTTGCAGTAAAAAACACATTGATTTGGAAATTCTGGGAAAAAAAAAAAAAAAAAAATCAAATAATAATTGATGGATTTTTAATAAAACTTTTATAACTTATTCACAAATGAATTAAATTTTTTTTTTCTTTTTTAGAAAATCTTGTTAATTTTTTTTTTTTTTTTTAACATCTCCCTTAATTTTATGAAATTCTGAGAAATTAAAAATCCACTCTCTTCATATTTATAATAGTTAAAAGCAGAACCACTTGGAGAATTTAAATCATCAATTTCTTTTTATCAAACAGAAGTAACATTTACCGAAAATCTGCTCAGAATCATAAAATGAAAAAATGTAATAAAACTAAAGACAATAAGATAATCTTTTAATTGCTTTTATAAGATATATTAAGAACGCTATTGTCTTAAGAAAAAAAAATTTTCTATGAATAATGAATTCATACAAGAATTGTTTTCATTTTTTTAAAAATTATAATAACTTATAAAGTTGAAAAATCTTAAAATTCTGTATTAATTTCACCCTTTTTGGTGAGATTAACTAGTACAAATCATCAAACACCAATACGTCTTAAAAAAGGTTTTATTTTTTTTTTGTGTATAAAGTGCATATTTTTGTGAATAAGGTTGTTCATACACAACATTAACAGAAAATAAGAGCGATAACTATAGTAAATTTAAGCACAAAATTTCTAAAATTCAATAAAACATAAGATTACAGAGAATATTTTCATAAACTTTTAAGATTACTTCAAAAATATAAAAAAGGCGCTCACATCATTTTCTTCAATTATGTTTTACAGATAAAGTCCCTATAGAACATTAGACCTGTGAGCATGTCAATACCTTAAATAAACAGCTACTGTTGGGTTAAATGCATTTCTGCGATATTTTAACCTCAAAGTAAATAATATTTATTTCAAATCAGATTAATTATACTTTAACTCCGCTAATATTCCTCAAATAAAGTTTCAGAAAAGTATTTTGGGAAGGTTTTTAATAAAGAGATTTACATTGCAATAAATACGGGCTAAAGAATGGTACTAAAATTAATTTTTTTAGCAAAAAATAAAAATAAAACTCCTTCCAGTTAATTTAAATTAGTTTTGAAATTAAGCAAAGAATTTTGCTTATTGAAAAAAAATTAAATTTAATCTATTAGCTTGAAATTAAAACTAAAATAAAAGTTTCAAGAAAGACTTTTCATTTTTAAAAATTCATTTTAAACCTTAGGTATTGCGGATCTATATACAATACTATTTCAACTTGGTATGAGACTAAAAAGCACCTCATCATAAGGCAATAAATAGCAAGTTGTTCTAGTAGACCATTACTTCTGTACTAACTTCAATCCTCATTGGGTGGTTAACATTTGTGACTTTGTACCAGATTAAACTAAATTTATTAAATACCAATTGACACCTCACTGATGAGCAAGTGTCAATAATTTAGTCTCAAAGATGATTTTTACAAATTACAAAAAGGAAAGGCTCAAGGGATATTCTAAATTGAAAAGCTCACCAAAAGTAATGGACCCAGAAACTTGAAAAAGAAAAAATAAATAAATAAAAAGGAGAGAGGCATGTAATGGATATGCAAGCAGTTGAAGGTTACTGGCCCAGTAGTTGAAATAATCCAAAGGATGAAGGAAAAAGACAAAACACCACCTTTGACTACAGCAGAAGCTTGAACTCACTCCTAGACACAATACTTGGTTGAAAGGACACAGAATTTCTGGGTTGAGGTTGTGTTATTTACATTATTTTACAGTCAGACAAGCAATAACTGAGCAATACTAAAAATGAGTAAAATGAGATATGCTTAGACATGGGCAGTGGAAGGAGAACAATCTATCCCCATCTAGGGTTCAGCTCAAAATTCCCTGAAGCTTAGCAAGATCAACAAACACCTGAAGAAGTCTGTACAAGCCAAAAGGTTGAGATGGAAACAAAGATAAGGATATTAGTCAAACTGTAAATAATGTAAATACTGAGTTTGAATATATGATAATCAGCTTCTACCTAACTTTGACCTGGCTTTATTTCCTTTTGACTCACCATTTTTTCTCTTCGGTTTTCCTTTCAAGTAAGTTTTTGTTCTAGAGTTATCTCAAATGGCCTTTTAGTACACCAAGGAACAATTGTTGATTTTTTTTTTTTGCACAGTTTGTATTTACAATTTGTGTTGATTTTGTTGTATAATTTTTTTATCATTATTGTATACTAGCCAAATTACCCACACTTTGCTGCATGTCACACACATTTTTTTGTAAGAAAATAATAATTGATTTTAAATCATTATTATAAATTGTGGAGAAAAATGATGCATGGCAATAATACTCAATGATCTTGCTTGTTTATTACTTGTTTATTACTTTTTTAAATTTGCAGAACTTACAACGTCCCTGTCAATGTTGCTTAGAAATATATTTCACATAAATAACACTTAGCATTTATTTCCAAACAATTTACAATAAAAAAACTAAAAAAAAACAACAAACATGTTCCCAGCATAACCATGGAGAAAATGCCCTGATTTTATGACATCAAATAACAGAGAAACAGTAGTAAGTATATAGATGTGCAGGAGCACAGCTAAAAAGATGAATGGACAAAGAAACAAACATCATAGAATAGGAAAATGAAACTAAAAGGATGAAAAGCATCACATCATTTTTTTTTTTTTTTTTCACTGTCATTAATTTTCCTAACATTGTTCTGGTATATAAAAATGTTATATCATCTCCTCCCATGTTGTAGAATACAAACTTTCTCATCTACAATGTAACATCTTTTCGAAAGGACCAGATTCAAGAAATATTAAGAAAATACATGTCAGCACCACATTTAGAAAGGATCCCATTGGTAATGCAATATTTTTTTTAATAAAAATTATTGTTAAATATGAAATAACATCAATAGAAAAGCAATCCCAGTTTTTATAATACGAAGATATATTACTTTTGACAACTTGCTATATGCGACCTTATTAAGTTCAAGCTCCAAAGAGCCATCCCCTCAGGCATTATCCCTCCTTTAGAAGGGGGCTGAGATCATTACCTGAGGTGCACGCAAAAAAGGGAACTGCCAAGGGGGCTTGAGCACTATTTCTACAGTATTGCCATTAAACCCACTTTAAACCATGACCTTGTGTCACATTCAGTATTATTGTGTGTGCACTGAAAAATCCACTTGTTAATCCAGTAATGCCCACTGTAATATTATAAAGATTAAAATCCAGTATTAATTATAGAAATTAATAAAAATCTGATATTAATTATAGGTTTCTACCTTACAATTTATAAAGAAGTAATGGATTTTTTATTTATTAATCAGGCAGATTTTCTTAAACATTATTTTTAGTGGATACCCAGTATTTGATTAGACGCTCCATTAAGTTGAATTGAATATTATTTATACTAGTTATGTTAGTACTAATTGTCCTTATCTTTGTTGTTACCATGTTTCAGTCATTGTGCGCTCTGGCTTTCATCAAGCGTATATCAATCCAGGTAACCTACAGGGAATTCTGAACTCAACCCTCTATTTAATCTACAGAGGGTAAATTGTTCTCGTTCCACTGCCCATGTCTAGGAGGATCTCTAGTTCTTATTTTTAGTACTGCTCAATTATCCCCTGTAGGTAACCTGGATCAATATACCTCTGACGAAAGCCAGGTGGCACAATGGCCAAAACATTGTGATAAAGATGAGGACAATAGTCCAAATGTAAATAGTGTAAATAATGATAACTCCTCTTCCATGTAGGTTACCCAGATAGACATAGGTCTGATGAAGGTCAGAGGGCACAATGGCCGAAACGTGATAACAACAACAAAGATGAGGACAATAGTCCAAATGTAAATAGTGTAAATAATGATAACTCCTCATCCAAAAACATTGACAGAAATTATACAACTGAATAAAAAGAATAATGAAAAGAAACATAAAAATATTAAATTAATAACTGAAAGAGAAAAACAGACATAAAATGATAAATATGACATGCTTGAAGTGATGATGTTGGATCCATTAAATGTATAAGGTAGAACTGATCTACCTTCATTATTATGTCTAAATTATAGGTTAATAATTTAATTTTTAAAAAAATGATACTCTAAGAACATACTTTATTATGCAGAAAATACTTAGAAGGGATCTTAGTAAATATCTTCCCATTGATAAACACAAGGAAATGCACTTTATTCTATCTTCAACTTTCATAAAATCATATTTAAAGAATCTAAGATCAGATTACCCACAACCACAACTGGTGCCACCTAAATTCTTTCACTTCCACACAAAATATCCCCCAATCAACATACAGACACTACCAGACAGAAATAAAATGCCTACTAGTCGCACACACATTATCAACCAAATCACACAGACCAACTAGAATTATGATACACAAACACACATGCTACCAGACAAGACAAATACATATGAGGTCTACATAAACAAATAAAACAAAACTAAAAAATACCAGAACTTTCTCTTCCATATTTCATTTTCTGATGAAGCTTAAATAAAAGTTAAGCATGATAAATTTATAAATGCTACCTACTTGCTCCTTATCCTATCAATCTGGTTAATAAGAACAGATAGGTTCACCTATTGCCTGGTTCACACAACCTCAAGGTCTTTTGAACAGGAGTAGATTTCTGTTTAAGATATGATTTTCCAGTTCCTTCTTCTAAGGTCTTAATGAATCTATCTTAATGTTTTGATGATGATCTGTCTAATCAGTGGCTGCAACTTTTCCTTTTGAGGGTACCAGGTTGGCAGTTTTTCTGGTTGCTGCATCCTGACTGGTAACAAGGAACCTGAAATCTTTGAGAGAGGCTACTACTCTGGTCAACAGTCACACATCAGAATATTTGCAGTGCCATGTCATGCATGGAGATATGTACCTGCAAGTAATTCCAGTGGACAACCCTGAAGTTACATTATGCTTTAGTTTTAGCCATTTTCATCTTAAAATTCTTATGACTGTTACCATTATAGACTGTACCTAGACTTCGCAGATTTAAGCATAGTACTAGATTGGCAGCTAGGTCTCATCACTTTATTGTTAAAATTGCTAGACGTAACTTCTAAGTAAGTTCTATTATAGTAATTTTTTTCTCTCACACTTCTCACATGTGGAACACTTCTAGCTTCTTGCTTGCTTATCAATGACAGTATTCAAAAATTTAAATGCAACATCAATTGTCATCTTCTGTATCAATGAATTCTGTTCTTTTATCTCAATGTTTTTTTCAGTGTCTCCTACTTTCAATAATCCCTTGCATTATGGTGGCTTTATCAACTAGCTTCGGGTGAAATGATTTTTATAAAATAAAAGGGTTAACACGGAAGTTTAGTATAAAATGAAATGAACCATATAGATATCTCAGTTCATATGTACACTTATGTGTATCTAGCATGTTTTTAATTAAAAATTTTTTTATATATATATATATATATATATATATATATATATATATGAAATAACCATTTATCAACCCAAATTTATTAAAATTGAACTGAAACTGGCTTATCAGTGTGTAGATGAGTAACTGCCTGGGAATATTAGGTGCTGTAAGCTTGAATGTAATGGGTGTAATGGATAACGGCTCAGAATTAGAAATCAGAGTCAAGTTCCAATTCAAGTCAGGTCCGTTATATTCACTTACATGCAAATACCCTTAGGAAAGGTATGAATCCTCCTCTTCTCCCCCACCAGTTATAACTTAATTAGTAGGACTTGTATCAGTAAATCATTTTTACCTCCAAAAATATTCTTACAATCTAAAAAATATTTTCTGGCTTTAAATAACCTGCAAAAGTTTGATAAGCCATAAAAAAAATTAATTTAACTGAAACAAGATCAGGAGTTACCTCCCTTGAGGCAAGGGAGTTGACTCTTACACTTTTGACTTAAGTTTAATTGAAGCTAAGAGCATATTTAGTAATTAAATGAATGGTACAATAGTCAAATACCTACGACTATATATAGACTTAACTGAAAAAAAAAAAAAAGAAAAAAAAATTAAAGGAAAGTTGTTTTGTAAAAAATTAGTTACATTTTAACATTTATATCAATGATAAATTTAAGGATAAATTTACCAACTCTTGAAAATAGAGTATTTGATTTTAAATGGTCCCCTTCCCCTTTCGGCTTTTTATAGTTTCATGTGAGAGAAATATACACAACATTGAGAAAAACATAGTAAAGAAAATAAAGAAACTTCCTATTACAGTACGTAGTCAAGATATCTGAAATGATTTACAAAAACTTTTTTATCATAAGAGTTTTAATGCTTACTCTACATTCTACAATTTAGATATATCTAGTCTTTTTTTAACAGTTATCAATACACATAAACTGTTTTTAAAATCTGATTATTTAGAATATAATATATCCTTACTCAGACCATATAGTCTCTAAGATTATATATTTAACCTGTAAACTATATTCTGTCTTTAAAGCTGTCAATGTATAATCCGACAAATTTTTTCAACAGAAAGTTCTTTTTTCTAATTTCAGAAATGAAATAAATTATATACTACTCTTTCCAACATCAAACAGACTATTCCCTATTAATGATAGAAGTCTCAAAAATTTGCCCAGCATTCCACAAGCCAAAGATTACTTATTTTTATTTTATTTTTTTTAAAGTTTTCCAAGTCAAAATGGGGTTGCATCCTATACACTGTGTGGAGGGAGAGTAATTATATAAATATAGATTGTAGTGCTATTCAGGGTTTGAAATATAATTTTCAAGGTGTCCACAATGATTTTGCTTTGACTGTATTTTTCTTTGAACATTTTATATATTTTCTTACAAATTCTATATAAAATTTTACTTAATTGACTACAGTTCGTTTGAATTTATGCAATTCACATAAACCTCAATAACTCAAAAATGCTTTGAATAATTTTTGTCAAATTTTAAACGATTAATTTAAACATAAAAAAAACCCAAGTTAAATTTTTAGATAGTTTCAACATGTTTTATTAAAATTATTAGATTTATTATAAAAACCGTAGTCTGAAGTTATTATGCAAAACAAGAAAAATCACTTTTTACTTCAATGACAGGGTAATAAAATCAACAATTGATCAACACCTATAATAGAACAAAAACAAACATATATGATAAGTCGTTGAAGCATTTTCATCTTAATATAGTGACCTTTCTTAATAACAACCAAATCTATTATTCATTGATTTTCTTAAGTTTTTTATTTCAGCAGGTTCAATTTCCAACATGGTGGTTTTAATTGCCTCGCATAGGCTTGCTTTGCTGTCATACTGTTTGACATCTTCCTTTAATTTCATCTTCACAACTGATCATAGATTTTAGATCGGATTCACATTGGTACTTGATGATAACCATTCCATTATCTTCTCTCCTGTAAAACTTTTTTGCTCAAAAATTTCACAGGTAACCTTAGATACACGAGAAGGATCATTGTTATGCATAAATACACACTTCACTTTGAAACTGCATGGCTGTGACTTGTACCATCCAAAGAAAGTCTTGTCCATGAAATCACACTGCTCAGTTTAACTCCTTCATTGATCTTGAATGATTCAATAATTATCGGATCAACAATTTCAACTTTCATAAGCACACTGCCACCTCCTTGCTGCATTCTTTTGGCCACAGGCATATTTGCATCAAGTAAAATTTAACCTTTGGCCCATCCACAGGTTCAATTGAGTGTCAGAGATTTATCCTTGAAAATTACATTAGAAAAGAATACTTGCTTTATTGAGAGTGTAACACTGGTATCTCCAGAGGTTGATCAAACAAAAAGAGAAAGATAGAAGAAATAGGAGAGAGTCTAGCTGGATGATAATTGTTGAAATTGCAGGAAGATGGATTGAAAAGTAGAGAAGAAAATTAAAAATGAAATGCGTTGAAAAATCATGTTTTGAGATAATTCCAAGGAGAATCAAACCTAAATTTAACTAGGCGAAATTCAGTAAGATTAAGCAAATCGAAAACTGCCCATCCTTCCCCACCTCCCAGCGATAAGATACCATTAAGGTATCTGTGAAGATGTCAGATAAAATCAAATCATGTGTTTTCAATAAAGAAATCTGGGTGATCAGCAAAATAGCATTGACACTTCTTCTGGATCAGATAAAATAAAAACATAGGTTTTGAATCAACCACCCAGAAGAAAAGAACTTGCGTTCATCATTATAATTTCGGCAACATTCATCCAGAGAAAATTTTATATCCAAACATTAATTTGAATTCCCTTGGATACAGTGGTAAAAAAAAAAAAAAAAATAATTACTATTTTGAAGTGGCCATGAACAAGAAATCTGTGTGGTCTATTTGATCATAAAACAAATGCATAAGACAGAGAAAAGATAAACTTTCATTTTAAGAAGAGTGGAAATAGATTTTTCTCACTCCAATTCTTCATAAGAATTAGAGAAAGAAAAAGCTGATAGATAATGTCTAATGACTGAAAATCCCTTTTGTCTTTGCTGCACCATCCAGATGTTGGATTTATCACTCGATCCCCAGGAAGCTGAGCTGAGGTTGGCTATTGAGAAAGTGGGAGAAGGATGAAAAGGGAGAAGGAAGGAAGAGTTGTTATATTTTTAACTAGAGTTAATTCTTTATTATAAAGGATTCTTGTTTTTTTTTTGTGTAGTTCCCAAATTGTTGAACTGTTTTCACTTCAAGTCTGCTTCATCAACGAGCTTCTCACCCCCTGAGATCATAAACAACGTGACAGAGCAGTGAATGGACATGAACAGACAAACACCAGCTAAGTCGATTGGAACCATGCCACCAACACAATACCAGCGACAAAACGAGTCATACACTAACAAGTGAAGAGTCAGCTAAATAGTAACCACAGCAATCTGAAGGAACTGGGTGACATAACTGGTTACCGCTGTCTTGAGCTGACGACAGGGCTTACATATTTATTTACCACTGATCAGGGTTGACTCAGGAGTTGTGCACAAAAGGAGTTTGTCCATGAAATTTCTTGACAGATCCCAATTTGTGAAGTATTCTACCCATTTTGTCTTTCTTGACTCCCTCAGTTAAAGCTTGTTCAAAACTCGCTTTAGTTTAAGTTCCCATTGAGGAGACAATTTTTTAAAGCTTTTTCCTTTGCTTCCTGTTCTTAACTTATTTATATTTAAAACAGCCCCTCTTTATCGTTCGATGATCTCTGTGAAGCTCCTTTCGTATCTCCAATGTGGACATCCCCTCACTCAATAACTGTCATTTTATGTTTTTCAGCATTTGTTAAATCCTTTCCATTACACATGTTTCAAGAGATATTATTAAAAAAATAGAAGAAAAAAATAACTTTTATTAGATTTCAGAAGCCTAAGCCTAATATTAGTTTAATCAGCATAATTACTTCAGACTGCACATTAAACTAAAAGAAAAATTAAGTACTGATAAGAATTGATTCTCTGCTTTGTCCTGCTGCAGGAATCACCGCTTTTGTTGTGAGGTGTGGACATTTTTCAGTAAATATTTAACGACCCTGGTACATTTGTCCCACAAACAATACTGGTGGACTCATGTGAGTATGGGCAAAAATAAGTGCAAAAAACATGGAATTTACACAAACAAGCTATTGTATTGTGTTGTCCTATGACACATGATCAGTAGTCAACTTCTGGCCCATCTCTTAGTTTACTACACACTTTATATCTCTTATATTTAACGTATACAAAAAGGTACAATACTGTTTACCAATCCACTACACAAGTATTAATAAAAAATATACAAAGAGAGATGTTTCAAAAAGGAAAATGAGCAATGAAGCTCAAGCTGTGAAGAGCTCAAAGCAACTTTCAGTGTGTGTCTCCGAGTGAGGCGGGGGGGGGGGGGGGTAATCTAACAGTCCCTGCGGAATAAATGAAAACGATTATAATAAATAAAACTAATTTTTAATAGATACATATATTTAAACTCGCCTTACTCTAAAATCTTAGATATCTACAGAGATATTTTGGGCTTTTTTACTACATAATCTAGAGAGTACACTAACAAGATACAATTTTCCACATTTGTGTACTGGATATTCCTAGTCCATCTCTGAGTAAAGAGTTACACATACTAATATATATATATATATATATATATAAATAAAATGAAATGGATTAAGTTCAACAATTATTCAATATATTTTCTGTATGTAATACTGTTTAATTAAAAACAGAGCATTTACTTAAATAAATTGTATCTATAAAAGTAACATATAGACAGAAAGTATATATAGGTACACACAAATTATAAATCTACATCAAACACTGTTTTATTACCACCAGCACTCGTGCACTATTTTATATAAGTCCTATGTCATTTTTGGTCTTTGAAGATTATATATATATATATATATATATATATATAATATTATATATGTATATTATATTATATCATTTTCTCAAAGCCATTTACAAATCTATACATCAGGGTAAGCAAATGACAAAAATGGAAAAAAAACTCCTAAGTGATGCATTTCATTCCAAGAAACTTCTTCATACTAATAATGGTTTTATTAATGGAGTCGGTCTTACATATAAAACATCTAAAACTAACCAGCATTTGTTGTATCCACACCCTCACCTCTTCTCTCTCTCATATTTTTATTTTTTTATTTTTTTACAATAAGCTTCACCCTAAACAAAGCCTGGGGGTCACTCAAGGTCAAGATTTATGTTAAGGAGTAGTTTATTTGGACAGAAGGGAAAGATAACAGTTAACTTTAGACTTGAACGTGTTAAGACTATATGACTGGGAGTCTGTTCCACAGGGCAGTGGTTCATGGGAAGAAGCTGTTTAAGTGGAACTTACTTCTCGCTGATGGAATATGGAGGAAATGTGGGTGGTTTGCTAATAAGTGGCATGGCAGGTCCTAACCATGAAGGTTAGACCTGGCAGAAACGAGGAAAGTAGTTCATCTGAGCACTTTCCATGGGAGTAGTGCTAGAGAAGTTGGAGGGGGGAAAATAATTCTTCTCCGAAACACTTTTGAACAATCAAGACTGGAAGGCGAGGACTGCCCAGTCCTCGCTCAAATATGGCAACAGTACTCAATTTTCGGCTTGATCTGGCACTTATAAAAGGTAGAGGATAGCATGAGGAGTCAGAATCATTTCACCCCAAGCAAGGCAATAAGGCCACTAAGACAAGGACTTACTGAGTGTGAAAGAAAAAAAAAAAGAAGACGAATCAAGAAGACAGTAGATAACTGTTATATAGGAATAAAGTGTCACTGCCAACACTTGAGTTTGAACATAGATCACTAATGAGCAAACACAGGTGATCCTATTAGAGGAAACACATAAGTAGAAAGTATCATGACGATTAACGATCACCATTTCTAGTCTATCCTCTATTACTAACGGATCGCCATTTCTACTCCATTATAAAGACCACTATTCTCTACTCTATTTGCTATACTATTTCTCTATTAAGATCACTGTATGGATTACTATTCGAGTGAGTATTATCGAGCAAGTACTATCAGTGCGAGCGATATTTGAAGGCATCTGCCACCAGTATTGTTGAATAGCGTACTATAGTTGCATCGGTGATTACAAAGTCGCTACTACAACGAGCATTATGAAAGTGACAATGAGTATTCATTGGCATCACAAAAGTGTCAAATGAGTGTTCGTTGACATCACAAAAATAACAATTGACATTGCATTAAATTTTTGAAGATCAAAATTGCCTGGAAAGCAAGAAGCTGGAATAGTGTTCCACAAGTGAAAAATGCAAGAAAAGATTATATATATATATATATATGTTTTGGGAGAATATGATATACAAACTCTATGCATCAGATTAATAGTGAGTAATTGAATGACAAAAATTAGAATATTTAAAAGCAATAACAATTTTTTTTTTTTTAAAAAGCAGCAGAAAACTGAACAAGGTTAGTTGGTGGATTAGTTTTCTACAACTTATCAACCTTTTGCTGGTTATTTAAAGCCAGAAAATATTTTTAGATAAGAATTTTTCTTCCAGGTAATAATGGTTTATCTTAAATCTTACTAATTAACCCATATCTAGGGGGAGAAGAAGTAGATTCATACCTTTCTGTAAGAGTATTTGCACATAAGTGAATATAACAAACCCAACAGGAATTGGAACTCGGCTCTCTAATTAACAATTCCAAACCATTATCCATTGCACTACCTGCACATTCAAGTTTACAGCAGCCAGTATTCCCAAGCGGTCACCAATCTAGGTACTGACCAGACTCGATGTTGGTTAACTTTGAAACTGAAGGAGGTTATACATCTAGATATATTGGATGCTAAAAACTTAAGTTCTTTTGTGCCTTCTCAGGCTAACATGAAGCAGAAAGATTATATTGAATCCATTGCTAGATCAGCTGCTAAGAAAGTTGGTTCACTGTGTCATGCTAGACAATTTTTCTCTACAGAAGTCTACCATTCACCCATGCTTAAAATATTGTTGCCACATATGATTTGGTGCCCCTGCTATTTATTTAGAGATTCTTAATAAAATCTAAAGGAGAATCAACAATATTATTGGTGTCTTGGCTTCAGTCACTTTCCCACAGCCATAAAGTTGTTTTTCTTTGCCTTTTCTATAAATACTTTCATGGTAATTCTTCGGATGAGCTCTTTGCTATGGTACCTAGACTTTATGAATTTAAGCGCAATACTAGATTGGCAACTAGGTCTCATCAATTTACAGTTGAAATGGCTAGATGTAACTTTAAGTTCTATGCTAACAGTTTCTTTTCTAGCAATTCTTGCTTGTGGAACTCTCTTCTGGCTCCATGCTTTCCAGACAACTATGATCTTCAAAAATTTAAATGCAATATCAATCATTATCTACTGTCTTCCTGATTACTCTTCTATTGTTCTCACTACTTCATAATGTTTCCTGTTTTCTAATTCTTCCACACTCTGTAGCCTCGTGTCTTGCTTGGGCTAAATTTGATTTAAAAAAAAAAAATTTTAAAAATGGATCGCTGTATCTGCAGCATTTTTTCAATGTAGAATTGTCCATCTACTATGTATTGATTCCATCAATAAAAAGATTTAGTCTGAAGAAGTCATTAAAAAAAAAAAAAAAAAAAAAAAAAAACAACACATAATGCAGTGGGATTGCACAATAGATCCAAATGGACACTTGTGGTGTTCGAGACCCTTGAATGATTTTTATTTCAATTATGAAACTGTATGTTAAGTTGTTAAATACCTCAAAATGTATATTTACTACCCAGGACAAGTGTTGACCTGATAGCTCTTCAGCTAATGTAAACTTGTGCTTTGATAAGTTGACCTATTCCACTTGCAGGTGAAATGGGTTTTGCCCATTGAGTTCTATATAAACTTATGGTTTTTCCAGCAGTAAATACCCATAAATCCATTTGCCTTTGACTGGGATTTATAATCTTTTAATATTAAGCTCAAGTCTTTCTATGGAGAAAGATATTTCATTTAATGTTTGTCATTTCTTTTGTACATTATTTACATTATTCGGACTATTGTCCTCATCTTTGTCGCCATATTTATTACAACGTTTCGGCCATTGTACACTCGGCCTTTAGTGGATAAAGGCGTTAGTTAGATCCAGTGACAGGACCCAAAGAGTGTGAGTTCAATACTCGGTTAAGGCAGTGGAGAACTTTCAAAGGGAAATTAACAGGAGATAACTAATAACTGACATCCATTAAACATGGCACGTGGAACTAGAACAGTCTACCCCAGTGAGCGAAATAAAGGGTTCAGTTCAACATTCCAACCACCTGAAGAAGGCCGGAGCATACTACGGCCGTAACATTGTAATAAATATGGCAACAAAGATGAGGACAATAGTCCGAATAATGTAAATAATATACATAATACCTCATCTCAGAAATATAGACACATTTCTTTTGTATTAGAATGGTTTCTAGACTTTTGTGTCTTTCGTTGCAATAAGTCCTATATAACATTTTCATGTCATCTATAAAAATTGGTCTTATGGTAATATTATATGTGCATGAATTGCACAAAACTTTGACAAATGACAAGTCAACCTACGAGACAGTGTGGTGCATATGTAGCCAATGTACAAATATATATATCATACAGGGTATTTTATATATATATAAGTACCTGTAAAAATTTTCTGAAAAGGGCCCCAAAGTTGATAAAAAACAAAGTTTTATCGACAAAATGTTTGTTATTAAGAGGAAAGACCAAAGTATTTTTTGATTATTTTATAAAATTTTTTAATCCTTTGGTTAAAAATAATGTTTTTCTTGCATCTGCAGTGGGCGAAATATTAGTATGGGCAATTTAACATCATTTTTTGTGGTTAAAAAAAAAAAACAACACAAAACACTATTTTGGAAATAATTGTTGGATTTTAATTAAATTTTCTGGGGCTTATGCACAAATTAATTAAATTATTTTTTTTTAAATATTTTGTTTAAGAAAATCTTGGTAAAAAAAAAAAAAATTATATATATATATATATATATATATATATATATATATATATATATATATATATATATATATATATATATATCTTACCCCCATTTATTAAATTTTATGAAATTCCAAGAAATTAAAATTTCAGGGACTTTGAATTTATATTTGTTAAAAGCAAGACTCCTTGGAGAATTTAAATCATCAATTTATTTTTGTTAAACAGAAACACTATTTACCAAAAATTTGCTCTGAATTACAAAATAAAAAATGCAATAAAACTATAACATTACTTAATTAGAAAAGCTTTTAATTGCTTTTATAACTAAGATATATTAAGGACACTATTGTTTTAAGAAAAAAAATTTTCAATGAATAATGAATTTTTACAATAGTTTTCATTTTTTTTTCATTTAAAAATTCTGTACTAATTTTAGCAGCTTGGATGATATTATTATCAAGTGAAAACTATATTTACTAATCATAAATGGAAAAGCTTAATACAAATCATCAAACATCATTATTTTAAAAATAATTTTGTATTTTTTTAATTAGTGTTCTGTTATTTTTAAGTACAGGTGACCATAAATGGCATTATCAGAAAATAAGAGCAATGATTATATAAATTTAAAACCAAAATTTCTAAAATTCAATACAGTATTAGAATATGGAAAATATTTTCCTAAATTTTTAAGATTACTGAGTACTTAAAAATTAAATAAAAAAGGCACTCACGTCATTTGCTTCAATTATGCTTTACAGATAAAGTCTCCATAGAGCAATATTGTATCTGTCATCACCTTGTCAAAAACTTAAACACAACAACTGTCAGGTTAAAAAATGCATTTCCATGATATTTTAAACTTAAAGTAAATAATATTTGTTTCAAATCAGATTAATTATACTTTAAATCAGCTAATATTCCTTAAATAAAGTTTCAGAAAAGTATATTTTATTCTTGGAAGATTTTTTTAATAAAGAGTTACATTGCGATAACAGACAACTAAAAAAGAACACTAATCAGCTATTACAGCAGAAAGAAACTCCTTCCAGTCAATTTAAATTAGTTTTTGAAATACAACAAAGTATTTTCCTTATTAGAAATATTAAATTTAATCTATTAACTTGAAATTAAAACTAAAATAAAATCAAGAAAGTTTTTTCATTTATAAAAATTCATTTAAATCTTTATATATATATATATATATATATATATATATATATAAAATAAAGTTTAATTTATAAATTAGGTAAAATAAGAAAAACTGTAACAATATACTATAGCATATTTTAACATTTCGGCTGCTGTACCCTCTAGCCTTCATCAGGTGCTTGCTGATTCAGGTAACCTTCAGGGAATTTCAAATTACACCCTTTATTTAATCTACAGGAGTAGATTGTTCTTATTCTGCAGCCCATGTCAAGAGATATCTCATTTAGTTCTTATTTAGTACTGCTCAGTTATTGCTCATCCTGTTTCTACTGAGTCCAAGTACACCCAACTGTGTAATCGTGACTCCAACCCAGCAATTGAATTCACAATTACTATGTTACAAATTCATGAACCAACACTTCAATCCACTAAGCTACTGTACAATATATAAGTAATTCTCAAAATGTAATTTTTTTTTAATTTTAAAAAGAAAAACAAAATTCATTTTTTAACAAAAAGAATGTTTTTAAAGCCAGTTTAGAAATAAAAACAAACCATTTTCAGTACCCACCACTTTTCAAATAAATAAAAATGGAACAATCTTTCTGCAGATATTTTAAAATTAAAAAAAAAATAAAATAAAATGAAGTAAAAAAGATTAATCAACATTCATTTTGATAAATTCTAATCACACATCATGAGCATTGTATAAAGATTTTTTCTAATCTTGAATTATTCTATCTTGAGATGAACCTAATTACACACCAACAATGCAATTACTTCAGTAAGCAGATGATACTGTGTTGATGGCCAATTCAGAAAGTAAACTACATGACTTCCTAGACAGGGTAGTAGGAGAAAATGAGAAAAAAGGACAAACCATCAATTGTAATACAGAATGTATGGTCATCAGCAAGAGAAAAAGCGTAAAATGCAAGTTATGAACTGGAGATGTAAATATCAAGCAGAAGTTCAAATATCTGAGAAGTGTTTTAACAGAGGATGGGAAATGTGACACTGAGATCCCAAAACACATTCCACTAGTGAAAGAGTCATTCCAAAAGCTAAGCAAGGTGCTGAGAAATGGAAAAATTTCATTAGAAACAAAGAGAAGAGTGTTGAATTGCTATGATCCATTCACTTATAAGACAGTGAATGTTGGACAAGGATGAGAAAACTAGAAGCAGCAGCAATGTGGTTCTACAGAAGGATATTGAAAATTCCATGGACAGAGCAAGTAAGCCACAAGGAAGTCTCGATGAAAATGGTAACAGAAAAAACACTTAGAATCAGGAAGCGATATCTGAAATCCTTGGACACATGATTATGAAGGAGAGTTTGTGCATATTAAGGGCAAGAGAGATAGGGAAGGCAGCAAGCTACTTACCTGACAAGAAAAACAGCGAAGAGTCATACAAGATAGAAAGTTGTGGAGAGCCATGATTGCCTATGTCTTGAATGGACATAGCACATAGAAGAATGCAATTACAAAATGCTATTTTGTAAGCTTACCATAATGTTTTCTTTTTAGTCATTTCATCCCAATCAAGGTGATAAAGCCACTAAGACACAAAGGGGTTACAGAGTAGCAGAGAATATGATAAAAATATACTTTTAAGGAGAGTGGACAATAAAAGAACAACAATTAAGACAGAAGATAACAATTGACATTGATCTTCAAAAATTTAAATGCAAAGTTGACTGATAAGCAAGAAGCTAGAGGAGAGTTCCACATGCAAGAAGTGCGATAGAAGAAACTGTTAGAATAGAACTTACGGTTGCATCTAGACATTTCAACTGCAAAATGACGAGACCTTGCCACCAATCTAGTACGGTGCTTAAATTCATAAAGTCTAGGTAACATAGAGGAAAGTTTATCAGAACAATTATCATAAAAGTGTTTATAGAAAAGGCATGGGGAAGCTACATTATGGTGGGAAAATCCCCAAGACTTAAACTGAGACTGACTTTCCTTTTCATTCGAGGATCAAATTCTTGCATAATAAAGTGTTTTCATGATTAAACATCTCTTAAAGCAACAAAAAAAAAAAAAAAATTTAATGGATAATGATAGCTTATATCTCTAACAGGACACCAGTACAGACCCTTTGAACTAGAACAATTCTGGCTAAACAAAGATGTATAGTAAGCCTACACTTACTAAGCTCTGTATGGACCAGCATCCAAATATAAAGAAAGTGTGTGATTACATTGTGCTCGTTCTAGTAATAAATAACCACCTGTCTCTAGAAATCAGTATTTGAAATTCTGTTTTTTTTTATCTGAGCTTGCAAGAAATCTTTTGGAGAAAACAATTCAAATTACTATCCATCTAATACATTGTTATCCTCCTGAAAATGGTTGTAAGTTGTTGAAAAAAATTGAATAAATAAAACAATTTTTTACTAATACTTTATAACCACAAATAAATTTATTTAAATTTAAGTAATCTTCACAATGCAGATGATTAACCAATCCTAACTTCCTACAGAGTAATTTGTTTTGTTTTAAAAGGAAAAAAAAAAAAAAAAAAAATTACAATTCTATAAATTTAGTTTCATTAGAAAATGTCTGCATAACATTTTCCCAGCCACCCACTGAATGGCTAAGAAAAAAATTGATTGGTTAAAAAAAAAAAAATAACATAATTCAAAGGTGAATGAATAAATTTAATGGGCAGCCATTATTTTTATATTTGAATAAACTTTTATTGGACAAGTCTTTTCATATCCAGTCAGAGATTAGAGTGATTATCACAGCAGATAATTTTTTTATTTTTAACATTTGGTAGGTAAAAGACATTTGTATTTTTTATCTCCACTTCTAATGAAGATATTAATTAAAAAAAAAAAAAATTATGTCACATTACTTTATTTTCATATAACAGAGGAATTTTTTTTAAGAGCCACTAGGAATTTCCAGAGAAAACAGAATAAAAATGACTTGATAACTTTTGCTTACATTTAAGAAATAAAATTCAGATGAGTATATACTAGAAATATTGATAATTTTTCTTAAAATTGAGTGAATCAGGCCAAAATTAATTTCTATAATAAACTAAATACGTATTTTATAAAATATGTCATGTTTAAACAATTTTAAAGTAGAAAAGATAATAGCAAGAATAAAAAAAATTGATAAATATTTTATTACCAAATTAATATTTTGACATTTAATCATATTGTGCCCAGAGTGTATCTGGTCTGAAAGTAACCCCTGAAGAGGGATAGGACCCTTCTAAAAAGGAGCCACTTACAAAGTAAATGTTTACAAACACAAATATAAACAATCAATATTTATCTATTCCCAAACCAATAAATTTATAGAGACTTAAATATAAAATAAAACTGATTTCAACATTAAATCATAAAAATTGACCAAGCTAACCCTGTCAGTTAGGGCTGTAGAATAAATCAACTGCACTACTACAGAGGAGTAGGACACCACCACCACCACCACCACATGAGTAGTCATGGTCCAGGGTAACACCTGTTAGGGTCCCAGCTATGGGTAAATAGTGAAACCCCAAAACAAAAATCAAAATACTAGGAAAGTATAAAAATACATTTTTATAGTAAAAATACCAGCAATTTTATTAAAAAAAAAAAAAATAATAAACAATGCATTTTATCATCTACAAATTATATATCTAAAAACCATGTTTACTCTGAGAGTATAAAATTATGTACAAAATATCTGTAGTTGAAAGCATAAAATGTGTACAAAATATTTACATTTCAGGATTAAATAACCCATAGGAGTTGATATACCACTAAATGAAGTCAACCAAACCAAAACATTACTACTAATTACTACATTACTGGGTGCCCCATGCAATATTCAACATTAAATCACCCAACACGGGCTGACATGTCATAAAATTAACAGAACCAAAATATTACTACTAAGTCAGGAGTTTGATCCTCACTGGGTGCCACATGCAATATTCAACAAGGATGATATGTCATAAAATTAACTATTCTAACTCAGAGTGTATTTTGGTATTTACTAAACTGGTACAAGGTGACTAATATGAGGTGTTCAAGTTAGGATTAAACGTATAACAGCAATAAAAAGCTTTCTAATCTTACTTCTGGCACAAAGTCACAAATTTGAGGAATTCAATGAGAAATGATCATAGTAATAGTCCAACCACTACTTCAAAGGGCTGTAACCTATATAGACAGGACACATTTTATCACAGGTTATTTTTTCTCTCCTTTAAATGAATAGTTCATTCTTAAATCAAAATTTTTAAAAAAAGAAACTCGTCTGTATTGAACTAGAAAAGAATGGATATATTTCTATAAGGAATCCATGGTTTGAAAATAAAAAAAATATTTCACATTCTGTTTTCTTTGTATAAACATATTTGATCATGGCTCTCCACAGCCTCCCTGCAGTTTGGGGGTTAACTATTTGCCCATAGCTGGGACCCTAATAGGTGCTACCACCCTGTGTCAAGGTGGACCTGGGAACAGCAATTAAGAGGTGGGTCCACATTCCTCAAAACCTGCCGATCAGAGGCCTTGCTGCCAGATGTAGTTTATCGTCATACCCAGGACACTGCACAGAAGTTGATAAGCAGCTAAACGAAAACAACCAACCAACTGGTCATGGAATCGATCATCATTAAGCCTTATTGCATAATTTTATTTTGTTTGGGATTTTCAAAAATCAATATTAGCTTAGAAAGTGGAGCAATGGACTTAATGAATTTGCAAGTAATATTCAAATTCCAGCTGAAACAGTTTGCATTCATTTTGTATTCATCTCTATCCAAGAGCATTAATACCATCTCTTCCCCCTCTCAAACTATAGATGAAATAAGAGTATATCGAGTTGTTTAGCCTTGGTTGGTAAGCAGTCTAGAAGAAAGCTAACTCTGAATTCAAATGGAGAAGGCAGTGAGGAACCACTCCTTTGTTTTTCCCAAGAACAATGATGGAAATGATGGTTGTGTGCATTTCTGTGCAAATCCCTTCAGGATGTAGGCAATCATGGGTCTCCACAGATTCCATTTCTTTTTTATCTGAATTACCATGACTTATTGAGAAAGATAGTGGAGTAGTTTCCTGTTTGTTGCCTTTTGTCTATTTTCCAAATAATAAATAATACTATAGTTTTTCTAAATTGTAAATAATATTAGAGGTCATTTTCTAAATAATAAATAATGTTGCAGGTCATTTTCTAAATAAATAAGATTACAGATTATTTTTACACTAATAAGCAGGTAAATCAAGTGGATAAAAAAATGACCATAAAATTACTAGTATGCTTTTTATTTCTGAGTAAAATCTGTAAAACACAATAGAAAATATCAACAAACAAGATAATGAATTAAAAGTGAATTAAGTTAAATAAAGTGTAAAATTTTGGTACTAAATGTGAACTTTAATTTAAAGACAAACTTTCAACTTTCTGAATTTCAGATAAAAAATTATGGACTTAATATTGCAATTTTTGGTGTCTTAATAAGTAAAAAGTAAGTCAGTATTAAAATCAGATGTGTATGTAGCATAGCTGTTATCAATGCAATAAGTAGGAGTTTCATGTTGTGTGCAAACTGCAACTGAGACTGCACAAATACTCTTGGAAGGAAATGGACCCAGATCTCGACTGGGTTTTCTAGCTTAGTTTAGCAACCAGTCTAGAAAAAAGATAATTCTGAATTCAAAATTAGTTGAGCAGGGGCTAGCAACACCACCCTGTAAAAATCTAATTGTTATAGAAACCACTGAAGCAATACTAGCATGCTTAGGCAGTGGCCTTATACACCAAAATGGAGCCTACATTGTAGAGATATATACAATACTAAAATCCCCAAAACAAATAGATTTACGAGTGACAGTTAATTAATTTCTATTGTAATTATAATTTATCAGTTTTAAGGTCTTCCTATCTTCACAGAAAAGGTTTTGTTTTACATTATATGAAAACCAGAGATAAGCAATGTTTTCATGAAATCAAAGTTCATCTGTGATTGAACATTGTTAAATAGAATCTATTTCAACCCTAACATTGAATTTTGGTACCAAAGTGATTTTTTGGAGGGGGTGGGCATTTCTACATAATCAGAAATTCCAATTTTTTTTTTGTTTTTTTTAATCATTTCACTACATGCAAGGCAACAATGCCACAAAGTCGCATTGGATTACTGAGAATGAAAAAGAATATAAGATTTTAGTGAGGAGAAAGGACAATAAAAGAACAAGTGTCAGAAAGACAGACGATGGCGATTGGTATTGCATTTAAATTTTTGAAGGAAAGCAAGAAATTGGAAGGGAATTCCACAGGCAAAAGTGCAAGAAAAGAAACTATTAGAGTAGAACAGATGGTTGCATCTAGCTAGTTCAACAGTAAAATGACAAGACCTAGTTACCAATCTAGTAGCACACTTAAATTCATATAGTCAAGGCACCAGGGGAAGAAATCTCATCAGAACAGTTTCCACAAAAATATTTTTAGAAAAGATAGAGGGAAACTACATCACGTCGGTGAGAAAGTGACTGAACTCTTTGGATTTTGTCAAGAATCTTGAGATATATAATAGGAGATATGGCAGCAGTATTCTTCAATGCATGGACGAATGGTAGATTTATAAAGGTGCAAAATGAGTAATTGCCTACTCAACATTTACACTGGTAGTAAACCATTCCATTGGGCTTAATTTGGATTTGACATTTTTTGACCATGAACAAAAAAAAAATAAAAAAATAAAATAAAATAAAACAGAAGTCGTGATAAACCTTTCCAAAACAGAAACTATGACCTGGAATTGGAATGAAAGCAGTGATGGCATATACCCTGAATCCATCATAAAAATTCAGGAAGTGAAATTAGTAAATACTAAACACTTCATATACATCGCTGTATGGATTAGTTATAACAAATTTAGCATAGGAGAAAATGAAATTGAACATAAAATAGGCTATACTATAGGTAGTTTTGCCCAACATTGCTAACTGCTAAAGATCCAAAACATTAACCTGAAAACTCAAGTCATGTTCTTAAATAGCCTTGTCAGATTGAGACCTTCATAAGGATGTCATGCATGGTGCCAAACCCTTTCAGAAATATCTAAACTGTCAGCTGAATGCAACTGTGGAAGAATGGTTAAAAATGGCTCTGAGCGAGTGAAGCCTTCTTCAAACATTGTAGACTGGTGCTACAGAATCACTAACAAAAAACTTCACCAGATAACTAAAACCACATCAGTTGAGGACTTTCAACAACAGCAACAGTTAAAATGGATACCACATGTAACTCTAAGAGAAACTAATGACTTAATCAAGATGCTGACACACAACACTATTTCAAACAAAAAGTTAGGAAGTAAGTCCCCTCAACACTGGAAAGAATGATGACAGCAATCGAACTTGAGAAACTTATATTCCTGAAAATATTTGCTCGGCTGTGAATGCTGAATGTTGCCTTATTAGGAAACTGCTAATATTACTGTTATATTCCGTGCTAATAGGAATACTTGAAAAACAAAGTGGATAAAATAAGTAACGGTTTAATGTAAAAACCAGTACAATAAGAATAAAGGTAACAGTTAAGCACAAGGTTGGCACAAGTCAATCCAGTAGTGAGTGCTACTATTAGAAGGTCAGTAGTTTTTGCGTAAGTCTGAGTTGTACTAAACAGATCCCAGGTAGTATATTTAGCTACCCACCCATGAGGGTTACATGTGGCACAAGGCCGGGTTTAACGTGGGATCTCCGAGCCTGTAGGTTCGGCCAAAAATATCCCCTATTCAAACTCGTATATACGGGTTCAGGGTCAGTCTACCTCCCTGAACGAGACTGCCCTTCGGCGGAGCCTTGTCCGGGTTCCTCTCGGCCCGAAGGCAGAGAGTTTCACTGTTTAGCTGGAACAGATCCCAGCTAGTCTTTGTAGTCCGTTGACTTACAGATACTTATAGGTAGTTACTACCTATAGTGTAGTCACATAGTGGGTGACAGGTTATTCCATTACATCAATTACCATTACTAAGAATTTTGCTAATGGGAAAAATGATTATTCACTCAAATAATGACAGGACAATATTGCTTAAGTTTGTGACTAACCATGGTTATGCTGTAACTCTAGACTGAAATGTCAATCAGAAAATATCCAATATTATATGTGAATTTGGATATCATTCATATCTGTAATGTGAATCAATTTCTTTTTTCTTTTACAGAAAATAATTATTTTTGAAATTGAACTTCGTATTAATAAGTACATTTAAGAAGAAGAAAACAACTCACATCTAGCAGTTATTAGACATAAATAAAAGCAAACCTCCTGAGAAAAAATACAAAGACATTTAATGAAGATCAGTTACAGTCTATGTTATCAAACAATCAAGAAAAAAAGTTTTTCATTTAAAAATGAAGTTTGAAACGTAACTACAAATTCTCAAAGTTGTGCAATAAAGAAGGTGGGTGGACATTATTTTCAGACAATTGTTTGATTAGCGGCCATTGTTTATTTTCTTAGTTACATTTCTTTTTTTAAGTGATTAAAAGTTATTGAATTTTTTGTGGTTCTACAGAAGGCTGCTGAGAATACTATGTATAAGGCATGTGAGCAACAAGGACATTTTAAGGAAAATGGAAACAAAAAGACTTTTCAAACACATAATGGAAAATTTGACACTCACAGTACATATTAATAGAAAAAGAAACTGGAAAAACAGCAAGTAAACTATCTAACAATCTTGTGTAAATAGATAGCAGATTAGGAGCTGGGATAGATAGTAAAAAAGCAAACATTGCTAAAAGCTACAAAGGACAGGAAGTTGTGGAGAGCCATGATCGCATATGCCCTGAAGAGTAATGGCATAGAAGAATAATTAAATTTTTAATTAAATTATCATTTTAATATGAGTTAAGAAAAAAAAATTGATGAAATTTCATAACATTATAGTGATCTCAAATACTACTGTTGTGAAAGTGAACATAAATTAAGAAATCCTTAATTTCACAATGATTAAAAAGAAGTAGCCAATTCTCGTGATTAGTTTTCATAACAAAAAGATCCCTTTACAGGGTTCCCAGTTTAATCTTTGAATAAAATCCCCTGATACTTCCATGAATAATTCCACCGAAATTCCCTGATCATGGGAGATTACAAAAGAGAGAGACAAAAAGTAGTAAGTATATAGCTGTGCTGGAGCACAGCTAAAAACATAAATGGGCAAAGAAACAAATTTTACTCATCCTGCAAAACATATATAAATAACATTTAGAATTTATTTAAAAAAAAAAAACAAAAAAAAACTCATATGATAAAGGTCATTTGATGCAGGTCAATTTCCATCACAGTAACATATTCCCTGTGCCTTTTCTATAAATATTTTAACAGTAATTGTTCTGATGAGCTTTCCTATTTTCCTTATTACTACTAGTATTTTGTTTAGTTTCTTGTATACAAATTGTATTCATTGTAAATACAATTCATTGTAAATATTCATTGGGATTTCATTTTTAAATGTTATTTTATTACCCACTCCCTGGCTCCCAGACAAATTGTACATATGAGAACTAGTTAGGACTACATAGAGACTTTGAGGTATTATGGTAGCTTTAGTAAGAATGGTAAGTAAGAATGTGTGGTTTTAGTGTAAGGAATACTGTGGTATGTTTGGGTTAGTAATCGTGGCTAAGTTTAAGATAAGACAGATTGAAGACCAGCCTTCCCCTATCACCACTTTTGGCCTTGTACCACATTTTTGTATTAAAACAATAAATATTGCTTTCCTCTTTGGTACCTTGACTTCCTGAAATACAAACAAAGTACTAGATTGGCAGTTAGGTCTCAATTTTACCATTGAAATTACTAGTTGTAACCATAAGATCTATGTTAATAGTTTCTTCTACTGTATTTCTTACTTATGAAACTTTCTTCCAGCTTGTTTTCCTTTCAAATACAATCTTTTCAAATTTAAATGTAATATGTCGACATCATGTGTCCCCTTGACTCTTGTCCCTTTATTGTGCTCTCTGTTTCTTTCACTCTTGTGTTTTAGTAGCTTTTTTGCCTTGCTTGGGGTGAAATGATAAAAAAAAAATTACTTTTTCAATTCCCGGTTTTTCAGGTTGATTTATTACCGATTTGCAAAATACATAAAGTTAATACTGAACACTAGCAGTAAGCTCTATAGACTAAAAATGTGTATGTACAAGCATATCAAGAAAAGCACACTAGTATTTCACAACACAGACTAAAATCATGCCAGAAAGAGAAAAATCATTCCCAATAAGTAGTTTTTTGTTTTTTTTATTTAGTCACAGAAAAAAAATGAGCAAAAGACCTCAGATTATTAATACTCATTTATATTAGGTTGGTGCAAAAATAATGTTGTTTTATATATATAAGTTGAACGTCAAAAAACGACATTATTTTTGCACCAACCTAATACATTTATCATTATGTGTGCATGCATTTAAAATTTGCTATATTTATAGAAGAAGACTAAAAGTGCTCAATATCCGAGATAGATGGTCTGAAGATCAATTGATGGTTGAAGTTTCATTCCCATGTCTACACTGTCAATGTTTAAAATGAAATGTAAAATACACAAAATATATTTAGGAAAAACATGTATACAAAATATATTTATCCCATATGGTATAATCCAAATATTGATTTTATTTTTAAACAAGCTCATAGGGGTAGTTTTTTTATGAAATAGGTATTTTTCCACCTCATGAAATTTTAAATATATCAACTGATTGTTCAATAAGTGATAGAGATATTGTGTTTTTATCCTAACATAAATTATTTAAGATTTTTAAAAAGGTTCAGTTATGCAAATAGAAATCTGGATGAAATATGTTTTTTTTTTTTTTTAAATAAATATAAATTCACAAAAGTTCGTTAGAGCACAAGGAATACACTATGAAAATTTCAAAGGTTATTTCTAGATGGACTAAAAACACTTATATTTTGAAATCTGATTCTGTTCCACTGGAGAATGATTTTTTTTTATTAATTAAATCGATAAAAACAGTAGGTTTTATGATTTTGTCTTTTTACTTAATATTTTGGGGAGAATTTGCCAAACGATTGTTCTTGAAATCGATACAGGCAAAAACTCACATGACTACACAACACACCCAGCCTTCAAATCAAAGAAAGTGGGTTTCTCTGTAATAATTAACAACAAACTTTGTTGATAATATATCTTTACAAAGTGATAGCGATTAAAACAATTTTGACCACTAAAAAGGTGAAAAATATACAAAATAGTAACATTGACAAGAGATACCCAGTAGCAATCATCATACCTGGGTAAATTGTGACGGTATCAAAACACGAAAGGGTTTTCAAATGAAGTACTTAGAAACAGTAGCAACAATAGAAAATTTCAAATACCAAGCAAGATTCAGTAGTTCCTACTTTAACAGAAACTGGTTTATAGTTAACATTTATTCGCTGTAAAACAGTAAAGACGTTTTAATTAAAACTTCGGTTTTAATGTCAACACAGGTCATTCAATATGAATGAATCAGTGATTGAACACAGGGAATACTGTGTGTACTGTGCGCTTATTCTTGGTTTAAGGGTCCTAGCATCGGTACATTAAAAGACTTAGTAATGAAGAAAAAAGACCAGTTTTAATAAATATTTTAATCTGCAGGAAGGAGAAAAATAAAAAGCGTGAAGCGAATGGATGAGGGTAGCAGTTTACACTATAAAAAACGTTGAAACCTTTTATGTTACAAATATCTATCACCATGTTCTGTTCAGCCATTATTAAACTACTAGCTTATTCTCCGATTCTGGTTTCTCTCGACGTTAAACTCGGAGTCTTTGCTTTTATTTTTTCTCTGATTTTGTTAGCTTTTTAAAAATGTTTTACCCTCTTTTCATAGGGTAATCTGACATTAAAAGAATAAACTTAGAAACGAAAGGATGTTTTCTATAAAAAAAAAAATAGCAAAAAAACTAAAAACAAATACAACAAAAAACCTGCACGTTTTTGTAAACGAGTCAAGAAATCGAGGCCCAAAAAGTGAAACTTTTTTTTTCCTTCTTTCCTAAAGAGAAACTATCACAGCCAGAGAAAATGATCAGGAATTAAAATTAAAGCAAAAAGAATCCTGGTCATTGGATGGAGAGATTTAGAGATATTGTAAAAAGCATAGCATCGTCATCTTTACAGTTAGTTAAAAAATTTTAACGGGAGTTGTTTTTTCTTTAAATCAGAAAGAGCAGGACAAATGAAAGAAAATAGTTTACATTTTATTTATTATTTAAATACAGTTGAATAAAAATGGGTATATATATTGTTACAATAGCAGGTTACCACACAAAGTAAACAAGTTACTTATTTTTTAAAAAGTGAAACAAGGCAAGATGGAATCAGACACACACTACCACAGTCTATCACTCAGAGATACGATTATGTTTTTCAGTTACACAATTGAAATATTTTTCTCTTTGTCACGGACGTTTAAAAGCACACATTTAAAAAATATTACATGCAATCTTGTGAGATATAAAGTCAGAGAAATGTTAACGTTCTGTTATTTAAAAATAAAGGTGAAAACCCCACGTTGCCTATGTGTAGGTAGTCGCAAGAAAAAGAGATAAAAAGTGTCTGTAGGATCTTTTCTTTTGATTAATTTTAGCCACTTTGATTTTAAAATCATATGGCTAGGAGACCATCCGAGAGATATTCTGACCACTGATCCCTCATTTTATGACCAAAAAGCCTAAAGGAAATATAACAAATGAGACAAGGATGCTGTACTAGCAAAAGAGAGATGAAGTAATAATAAAGGAAGCGGTTTCAACGTGTGAACATGATAGATACGGTCCCCCCGTTGAAAATAAAGTTGAGATTTTATCCCGATTACACCCACATAATCTCTGTCGTTTAGCAATTAATAATGATAATCAAGCTTCTTTCTTATTTTTTAAAAAATAATTATATATCTGTGAAAAATATTATCAGACCTTGAACAATCAGCTCCGTCTGTTTTCTCCTCTTCTCTGGATGATAGTGGTAGGTATTGTTTTCTCAATTTCGCCGGCAACTCACTTCACTCCATGCCATCGTTCGCCATGGTCAGCGTATAAAGGCCAGAGAAAATCCAAACTCGAGTTGGGACGATGGACAATAATGAAATGCCTAAACAAATGAAATAAATGGAGAAATGAGAGCTTTGTTCAATGTGAGGTTGTGTTAAATACGAAGATCGCACAGCCAACTAACTTGAGTGGCTAGCTGAGTGAAAGTGGTTGGTTGACAAGAGAGATCCTGACAAAAACCAATTTTTATTCGATCGGCATTGGAGGCGACGAGGTGAGCAAGTCGCTGTGTACTTGTATACACTAAGGGGGGAAATTAATCGCAGACACATGAAGAAGGAAATATACTCACCTTTAAACACACCGGGAACTGCGTAGGTTAAAAGAACAAGTCCTCAGGCTGGGACAGACGAGACAAGAGAGGCCACTTAAGCAACAACCAGACTTTTTCTCAATCAGCTGTCATTTTCTGTATGTGTGCGTGTGTATGTGTTGTCTTTTAAGCATTGTGGGTCAACATCCGGGCTTGGAATCTTCAAATCTTCGGACTTTCTTTCACATTTTTCACCCTGAAATCATTTTTATGGAACCTTCGCAATTCTTATCAGCAGTCCTACCAATTTCATACGGGTCTTTTCTTTCTTTTTCTTTAAAAAACACAAAACACAAATAGCCGTTCTTACCTCCTTCTCACCGAATTTTCCTTCTTGTCGTTAAGGGAGACTGTTTTTCGAGAAGGGCACTAGGATAAGACCAGGGTTCGAAGGTACTTTTAGAAGAATTATCTTTTGGTTTGGAAATAATAGTGGGATGAATACATAATCTCAGGTGAGCACCTGCTTGTAACTATATTTTGCAGTAAAGCGGAGGATATAAGAATCCAGACTGCTACATGAACGATGTGAAAGTGCCGGGTGGGGGGAATTTGCAGATTTCGGAAGTGGATAGAAAGAGAGGTCACATTTTTGAAATGTCCTGAATTTCCAAATACGAATTTAATTTCAGGTCTCACAAATCACAGAGGTGATTTATTCTTATTCTCTAAAATAACCCCTCTAAACAATAAAAATAAAGCTTCTTTTTTAAATATCCGACAAATGAATATGTTGAATTTGACCGTGCTTTTTTAAATGGACTGGATTCATGATTTAGATTTTAGAAGGTTCCTTTTTTCCCCTCTGTGCGTTATTTCGTTTGTTTTTCTTTTGTTTTTGTTTTTTCTTTCTTTGTTCATCTTAAATTTATATTCTACATCCTCAAAAAAATCTAAGATTTTTTTTGTGATTTCTTTAAAATTTGAATTAAGTTTCTGTTTAAATAAACAAGAAATTTGAAGTTGGTCATTTAATGTTTTTATGATTTAACTAAAAAGCCACTTTTTTGTAAGCAAAAAAAACACACAAACCATTAAATATTTTATTTTTTATTTAAATAAATATAACCTTACAAAATATTTGGCTTTTTAGTTTTTAGATACTAAACGAAATCCGTTTTAAAGTATTTATTTTAAAATAGTTCTAAATTATTTCGAGCTGAAAAAAAGAAAAAAAAACTTTTTAAAAGGTAACCTTAGGTTACCCATGAAGGAGGTTGAAGGAGCTTTACTTTAAGAAAATAATTATTCGCCTGTCATATTTTTATTTTATTTATTTATGTATTTATTGTTATTAGATACATTTTAAAACTTTATCATAAATAAAACTAAAAAAGGCGGAGGATAACGGAAACCCATATTCTGTGCATCTTTTTGCCAGTATTTTGGTTAAAAAAGATTTAAATTTGGTATTATTATTTTCTTTAACATTGTGTTGAACAATTTTAAAAGTTGTCATCATGTTTAAATTATCCATGATTTAAAAAAAAATTAAAGAAAAAAATCTACATTTAAATGAAACGTAAAGTAAAATTTTCACTTCAGAGAAATAATTTCCAATTCGATGCTTTGTACCGTTTTTTACCCACAAAAATCATATACAACAAATAATTTTGTAAATTAAATAAATATGATAAAGTAAAAAGTTTCTAACTAAATTTATACTTCTTTAAATTTCCCGAATTGATTGCTAAATCTCTTCATTATATATTCATATCTTCGCTATTTATGACTAGCGTACGGTAATTTTTTAAAAAGAGCTTCTCTCACTCTCTAGTCTGTGCTGAAGCCATTGCACGACATTTTTAAGGTTGAATAATAATGATTCCTGTGAGGTTAGACCAATTACGACTGACTTTGATTGCTTAATTACTTAAGAAAAACAATGTGAAATGAGTAAAAATCATACTGGTTACGTTCTTTATTCAATTGTCTCACTTGTTATGATTTTTAGCCGTTTGTAATTTGTAAGTTACCCGTGCTATCACTGGGAGGATTTATTAAACACAATTACATTTAAACTCAAAGACTAACCATATTTCATAGTGATAGTGAATGACACAATAAATTCTCGCATTAGGAGAAAAAATGAAATATTAATCATAAATAAAATGCATTTTAGTAATGTCGGTATTTAGGCCTGGCATACTAAACTTTTTATCGTTTCTTACCGCTGACGTTACCATTATTGTTACTCCTTTATTTAGCCTTCTACCTTAGCTTTTTTTTTCTTTTTTAGCACTAACAAAAGATGAACTTTGATTCCTATAAGTTAAATTGTGCAATTTTCACCTAAAGTTTGTTTTATTAGGTCTTGATATTCAGTGTGTAGGTTGAGCATTGAAAATATGATAATAAAAAAGGGATTGTGAGTGGGTAGGAATTACTAACAGAGGACTATTATTTGCATAAATTTATTTAATTTTCTTCCTATGTTTATTATTTAGAAGAGAATAAAGCCTAAATATATTGTCTATAACTGGAGAAGAGTTGTAAACATTCCAAATTTTTGTTTAAGCATTTGATTTCCTTTTTAATTGTTGCTAAGTTTTGATCCCTTCTACAATTTTCTTCACAGGGGCAAATTAGGAGTTCAAAATGGACAGTCAAATATCACAAACTGGCCCATTAATGATTCTTGTAAGTCAAATGCAGTGAGCTCATACAGTTGGGGTTTGGGGGGTGTTGTAAGCTCCAAGAAAAATATGAAAACTAGAGAGGCCAATCAGTTTATTCTCCTATTAACTTGATGCCAAACAGCATCAATTCTCCAGCAAAATGGGACTTTGCCCAGTATCCTAGTGGCATAATCTCTTCCTGTTTCTTTGGGTGTATGATTCATAAGAAAAAAAGAAAGAACTCCCATGTTTTTTTCTTTTTTTAACCTTTGTCATTACTTACATATCGGAAGAAGGTTGTAGAAGAAATTAGGGGAAACATCATAGTAAGTAAATGCTAAGAAGTGGTCTAGTTTGAATAAAGCTTGGAAGGACTTAAAAAAATATATTATACATATTAAATACTGAAATGAAACTGATTAAACCAGAATTGATAGCCTAATACATAAGCAGTTGTAGGATTACCTCACCTTGTTTGCCAGGAGACTTCTCTTAACATTGACTAGGTGGCATTCTATAAATTAGTATAAAAGGAAAAGGCACAAACCTACTCTCTTTTTTCACTCTTCTACCAGAGGAAAACTGTAGTATCAAGATATGTCTCATTTTCAGTCCTTAAAATGTAACTTCACTTAATGAGCCCCAATAAAAATAAATATATAAAAATAAAGTATATAAACAAAAATAAAAAGTATTCAAATTAAAATAAAGCATTTCTGCTTTCCTTTAAAATCCTTATCTTTTTCTTTTATTCTCTGTCTTTGAACTTCTTTTTCCTACTTCTCTCAACTAACAAGAAAGCAACCCTCAAATAAAAAGAGGAGGAAGAAGAAGAAAAGACTAAACCCAAACAAAAAATGCCGGAAGTTTGCAGGATCAGAGCCTACATTTTTTGTGACATCAAATATCAAAAGACTCACTCTAAAGAAAATAAATAAAAATATATTTATTTTATGCCCCTGAGCTAGTTCATTTTATCCCAAAAGTTTCCAGCAAAGAAAATCTTACCACTAAGTACAAGCTCCCAAAACGTATTAGAGCAATTTAAAATATTTGGTATTCTAAGGTAAAAATTTGATACCTCTGTTCTTGTTGTTGTATATATTGTGAAATATAGACTGCTGCAGAATTCATAACTGAAGGAATGTCTGTAAAATGGCGGTAGGTGTGATTTAAGAGGCAATGACAACCTTCAAATGATTATCTTGTAATATCTGACTTTGAAACAACAACAAATATCTAACAAATTATATTTTGTAATAAAAATAATGAATCAATTATATAGTACTGAAATAGAATTGTGAAAATAATTTTATCAACACAGATATTCACTTGGTTATATTTAGTGATTCTGTTGTAATGTCTCACACTCTCTACCGCCTATGTGGACTGACTATATCAGTAGCTATATATATATTGGGTACAGAATATACCTGAGGGCTTGCTTTGGCAAATAGTTGGAGATTCATCTCCAGCTGTGCTCATCGAACTCTCTGCCCAAGGCAGAAAGGAACCCAAATGAGGCTATGCCGAAGGGCAGAGTCTCATCTGGGGTGGTAGACAGCTACCTGACCCTGTTTTTTACAGTCTATGGGGAATTTTTGCCCAAACCTACAGGCTCGGATACCCCACGTTAAATTCGGCCTTGTGCCACATCTGACTGCGCGGGGCAGTTGGCAAATATCCTTGCTTCGGCAATGAGTTTTTAAAAGAAAACTTTCCTTTATCTTAGGCCTTATTTAAAAACTTAATAAAGGATTTGTATTAAACAACAAATCAGGGTGGTGTTGGATGGAAATGATAATTTAAAACAATTTTTTTTTTACTCATATTTACTTTCTTCTTAATTTCTAGTTGTCTTTTATTACAACAGATTTGATCTTCTACAAAGGTTGTCATGTTCTCATAGCAGTAAAGCAGTGGACATCTACCAGGCTTCTTTGAGATGAAAGCGATGTAAGATTGAATCCCACTAAGAGCTTTTTATTTATTTCTGATCTATGCTTTCTTCTCACTGCTGTAAAATTGATAGCCCAAATAAAGTTGTGATAAAAAGAAAGTATAAATGCAAATGAAAATAAATACTCACCAAAAATGAATAATAATGGTTGACAATGCTTCATCTGATAAAAAATGATGATATGACACATGGTCAACCCAAGGTGAATCCTTTGGTCACAGACACAATTATGACCCTTCTCACTGGTTGATTCTGGATCAATTTTTTTGCTGGTTGTTGAAGTTGGCCATTCTAATCTGCACCCCGCCTTGCACCACGTTGTGCTTTTTGATTACAGATCTGGTAAAGACTGAATTGTCCTCAGCAATTGTAGCATTTCGATCATGGTGAAGCTATGTCGCAAAGGAAGAATAAAAAATGTTCGTTGCAGACAGAATAAAGAAAAGACAGGAATTTCTTCAGGGTCTATTTTCTATGTGGTTTTATATTGTTCTTTGTACAGAAATATTAACCCTTCCTACTTTGAATTCTATCATGACATGTTGCTTAGTTTAGCTAAGTCTGAAACAAAGCTAAAGTCAGGAGTTCTTTTTAGCAGCAAGTCATGTTGGATTCAGCAGCTCCTCCGGATGTCTGGTCTCATCTGCGTCTCTGGCTGACAACTCTGGAATTGGAGCTAGTTGCTTCAGTGTTTTGTTTATATTGACTTTTACCTAAGACTGGCATGAGGTTGATGTGGTTAGGAGGCCCAGTGTTTCCCCTATCTTCTGACAAGAGTTCTTTGGCTTTGGAAAATTAATTATCTCTCCAAATTTGGGAGACCCCATTTCCTATGGACAGTGGTTGCAGGGACTGAACCCCCTGATAACACCTTCTTTCTCTTATTTGTGCCTCTTACTATTACTTCTTAATGAGCATATGCAATTCCTCTGTCCTTCTTGGTATCTCACCTATGCCTATCAACTTGGTTGTCATTTTAAAAAATCTGGTTTTCAAACTGCGTGGCATGGCTTAGCTTCGGATCATTAATTACAATTATCATTTTAATTTCTTGACAGCAAATTTTTCCAAGCCTGGTCTTCTTTATAAAATCAGAAATTTACCAGCTGTTTCCTCTGGCAGCTCCCCCCATATCTTGTTAGCTCAATTGCAGTTTAAGAACCTTGAGCTGGGTCTTTACATAAAGAAATTCTATTTCTCAACTTGTCTTTATAAATTATCAAATATTATCTTTTCAATTGACTTTCATTTCCAGCTGGTCCCTAGGAGATGTTTTAGTCACTTACACTTTAAGGCAGCGCCATCAATCAATTGTCAGCCAAGCTTTTTCCAGATGGCCTCTGTGGTAATATCTTTCCCGAAAACAACAAAGTAACTTTCTTCAAGCTGTCTCTACTTAAAAAATAGACTTTCAATATTAAAAACAATTTCATTCTTTCTCTCAATTTGTCTATCATTCCATTCTTCAACCCATTTCATCTTGTTCCAAATTATATTTTAATTTTAACCTTTTCTTTCTGCTTGCCAGTGTCGCAATGAAAGCAAATACAAAGAAATTAATAATAATGGTTGAAACTGTTTCATTTGATAAAATTAAATTAAAAAGAGTCAAAATTATTTACTTAATTACTCAGAAGTAAATAGCCTATTTTGTAATATAAAACAGAATATGAATTTATATATTAATAAGTCAGGCAACCTGATCTCCCCTATTTGTAATAATATATATCATTGGTAACACAGGCACCAAGTTATCATGAAGATAAATTCTTTTAACTTCTGTCTGAATTTATGGAATGAGGAGTTATCATTATTCACATTATTTACATGTAGACTATTGTCCTCATCTTTGTTGTTATTATCACAACATTTCAGCCGTTGTGCCCTCTGGCCTTCATCAGGTGTTTGTTGATCTGGGTGACCTACAGGGACATTCAGATTGAATTCTTAATTTAATCTAGGTGGGTAGAGTGTTCTTGTTCCACTGCCCATGTCTAAGGATATATCGTCCAGTTCTTATTATTTGGTACTGTTCAGTTATTGCTCCCCCCCGTTTCTACTGTGTCCAAGTACACAGTGCCTGGTTCAGAGATTGAACAATTGATTAAAGCATTGGTTTATGACTTTGGTAACATCAATTGTGAGTTCAGTCTGTTAAAGCAGATATAGAAATTCATTGTAGATGATTTTATGATAGGATTCCTTCAGAAATGATTTACTATAGAAACATATTGTCAGTTATTTTAATAGCTGTTTATGCAGCACATGAAATGGTAGTTGGGATTCATGAAACAAATATGCCAAAGCTTTCATTTACTTTAATACAAGGTAACCAAAAAAGTTCTGTCCGTTTTTAAAGGAAAAAAAGAAAACACTTCACAGTATGTGTAACTTATATTTAGTCTTCGAAGTAATCGCCATCGGCATCCAGCACCTTCTGCCAATGTGTCTCCATCTGTTCAACGCTCTTGCGGTAGAACTCAGGGGGTTTTGATGCAAAGAAGTCCGTGTGGGCTTTGCGCAAGTCTGCTTCATTGGTGAAGGATTTCCCCAAAAAAATGATTATCCTGGCAGTGGAAGAGGTGGTAATCGGATGGCGCAAGGTCAGGTGAATAAGGTGGATGGCACAAAGTCTCCCACCCAAGTTGCTGTATGGTATCCCTGACCACTCGCACAACATGCGGCCTGGCGTTGTCATGGAGGAAAAGCACACCTTTGTGATTCACCAGTGCTGGCTCCTTCTGCCGCAATGCCTGTTGTTTCAATTGCTGCAAGTATAGGTCTCCAGTGACCATTTGGCCTGTTGGTAGCAGTTCATAATGAACCACTTGATGACCTGTCCACCAGACACAAAGCATAATCTTGTGTGGGTGCATAGGCGGTCTTGCGGTGTGAGGGACAGCATTCTGAGGAGACAACCAATGTCTGGAATGCTTGGGAGTTTCCTACAGAAACCACTTTTCATCACTGGTAAGCACTCGATTGAATAAGGATGCAGTACGGTGGCGAGAAAGCAGCGATACGCAGGCTACCACTTGTTGTCCCTTGTGGACCTCCAACAGCGTTTGCAGAACCCACTTGCTCAGTTTGTACGTCTTACCTAGGCAGTGCAGGTGAAGTCTAACTGTTTCATCGGAAACATTGAATTGTCTTGCAAGTTCACCACACGTTAGACTACTGTCCTCTTCAATGGCCGCCTTCAGGACTCCGTAATTCAAGACCTGTGGTCGTCCACTGCGAGGCTGATCATGCAGAGACAAATCTCCCAACTTGAATTTTCAAAACCAACGCCTTGCAGTACATTCATCCACAGCACTATCCCCAAACACTTGACATATACGGCGACTTGATGCAGCTGCTGATAAGCCCACTTTGAAGTTGTAAAGCAAACAGCTCCGACTGAGATCTCTAGACACTTCCATCCTTCTCACAGCTGTCCGGCTTATAACTGATGGCCGGGCACAGTGTGCGTGTTTTTTATAACGTCTGACGGCTGTCCGAATTTGAAAACAATTGCTACACGCATTTCTTATATATTTCAACTTCATTCAATGACTAATCAAAAAACGGACAGACCTTTTTTGGTTACCTTGTAATTACATATATGTTGACACTTCTTCAGCTTATCAAGGTATAAATCCATCTCTTCTCCCTCTCAACTATGGGTTAATTAGTAAGACCTGTATGACTAAATCATTATTATCTCTAAAAAGAAAATTCTTACAATCTAAAAATATTCCTGGCTTTAAATAACCTGCAATGGGTTAATAGATGTAGAAAACAAAAAAATTCCTCAGCTTATCGATATGATCACTGAAATTAAGCAATGTTTAGTCTGGTCAGCACCTAGATGGGTGACTGCTTGGGAATACTAGGTGCTGTAAGCTTGGGTATACAGATGGTGTAATAGATAACAGTTTTGAATTGAAAATCAGAGAGTCATGTTCCCATTTCATTCAAGTTTGCTTTATTCTCTTATATGCAAATACACTTGGAAAAAGTATGAATCTACCTCTTCTCTTCATAGCTATGAGTTAAATAGTGGAATTTGTATCAGTAAAAATTATTATTATCCCCCAAATTTCTAACAGTCTAAAAATATTTTCTGGCTTTAAATAACCTGCAAACGGTTGATAAACCATAAAATGGAAATCAATCAAATCAGCTTATCGAGTTAATTAAATTATACACAAAATTTTGCATATTTCGAAGGCCAGATTTTTTATTTTAATATAATGTATCTAATACATATACACTCACACACACACACACACACACATATATATATATATATATATATATATATATATATATATATATATATATATAATTTATTCGAAAATTATAATATAAATATGTTATAAAATCACTACAAAAATAGCCATTTTGTTTCAACATTTCTGATGATGGTGTTGAATGTACACTTGATAAGACATCAGAAGTGTTGAAACAAAATGGTTATTTTTGTAGTGATTTTATAACATATTATTTATGTTATAATTTTTGAATAAATTATATTTGCTCTACTCTGTATTGAGCACTCTTTTAAGAATAGTATTTTTTTGTTATTGGAATTTATTCTGTATACACCAAATCTATACTTGGGGGTATATATATATATATATATATAATATTTATTACTTGTATATTTAAATTAGAATTATAGCAGTTCAAAAATATACCTTGTCGAAGCTAATAAAAACTTTTCTCTACTGTAAGTGATAACATTCTTAAATATGGTGAAATGAGAGTGAAAAGTAATTTAAGAAAAATATCATAAATTTTGGACAGTTTTTCAATAAATTTGATCTGGATGCATGACTGCTGATATGTAAACTTGAAAAATAAAACAGAGATCTTGTTCACCTTCAATCATATTTGAACGAATTTCTGCTGCCTATTTGGTGTATAATGTATATATATATATATATATATATATATATATAAAATACAATATTACTATATATATATATATATATATAGTAATATTGTATTTAAAAATCTTATGTATAACATATCAGGTTTAACCCTTTAGCATTCAGTTAAATTTTGGCCACAAACAGTAAAACCTTGACTACAGTGAGACTTTGATCACAAACAGTTATCTGTTGTCTCTTAAGAAAACACCAGTTTTAATGGATATATTTTTTTTAAAATTATGGAATAGATGAAGCTTGTGACTCATGGTGAAACCAATCTATCTATGAGAAGGAAAACATTGAATTCAAACCCCTACTCTCTTGTAGTTTTCTGTTAGCTGGAAAAAATTCTAATGTATCTCACTCTGGCATAGTTAAGCCAGACATCTTGCTTTTGCTTGTTTCTCAATTACTTGGCTTGCCTTTGTCAGGAAGAGTCTTTCTGATGTTGTGCAAGTTGCATAAAACTTAAATTTGGCATGAGCAATTCTAACGTGTGAAAATTTAATGTTAGAAATAGTCACACTTGATTAACGAGCTGAGTCATCATATATATAACTATCACAACTAGAACTGAAAAGAATTTATCTAAACTACATCTAAAACAATGAAAGACTTAATAAAAAACAAAGCAACAAGCCAAAACTTGAAGGAGAAATTTACTCTATCAAGTGCAGGAATTGCCAGAAAGAATACATCAGAGAAACCTCAAAAGGTTTAAACAAAACACTATATGAACACAAAAGTGACATTTTAAAAAACAGCATACAAAATACATTGATTGTTTGCCATAATGAAACTGACCACAATTCTGACATAGGGAATGCTACTTTGATTAAAAGAGAAAATAATCCAAGACAAAAATGTCTGGAAAATGCCTTGATCACTATTTCAGCCACATCAAATTTGTGCCCAAGCTCTTACAATATATCCCCATTCTTGGTAGATTTTCTGTTGTCACAATGTGGAATAGTCAGGGACAAAGGTGATGGAGTGAAAAAGAAAAAGAATACAGATGAATTTTGAAACTATCAGCATCTCTCATTTCATGTGCAAGAGTAGACATGGCAACATCAACAAAGCTCAGTCTGATGAAATCCTAATGGATGAAATGCATCACCAAAAACTTTTTTCCAATTTGTCATACTATTTTTCTAAATACTGTTTGCTTATATATAATATTATGCAAAATTATATATTATTATATATATATATATATATATATATATATATATATATATATATATATATATATATATATATATGGCCTGAAGATTGCATTCAACCATGAAACAGTCTGTCACCACTTGATGTTAACCTCAGTATCTATATCTGCTAAATTCCATATCTGAAATGTAAACAAAGCAATTCTAAAAAATGAATAATCTGATATTATAATAGAGGATACTCCTATTTAAAATAGATACCCCATTTTTATTTTTACTTTAAACAGTATGTATAATGTCTATCAGCCTGCATATTCAAGAAGCTTAATAAAGAAAATGTGTCACCCAGCAGGAGTCAAACTCACATCCCCCACTGTAGGAGAAACCACTATTTTATCTGATGTGCTCTACCACTCAGCCATGAAGTGTGTTACAGTACAGCAAAACTCTATTTTCCCTTTTAAGGAAAGCACACCTCCTTACCAAGGTATTTTTCTCAAAAACCCAAATCTGCTCAGTTCCACATCCGAAACTGATGTAATAGAATAACCTGTCACCCCCATGAGTGACTACACTATAGGTAGTAACTTCCTATAAGTATCTGTAAGTCAACGGACTACGTAGTCTAGCTGGGATCTGTTGAGTACAACTCAGACTTGCATGAGAACTACCAACTTTCCAATAGTAGCACTCACTACTGGATTGACTTGTGTCAACCTTGTGCATAACTGTTACCTTTATTCTTATTGTACTGGTTTTTTTACAATAAACCTTTACTTATTTTATCCATCTTGTTTTTCAAGTACGTATTCCTATTAGCATGGAATATAACAGAAACGTATACAAAACAATTTCTAAAGAATTCTTTTCTTTCCAAGGAAATTAATATCAAAGGATGTACAGATAGTGCAATGAATATTGGCACAGAAATGAAAAATCAAAAAACTGAGATCAAATTCTGGCCTAATCTGATATGCTCACATTCACACTAATGGCCTTAGGAAAGGCATGTCTTTGCTCCTCCTAGCTATGGATAAAATAGTAGGCTGCCACTCAGTGGCTTTCTAACTTTGAATGGCAATTAGTCTAAGAGAAAGAAAACATGGATTTCAAACTATGGAGAAGGCATCAGTAAACCATTCACCCTGCTATCTTTTCCAGGCTTAGAATATTGCTGCCACATATGGTTCGGTGCTCCTGCTAGTTACCTTGAGCTCCTTGATAAAATCCGAAGAAGAATAAGCAATATTATTGGTCCTGATCTGGTGGCTCGGCTTCAGTCACTTTCCCACTGCCATAAGGTTGCCTCTCTTTGAATTTTCTATAAGTACTTTAATGGTAAATGTTTGAATGAGCTCTTCACTATGGTACCTAGACTTTTTGGCGTCGAGATCTCATCAATTCAGGGTTGAGCTGGCTCAATGAAGCCATAAGTTCTATGCAAACAGTTTCTTTTTTCGCTTGTGGAACTTGCTTCCAACTCCTCTATGCTTTCCAGCCAACTTTAATCTGCAAAAATTTAAATGCAATGTCAATCGCTATCTACTGTCCTCCTGATTATTCTTTTCTCTTCCCACTCATTAATAACTTTTTTCTGTTCTTAATTCTTCTACACCCTGTAACCCCTTATGTCTTAGTGGCTCTACTACCTTGCATGGGGTGATACTGATTTTTAAAAAAATTTACAGATAATAAAGAAAAAAGAAACTGTGGTGAGCCATGATCACCTATTCTGAAAGGATGTGGTAAAAAAAAGACAAGATCTCCCCAATCAAGTGCCTACACATACTGTAAAATCCAGATTGGCTAAAACAATTTTGAATACATTTTCAGAACCATCTCACTCAATTTAATCTTTGACCTCAATAGCAAAATCCTTGTTGCTTTGAGTAATATATTTATATACACAATGGCTGGTTACTACTCATTTCCAAACACACCCATCTGCCAGGGTGACTAACCAAACTCTATTACAAGTGTCTGCTCAACCCATAGAACCACTAATGGAGGTTAATAACATCATATCACTTCAGATTCACCCAGATAATGAGTATGCTATGGGAGAAAGGTTTATTCTCTCATTTGCATTTCCCCCATTATGGGCAGTGTTATAGCGATATAATAACACCCTATTTCAGGGATAGAACAGAATGGCTGAAAGGAAAAGAAATGGCAAACATGCTGTTTTCTCAGAGTTTTATACCACTAAGTCATAATTATATATACATATATACATTTGGCCCATGCAGAGAAAATATAACACTGTTAAATGTTTCTAAAATAACTTCATTCATTTATAAATAAGTCCTGAAACTTTCAATAAAATCTTACAAATTATTTGATTTTTGCAAAAATTTACAAATCAATTTCAATGCAAAAAGAAACTAAAATTTATGGACACCCATTGATGCAAGAAAAAAAAGCAATTTTTGCTCCCGGCCCAGCATAGACATATATATATGTTTTTATGAAAGTGTCTTTTTCAGATACGGATGAATAAACATGTCCAAAATGTAACGTTCAAAAACTAGCTAGCTACAGATGTGTTTATACACCGATCCTGATTCTTTTTCTGTCCTTCTGAACTTGAAACGAGTCCAATTGTCAACTCATACATTTGGTAGAGGTGTTAGCCACCACTCAGGTACTTCAAGGTGCCTCAGTTTTTTAGTTACTATATTAAAAACAAATAAAAATTTTGTCTGAAAATGAAACGCTTTTCACAAAATAATTGGTGGGGAAGGGGTTAACCAAAATTTTGAAGATTCTTAAAAGATTAAAAAATATAATTTAATAATCAAAAAATCTTTTGGTTTTTCCTCTTAATAATAACGTAAAGATTTTGATAATGAAACCTAGATTTTTTTAGTTTGGGTCATTTTTTCATCGAGGGGATGCTGAGAATTTCTATATGCTTTGGATATACACAAGGGTGGGCTAAAAAAACTTCATAAACTGACTATAAAGGATTGATGATAGAGCAGGGAAATTTTCCATGCATTAATTTCAACTCTTCTTATTAATAACTGCATTGTTTCTTTCCAGGTAAACTGACATCTGACTGTTCAAAGAAAACTTCAAAAGACACTTCTCTTAAAACTGGACATAATTTGGCATTGTGATGTTACCAAAGACCTGCAGAAAAAGAGTTTAGCCTCCAAGGACATTCATGCTGACATGGTTACTACATTAGGGAAGGATACCCAGCTTTATCAACAATGCACAAGTGGGAAGCCGAATTTAGGAGCGGGGAAGTGAGAGTTTTGAAATTGATCCAAGGTCTGGATATCCTGCAACAGCCACCACCGAAGAAAACATTGATCGTGTTCACCACATGGTGATAGATGACAAGTGACAAAATAAAATAGCCAATGCTATTAGCATATCCTATGAGAGAGTTGAGAACATTCTGCACAATGAACTTGGCCTGACAAAGGTTTCTGTTCAGTGGTTGCCATGTCTTCTGACACCTGGTTAAAAGGACACAGGCTTATCACATGACAGGCAAACCTGGCATTGTTTGAGTCAAATCCAGCTGGTTTCCTTGAATGTTTCCTAACACAGGATGAGTGTTGGGTTCATCAGAGACATAGTGACAATCCATGCATTAGAAACACCCCTCCTCACCTGCTCCAAAGAAGGCCAAAGTCATTTCATCTGCAGGGAAGGTGATGGCCTCAGTTTTTTGAGATGCAAAAGGCATTGTATTTATTTCAGTTAGCCAGTTATGTGCCATACACGCTTAGGCAATCATGTGTCTTTCGATACATGATGAGGCAGATTTTTTCCTGCAGTAGGTTGCCATTTCTTTCTATGATAGACCAGTTACTATCCAAGGCTACAGAAAGTTTTTTGAGATGCAAAAGGCATTGTATTTATTTCAGTTAGCCAGTTATGTGCCATACACGCTTAGGCAATCATGTGTCTTTCGATACATGATGAGGCAGATTTTTTCCTGCAGTAGGTTGCCATTTCTTTCTATGATAGACCAGTTACTATCCAAGGCTACAGAAAGTTTTTTGAGATGCAAAAGGCATTGTATTTATTTCAGTTAGCCAGTTATGTGCCATACACGCTTAGGCAATCATGTGTCTTTCGATACATGATGAGGCAGATTTTTTCCTGCAGTAGGTTGCCATTTCTTTCTATGATAGACCAGTTACTATCCAAGGCTACAGAACCCGGTCTGTCCTGCTATTTACCCATAGCTGGGGGAGAAGAAGAGGATTTATACCTTTCCCAAGGGTATTAGCACATAAATGAATGTAATAGATTCGACTGGAATTCAAACTCGGATCTCCTATTCCTCAAT
>OZ038483.1:107116032-107256610 GCA_964036315.1 Acanthosepion esculentum
TCCACTATACTATTTCTCTATACTGATCATTATATGAATTACTATTCAGCAATTACTATTTGAACAAGTGTTATTAGTGTGAGTATTATTGAAGGCATTACTACTACCAGTATCTTCATTTACAAAGTATCATCTACAGTGATCATTCCAGAAGTGATAATGAGCATTTGTTGACCTAACAGAAGTTACAATGAGTGAACATCTAATATCACAAAAGTTATTAGTTTAGATTTGGCACAAGACCAAAATAATTGGAGAGCTTACTACAGTAACTAATGGTCTTCTAGACTAACTTCATAACTATTGTTCCAAGTTAGGCACCCAAGTTATTTATTGAGTTATGTACCCTATGTACTAAGTCTAACTAAGATCAAAAACACGTTAATAATAATGGGAAAACTGTAAGAATTGAACTTTAGCTAGGGACTTAGCTCTCCTATGCTAACTGTTTCTTCTGTCACACTTCTTGTTTGTGGAACTCTCTTCCAGCTTCTTACTTTCCAGTGAACTTTGATCTTCAAAAATCTAAATGCAATGTCAATTGTTATCTTCCTGTTTTCTTATTGTTCTCTCTCCTTTTATTTTTCTCATATTCTCTCACACTCAGTAACCCATTTCATTTTAGTGGCTTTATTGCCTTACTTGGAGTGAAATGATTTTTAAAAAAAATGGGGATATGAAGTCTGTAACCCTTATGTCATAGGACATGAGTATCAAAAATTTTCTTAAATAGAAAAATCAAGAAAAATAATTTGCAACAAGAAAGTACTTGGATATGAAGCATTTTCTGTAATTTGTGAATTGGGGGCATTAAAGTAATCATCTTGTTTGTAAGCACATGGTCAAAAGGTTTGAATATTAGCATTCCAATTGTGAGAACCAGTTTCGGATCTCAACATAACCAATTTGTCAAAGAGGTGCTTTCTTGATGATATCATCCTGGGGAGACAATCCAAGCATCCTGCACTGTCAGGTAATGCCTTAAAATCATACCAAGGATTGACCCAAAACTTATGAATGAAATTGGGTAAACGAAAATTCTCAGGAGTTGTCAATGGTTGTGCTAGCATGAACTTACAAGGGCCTGAAGTATACTAACCTTGTTGGATCAACCAGAAGTTGCTATCTCAAAAGTCAAGAGTCAAATGACCAAAATCAGTCCTTTGTGTATAGGCTCCAAGTGGCACTTCTGGTAGCATTTCAAAAATATTCAAAATATAATGTAAATTATTAATTGACCGCTGACAGCATTTCCCTCACATTTTTCAGGGACTTTTTTGTCAGCCAGGACCTGGTTAAGGGAATCTATAAATACAAACCATAAAGCAAACAAAAACCAGTTGAAGCATGAATTTCACGTTGTCAACTCAAATAGATTACTAATCAACATTTTCCACTTTTCTGATGTAGAATCTACAATGAACCTAAGGCACAAACTTTTCCCCTTTCAAAGGGTTTTATCATTAAACACACCTCAATGTGTGTCTGTGAACTTTTCCATTTCTTAGGGACTTTATTAAACATGCCTCAATGTGTGTGTCTATGAACTTTCCCATTTCAAAGGGTTTTTTATTAAACATACCTAAATGTGTGTATGTTCATTTCCCTTTCAAGGGTGTATTTAAAAACACCTCAAATGTGTATATGTGAACTTACCTTTCTTTTCAAGGGTTTTATTATATTCACCACATGATGTATAAAACATCCAAATAAATTATTTGTTGATAAATAAATCTTTATCTTCAGTTTCATTTTAAATTAACTTGTTTAAATGCATTGCTTCACCATTGCATTGTTATGTCTGTTTTCTGTGTATGTTGGGTTAAAATTTTTTATTATGGACAGCACCTGGAATAATTAGTAATCACTGCTACTACTTTAAATGAGTTAGCACCAACAGCGTATCACCTTCTGCGCCCCATAAATCAATGACAAGTCAATCACAACTTCCTCAGAAAGTCAGCTCCCTCAACAACCTTGTTTAAATGCTGATTATGCAAGGTCCACTCAGAATATTCACAGTATGAACCATAGTTTGGAGGTGTTTAAAAAAACAAATCTGCCTGAGCAGGTGTCTGCAATAGGGATGGCTAGCCACCCTAGTAGACTCCATCATCTCCCAAGACTAATGGATACCTTTTTTCATTCATTCATGAGAATATTCCCATTGTTTATCCTTCTTGTAAGCTCTCTAGCTAATTTTTTTTTTCGACACAAGATGATCTTTCATTTTCTTCCTCCCCAATAGTCATACACTCAAAAAGGATCGATTGATTGATTTGTTTTTTATGGCTTATCAACCTTTTGCAGGTTATTTAAAGCCAGAAAATATTTTCAGATTTTAAGAATTTGGGGGAGATAATAATAATAATGATTTACTGATACAAATCTTATTATTTAACCCATAGCTGGAGAGAGAAGAGGTGGAGTCATACATTTTTCAAGTGTATTTGTGTATAAGCGAATATAACAAACTTGACTGGAAATGTAACACGTCTTTCTGATTTCCTATTTTGAGCTGTTATTCATTACACCACATGCACATTCAAGCTTACAGCACCTGGTATTCCCAAGCAGTCACCCATCTAGGTAATGACCATGCTCAATGTTGCTTAATTCCAGTGATCAGAGGAGAACCAGTGTTTTAACATGATATGTTTGTAAGCCCTGAACTCCTAATTCTATAGATCAAAAAAACTTGACAACAGTGATCAATGTCATTGTCCTTTAATTTAATATATATATATATAGAGAGAGAGAGAGAGACAGAGAGAGAGAGAGAGAGAGAGAGCGAGAGATAGAGATAGGAAGGAGGTATGGTGGAGTAATGGATAGCAACTTGGTTTGAGGAATTGGAGATCCGAGTTCAAATCCATTACACTCACTTACATGCTAATACCCTTGGGAAAAGGTATGAATTCTCTTCTTCTCATCCCAGTTATGGGTAAATAGCAGGACAAAATGGGTTCCATAGCCTTAGATGGCAGCTAGGAGAAAGACAACTCTGAATTCAAAACCTGTGGGGGGGGTCATTTGGTGCACCAGGTCTCTGCATTCAGCTCTTCAAAATGTGTGGTTGGTTCTGAACAAAGCCTTCACCAATGTAATCAAGTCATATGTCAGAAAGTCTGGCTGTCGGTTCCTAGGAACTGAGTTGCTTGACACTCATACATTGCAATGACAGGAAATTCCATTATTATTTATATATATATATATATATATATATATATATATATATCATCTCCAAATTTAAAACAAAAATAGAAATTTTATTTCAATTAAATTCCAAATAAGAGAGTAAAATCATAAGTAAGGTTTCCAATCCTGTAAAACAATTTTTAAACCGGATGAAATAATGAAACTAGTATCAAAACGAAGTCATTTTATTTCCCTTCAAAATTATGTGGATTAATTGATAATGCCCCCAATTCTACAGCCTGTTTTAAATCAGATAGAATAATTAAACTGATATCCAAATGAAGTCATTTTATTTATCTTCAAAATTACAAGTTTATTTTATGACATAGTCTCCAGTTAGTGCTACACATTTCACCAACCATTCTCTCCACTTTCTCATTTCATCCATAAAGAAAGTTTTTGGTTCCTTTTTAACCCAGGTGTGAACGACAACCTCAGATTTAAAATTGGAGAAAAAATGTTGACCTTTTAATCCCTCTTTCAATTTCACAAACAATCATAAGTTTGAGAGTGTCAAATCAGTGCTGCATGAAGAATGTGCACTGCCTGTGCATTTCAGACTGCATACTATTTGTACCATTGTCTTCAGTGCAGCCTTCTATATCATGCTATATAAAAAAAAAAAAAAAAGTTCTCTTTTCAAGCTTTATTCAGCAGATGTATTGTTTGACTGGTTACAAAGTTTCATTGTTTTTGTGAATTCTGATTGGCAAGCAAACTTGAAATGCCAAAATTTCTATCCGTAACTCAGACATGATTTGATTTGTTAGTTTAACGGCATATCAACTCTTTATGCATCATTTAATGCCAAAATTTAATTTTTTTGGAGCTATGAAGTAATAAAAATATAATATATGTTATTCTGCTTTCACAATTGAATACATGGTAGATGATACTTGGCTTTTGTGCATATACATATTTGTGTGGACATAATTACTACAGGCAGTGATGTGTGTGTTTTATATTGTAGTTTTGTTGAAGTTATATTTGGGAATACAGTTTGATTTCTTTAAGAAATTGTAGGATATTATGTAGATTAATGTCCTGAAAGAGTTCTTTTATGTTGGTTGTTTGCTTAGTTGATTTAGTTTAGTGGCATATCAACCTCACCTCTATGGACTATTTAATGCTGAAATCTAAATACAGTTTGTTCTAGAATTCTTGGGCACATTTCAAGTCCTCATATCTGCTGAATGATAGTAAGATTGGTACCATTTTAACGCTAAATTCATTAAGCTTTTTGTAATGCTAATGATTTTTTTTATATTTTTTTCAGATCCAGTAATGGCGTTCACTCAACCAGAAAAGGCATTTTGTGTCCTTGAATTTGCAAAAACTGAATCATGGACACTTGTTCAACGTGCATTTCCCAGGTCTCCAGATCTCACACCCTGCAATTTCTTTTTGTGGGGGTTTGTGAAAGGACTGGTCTATGTGCCTCCCTTTCCAAAAGACGTGGATGAACTGAAATCCCGAATAACAGAAGCTGTTGCAACCATCGACAACACAATGCTGGAATGTGTTTGGCATGAATTGGACTATTGGCTTGATGTATGCCGTGTGACCAACGGTACTCAGATTGAACATCTTTGAACATTTCATGTAAAACTTGAGATTAAATTCTTTCAGAATATGTCAGGTGAGTTTTTATATCCTTAATAGTTTTCGAGATATTCAATGTCAAAATGTGCCCAAGACTTTTGGAACACCCTGTATTTTGAACACACTTGTATCCCTTCAACTACAGATAAAATGTATTGTTGGTCATTTTACTATAAATAGGTATTGTTGGTAATTTCTTTTTATATAAAAATGCATTGCTGGTAGTTTTATAATTTCATAGGGTTTTGTTTTTGTTTGGGTGTTCACTATTTGCCTATAGCTGGGATCCTAACCGGTGCTACCACCTTAAGTCAGGGTGAACCTGGGAACAACAGCAATTAGCAGTGGTCCCATGCTCCTCAAAACCTCTAGTGTCCCAATCAGAGGCCTTGCTGCTAGATGTAGTTTATCGTCATACCCAGGACTAACTCAGACATCGTACTCATGACTAATGAACATTATTACTTAATGCCATCATACATCAAACCAACACTAAACACATTTGAATAACTGAATACATGTTCAAACATTTCTATCTCTGTTATTGGAAAATCTTACTTATCAAGCAACTCTTGTAGAAAATAAGCTTGACTTTGCTTTATTCTGTTAACAGCTGCAGAATCAAGAGAAGCAGTTCACCTAATACAAGGCACAAGATCCACTCAAGGTAGGGGTTACTAAATGCTGTTGTTGTAAAGGTAGAAATGGAATAAGAAATATATATTGTGGTATATGTAGGATAAATAATGGCTAACCGTAGACTTGTACAGGTTAAAATTGTAATGATCAGAGAAGTATCTTTTCAGGGGTCTGTTCTACAAAGTATTAGGTTGTACGGAAAATAATTCCAAATTTTAGAATAAACCTTTTAATTGCATTCTGATATATTATTATAATTGTTGCACAAATACATATTCCTAATGATTAAAGTATCCCCCTGTTAATTTTATATCAATCTCTTTCAGAATTAAACATTATATACACCTTATCTTCAAGGTAATGCTTGACCGCATGTTGCCAGAATGACACTGCAGAAGCTCACTGACTTGGGATACAAGATTTTGCCAGATGACATTGGTGATCATGGCTCTCCACAATTTTCTGTCTTTTGTGGCTCTTAATAAATTTTGTTATCTCTCCTAAACCTTGTTCCACCATCCATTTACTCAAGTTCACTAGGCAGATTATGCATTGTTTTCCCCTGTCACTCGTGACTTCAATCTGTCCTGTGAGTATCAGATTTTCCAAGCCCTCTTTCCTCATTATATGCTCTAGAAATTTCAACTGTCTCTTCCTGATGGTATGTATAAGTGTCCTTTTTGTTTCCATTTTTGCTAAAACTTTGTCATTGCTCACATGTCTGGTCCAAGGTATTCTCAGCATCCTTCCTTCTGTAGAACCACATTTCTATTGCTTCAAGTCTCTTCTTCATCTTTGAGGAGACTGTCTTGCATTCACTGTCATATAGGATGGCTGATATTACATAACAGTTCAATACACTTTTCTTTGTTTCTAACAAAATTTTCCTGTTTCTTAATAGTTTGCTTAGCTTTTAGAAGGCTTCTTTCATTTTTCCAATGCACCTTTAGATTTCAGTGTCGCGCTTTCTGTCCTCTGTTAAAACACTTCTCACATATTTAAGTTATTGTACATGTTTAATTTTGGTATCTCCAATTTGTAATTTGCATGTTGGGTTGTTCCTTTTGCTGCTAACAACCAGTCATTCTGTTTTCTTGGAATCAATGTTTAGTTCTTTCTTCTTGCTTTCTTTTGCCACCTTCTGTAGGAGTTCTTGTAGTTTCCTTTTATATCTATTATCAACACTGTGTCATCTGCATAAAGCTTATTATCTTCTATCCATGCAACTGATATGTGTCTCGGTTAGTGTAGCTAAAAACTAATATGAAATGTTGATTTAGATTATAAAAATTAATTTGAAAATGCAGAATTCTCTTCCACTTTCTTCTGTCTAGAAGCAAAGCAATTTCCAACCAATTAGGTGATCAGATGGGAAATTTTTGATAAGCTTTGCCTCTCAGTCTGATTATGGCGACACTAATTTACTGTTGATAAGGTAAATTACTTCCCCTCTTATTTACTTCATATATTACTTATATTGTTTAAATTTAATAATCTACCATTGTTACCCAAATATTAGCTTTAAATAGAATTATATACTCACTTAAACCACCATTAAATATCTTAAATTGACATCCCTTAGCTTATCTTATGCTACCACAATTAGTCATTTACATATATTTTGTACATGCTGTATAATATGTGTAATGTTACTAACAGTGTGGGCCCCCACAGGGCCAGTTGGATGAAATTGGTCAAATTGGCCTAAAGCTGGCCCTGCCCAAGAATAATCATGACAATAAGTAACATAGATATTACAGATAATGGTGTGATGTGAGGTAACTTCTCACCTGGTAAGAGAAAGCATGAATGACAGGTGTCATCAGAATGTCATCCAGTGACTATTCGCAAAATTTAGGTCATGGGGATGCTACATCAATGTAGCCAGCTTGAAAATATCAAACAATAAATGAATAGATTAAATGTCAACATTCTAGGCCTATATTAAACTAGGTGGGCAAGTAATGGGGACTTCATAAGTGACACCCACAGGATGATACCATGCAGGCAGGGAGAAAAATGAAAGAGGTGTAGGGTTAATATTAGATAATGACATGAGGAAATATGTTCTAGGATACTGTTAATTCTCAGACAGAACTCTTTTAGTTAACCTGAAAAAGAAAACCTTTAACATAGTAATTATTGTTGCATAGACACTGACAGCACAAAACAAGGAGGAGGATAGTGATAACATTTCCAGCTCAATGGACAATGCCAAGGCTCAATGTAGATCATAGCAAATCACTTCTTTCATTATGGGGAATGCTAAGGTCAGAAAAGAATGAGAAGGCAAGTTCAGACTAGGAACTTGAATCAAGTGCGGTGAAAAATGGGTTCAATCATGCACAAATGATCAAATAATTATCAACACCTAGTTTCAGAAGCACTCTAGATGCCTATGAACATGGAGAAATCCAAAAAGAGATGCAAAGACCCAGGTTGATTACCTAACTACCAACAAAAGATTTGGAACTGCAGCTTAACACTGTAACATGTACCCAAGTACTGATTGCGGGCATGACCATCTTCCAGTTGTGTGTTACATTAATGTAAAATTACAGAAACTAAAGAAGACCAAAACAACATCTAAATTACAATACAACAGACTCCTGAATGACTCAAGTTGCCATGATATGTATATAGACAATGTCAAAAATAAATATAATATATTATTTTTAATAAAAAAGATAATATTAAGATTGCATAAGAAAAAAATAATTAAAATGTTGGAATTGTGTAAAAATTAACAAATAATATTGATTTGTATGAAAAACTAATTAAAAAATTATAATGTTACTTTGAAAAAGAAACCACTAAAATGAAGCTCGACAGTCTATAAAAAAAAACATGAATGAAAATTGATATGTAAAGATTTGAAAAAAAAAAGGAGCTACAAGTCGATGTTATAAAAACCTACCAAAATGAAGACAGATGGTTTAAACATTCTGTGACAAAATTAAATTTTACATAGGATGTGTTTGGCTTTAATGTTGTCAATAAAAAAAAACAGCAAAATTTAAGTTGCAAATGAGTGTAATATGATTGAATAGTGATTTTCTAGTTTTTAACCAATAGGGATAAAAATATATGCCCCCTAAAGAGTTGGCTTTTGATCCAGTTGCATTCGCTTGTTTGCTATATAAGAAGGAAAATTTTCACTGCAGAGTCAGAAAAAAAAAGACTACACCTGGGGAAGAAAGCCATGATCTGGGCAGAAAGGATTGACTGTCTATAGCATATAAATGCAGTCAGCTAGGAGAAAGACTACTATAACTACTGCTACTATTGCTGTTGAAGAAAAAAAAAGAATCTTCTAATTTTGATATGCAATTTTCTGTTCTAAACATATGAGTTTATCTCATTTGAATATCTTTTCTAAACCTGTGAGAGTTTATCTTATATTTGAGAATGCATGCGCCAAACATGTGAATATTTTTTCTAAAGGACCCAATGAATCAGCTTCACATGAGGTATTTCTTCCTATTTTTCACCCCACTTCGACATTTTGATTTGTAAACCTTTCAAAGTAAGTAAATTTCTTTTCTTGCTAAGAAATTGATTTATATGAACTGTTACTCTTAAAGAAAGTTGTCAAAATTCTTTTGTTGTTAAGGGAAAACATTTGTTTTATATGAACTTTTGTTTTCTAAGAAAAAGATATTTTGAATTTTGAAAGAACTTTTAACCTGCCTTAATAGTTTGAGGTGCACAATAAAGGTTTTGTGCAAGGCTTATGTTGTATTTTGTACAATTTGTATATAGTGAAAACTTTTTTGTCTCATTTTAATAAATGTTTGTTTCTTTACAAATTTCACTGAGTAACTCTTGTCTTTTTCTTTAGCACCTTTAAAACTATTTATAAAGAGAAGGACAAGACAGATTTGCACACCCAACTCCACCATCCCTAACTCTTTTCTTTCTTGTCTTTTTTTTTTCTGTGAGAATACAAATTCAAGGTAGAATGTGTTCAGAGAAGCATTAGTGATGTCAGTGAATGAGCTCATTCCAAGGAAAATGAGACAAGAAAGTGTGGATGGCAGATGAAATTCTAGAGATGACAGCAACAATGTCAAGGAATGGAAAAGAGTACAGAACACTAAACACAGAAATTAGAAACAACTGTAAGCAGGCTAAACAGGAATGGCTCAATGAAAAGTGTGCAGAAATAGAAAGGCTGAGCAACACAGATAAAGCAAATATGCATTAAAAGAATTAACTGGACAACCGGTGTGCTCATCAACATGCTGCATAAAATCAAAGGAAAGAACACTGATAATAGAAAAAGATACAACAGTGACAACATGCCAGAGGCCCTTAGCAGATTCCCAAGAAACTAGGTACAAATGAATGTAAGCTATTTGGGGCCATAATAATGAGTCATATAACTAAGCTAATGATCTGAATCCTGATGAAGAGAGTGAGAAGCAGAATTAGACCAAATACAGTAGCGGTCATAATATAAGGAACGGAAACAACAAAGACATAAATATGTGTATTACTTAAAAAGTAATGCATGATTAGCAATGAAATTTTTACCGAATAAAGATTAGGGTGTAATGCATAAATATTATATAAAGTTACAAAAATTTACATAATAGTTTTTTTTAAATAAAGATTAAATGGAACAAAGGAAATAAGCTACTGGACAAAAGTTAAGGAACGATCTTGTTAATACTTGATTGTGAACAAAATATCAACAAAATTTAATATTTGGTAAACATCCCCTTATTTTCAATGACTTCTCTGCATTGTCGACCACATGATCTAATTAATTTCTTGCAAAAATCAGCTGTAATTCCCTCCCATTCGTCTATTCAATAACTCCCATAGGTGATCCTGATTTTTCGGGTTTCTTTTCTGAGCCCTTTCTCCAATTATCTTCCAAACATTTTCTATTGGATTCAGGTCGGGGCTCTGGGCTGGCCACTTCATTAGGGTGATTCCTTCTTCTTCAAATAAAGCTATAACCTTCTGAGCCTTGTGGCAAGGTGCATTGTCCTGCATGAAAATAGGAGATTCATAAAGATTATGGTGTAATCTTGGTACCACATGCTGCTGAAGAAGCCTTTTGTAAATCTCAGCATTGATATTGCCATGTATGCGGATGATAGGGCCAACTCCTGCAGATGAAATCATTCCCCATGCCATCACACTGCCGCCACCAAACTTAATGGTTTTCTTGACACATTGAGAAGACAGTCTTTCACCTGTTCTACGGCGTACGTAAGTTTTGCCCTCAGAACCAAATATAGTAAACTTGGACTCGTCACTGAAATGAACTGTATCCCATTGTGCGTCAGTCCAAACAACATATTCTCTCACATACTCCAGGTGTGCCCTTTGGTTTTGCTTTGAAATGAGAGGCTTCGAAGCTAGAATACGGGCATGCAATCCTGCATTTTTTAACCTGCGAGCAACCGTTTTCCTTGAGATCTTATTATCTGTCTCTTCATTAAATTTACGGGCAATTGATGTAGCAGTTTCAAAACAGTTTTTTGTAGATATTCTAACAATTCTTCGATCTTCTCTTTGTGATGTTTTTGGAGGTCTGCCGGTTTTTGGTTTTGCATCTAACATTTTATCGGTTTTATACCTGCTAATTACATGATGAACGACACTTTTAGACCTATGAACAGTATCAAAAATTTCTGAAATTGACTTTTTTCTTGATAGCTAGCGATAATGAGTTTTTTTTCTTCAAAAGAGGGTGTTTTGCATGTAGAATTTGCCATATTGCTTAAAAATAAAGTCCTAATGATAAATGAACTTTTACTTATTGTTGAAAACTCCATCGAGTTTTTTAACAATGTAAATTAAAAGTTTATGCAAATTATTAACATCATTCCTTAACTTTTGTCCAGTAGCTTATTTCCTTTGTTCCATTTAATCTTTATTTAAAAAAAAAACTATTATGTAAATTTTTGTAACTTTGTATAATATTTATGCATTACACCCTAATCTTTATTCGGTAAAAATTTCATTGCTAATCATGCATTACTTTTTAAGTAATACACATATTTATGTCTTTGTTGTTTCCTTATATTATGGCCACTACTGTATAAGACAAATACAGTGCAGCTTTCTCAAGGATACTGAAATAAAAAATGTAATTTTTATGATTAGAATATGAGAGAGAGCAATACAAATGCATAGAGATGTACATTTAAGTTTTATAGATTATGCAAAAGCATTTGACAAGGTACAGCGCGAGGTTCAATTTAAACTGTTAGGGACATAGATCTATTTAGAAAGAGTGTTAAAATAACCCAGAAGTTGTACTGCGAGCAAACCGCCTGCATAGAGATAGAAAACATATTGAGTAGGTACACAAAAATAGAAAGGAGTGTAAGACAAGGATGTGTCTTCTCGCCAGATCTGTTCAACCTCTGCAGTAGGGATATCCTAAGGGAACTGGTGACCCCAGTAGAACTTATTATTGAGAGATGTGATCTTAACAAGATAAAGTATGCAGTTGACATTGTGTTAATGGCAGACACAAAGAAAATTACAGGATTTCCTAAGCAAGAAAAAAATGATTAGCCATCAACTGTCAAAAAAACAGAAAGTATGGATACTAAGAATTCCATGATCAGACTGAGTAACAAGGAAGACTTAAAGAAAATAGTAAAAGAAACACTTACTCAGAATCAGGAAGAGATAGCTGAAATTTATTGGAGCATATAATGAGGAAGGAGGGTTTGGAAAATATAACCCTCATGGGGCATATTGAGAGCAAGACAGACAGGGGAAGGCAGCAGGTCACTTATCTCATGAGCTTGTGCGAATGGGTAATGGAACAAGGGTGTGAGACTTGGTAAAGGGAGAAACACTGATGAGGGCCACAAGAAACAGGAGGTTCTACAGAACCATGATTGTCCACGTCCTGAAGAGACATGACACATACTAAAAGATATGTTGTACAGAGTAATAAAAGAAAAGGAAATATACTGAAAAAAAGGCTTGAGAAGAGGGCTCCTCAAGTTTATTTTCAACCAATCAGAAGGATGGAATTTGAATCCTCAGATAATTTTGAAAAGTAGTTAAGTGAGCCAGTCAGCAGACAGTTTAATCACTACTGATAATGATTCAGTTTGTGAAGGAGTAATCAGAGATGTGGATCAGCAAACCAATTAACCTTCAGCAGTGAGTTGAGAAAAGAGGATGCTAGATTCTGAGATACCTTGTGACTCACCAAGAACTTCAGGACAACATACAAAAACTTAAAACAGATAATTTTAAACATGTTTATCTGAAACATGCAACCAGACCAAGTTTTCCTCCATTATACAAAGACAATTAACTTTCTTCAATTATAATTCTACAAAGTAGTACCAACTTCTGAAAGTCTTCCCCAGTTGACAATTAATTTGTAACTCTTTCTATTCAACAAGCAGACACCGCCATTACTGTGTTGACCTGTCAATTCCACCAAAAACTCAACAAAATTTGACAGCTCCTCACGAACTTCACCAATACTTTCTTATAAACATTTTTCTCTACTTAATTTCTTCAAGTGATCAAAAGAATATTTTGTGAAAACTCTAAACCTTCATCGTTTCACATTAATTATTGTAAATAAACATTTTCTTTTTGTTTCAGTTTCATACTGAGTAAAAGTCATTTTTTCATTGTGTGTATTTTTCTGTTAAATATTCACACTCATTCATGTGTCTACTACTACATCCATGTGCCAGGTATGGAGGACAAGTAGCAGTCAGGAAAGCAGCCCCAGTCAAAGCAGTAAGCAAAAAGCTTTAAGAAACCTTCCGAGAAAAATAAAAATTTTGGATTTACATTTTATTTGCTTTCTTTGTTTCTTTTCCTTTTACTTTGTTGAAAAATTAAATATTTTCATCACTTCAACCTTCCATGTATTAATGCCCAATAGTTATAATAGTCAAACATGATTTTTGGATGTAATTATCATTCCAAGAATTGTGTAAACAACTGATTTTATTTCTTTGTTGCACTTGTTGTTAGCCCAACATTTCAGCCAATGAGGAGAAGGATAGTTTGTTGCCATTGAACATTAATCGCAAGAATCTAAAAGAAGTGTTAAACCATATAACCAGTACCTTCTAATGCAGAGATTCCCCAAGTGAACAGTATTACAGGGACAGGTATATGCATTCCCAGACTAAGAGACTTTGCTACTTAATAGTAACATAGTAGCAGTAGTAATAGGGTCAAAATTATAAGAATAATTTTTACTGTTCCGTAAAAGTATAACTATAGACGTTTATCACATATATATACATACATATGTTTAGCTGTAATTTCTGCAAGTTTGCTACCATGTGACCACTAAGAGACAAGGAAACTACCATGTGTTCTTTATCTATGGCTGATCAAAAAGTAATTATGCTTCTTACTACTAAGTTTGTATATACCAGGTATCCCCTTTTTTATCATTTTGAGTTTGTTTCAAATTCTTACTGCTTCTGTTTGAAAAATATTTTTTTTGTTTGTGTATTTCTTTTAAATCTATTTTATTTATTGACTTCCCATTCAAAAGATATATTTGTTATTTCTTTCTAGTTTTCACAGTGTATTTTGAGAATAAAAGATGAACATCAGTATAAAGCAAGCATGAACCTTTCTCATTGAGACTGGTGGTCAGTTGCATTACCAACCTGGGGGCAGTGTACAGATCCAGGAAAGCTGTAAAGAAAAAGGTAGTGGTAGGAGTGGTTACAAAAAAAGGTAGTTGTAGAATGGCATTAGAGCAAATTGTTGTAGATGGTATATTGGCCCGCAAACAAATATTGAATGACGGAAGACAAGAACAAACAAAACAAAGAGTTGAGTAAGAAAGTATATGGCCAAGTTTATTTTCATTAAAGAAAATACATTGATAAAATATGGTGACAGTTCACTAGGTAAAAGAAATCTGCATACCCATATAGAAAATAAGAAGTGTGTTGTCCTGAAAAGGACAGTTTTGGAGCCATTGAAGAGTGTTGATCTGAAAAGGACAGTTTATCGCATATTGTTTCTAAGAGCGTTGTCCTGAATAGGACAGTTTTGTAGCCGGTGAAAAATGTGGTTCTGAAAAGGACAGTTTTATAGTGGATTAAAAGTATTGCCCAGAAAAGGACAATTTAGCGCATATCATTGCTACTGCTGCTACTGGTAATCTGGAGCTGCTGCTGATGGCTGGCTGTAGCTGCTGAAATAGATACTAGATTTTGATTCCAGGCATCTTGCCCATGGACGGTATATTTACCTGAACTTCTCACTAAGGCAGGATGTGACACACGGTCGTTTTAATGTGGGGAGTGCCATACATATATGTATGCATATGGGCCAAGGACAAAAATTGTTTTGCGCAGCCGATACAATCAATGTCACTCTGTCATTGATATTACACCGAACACTCTTCTCCTACTTCAATTAGGAAGGTGCTGCTGCAGGGTTGGAATCTCCAGGGCTGAGCAAGTTCTCCCGGCTAAAATAAGAAGAAACATAGCTCCACTTACAGCACATGAGCAATAATCATGCCTAAAAAAATCCTCATTGGCTATGGTTAACTCCTGTGTCAGATGGTCTTTTTTTGAGGCCTTTTTTATGCTGATTCAGTTGCACCACAGTGGCCAGTTTTGGTAGGTAAAGTTTCTTCTTCCAGTTCTTTTTTTTTTTTAAAGTGGGAGTGTTGACAGGATACAACGAAGTAATAATTATTTCTATTTTTTCCAAAATCTCTGACAAAATCTAAGTCTCTTGCACTTAAGAAACACATATTCACTACAAAGAATAAAACTGACTTAACAGTTATGCCAGCCAGATTAGACAGCCAAAGTCTGCAGGGGCCAATGTTCTATGTTTGTAGGTGTAGCAAATTATTAATAGTAGGATAGCATTAGAAGCCAGTAATAATTATTTGTTTTTTTTTTCCAAAATCTCTATGACAATATCTAAGTCTCTTACATTTAAGGAATGTGCATGCTCCACAAAGAATAAAATTGACATCTTGGAAATGACTGCTAAGAAAATCGCCTCCCCAAATTTAGATAAATCCTACAGATGCATGCTGGGATTTCTTCTTAACCCATAAAAATGAACAATTCTCAGTCTCCTCCCCCATTTTTGTTTTTTCTTGCCTTAAAGTCAGGATGTGACGCTGATAAAGGAAAATGGTTAATTTAAAATATAAACTGGAACAGACGGAGAGGGTTAAAAGTACAGAATAAGATATAAACTGAAAGAAGGAATGAAACGGTTTCCTATCGAAAATCTAGCTTGAAGAAAAAATAGACCTAAAAAAATTGATTTGGGAAAGATATTATCAAGGGCCACGTGGAAGGCTTCATGAGGTCTGAGGAGGAATAGTGAAAGTACATTCAAGATTAGTTGAAAATTTTGGAAACGGAAGCAGAAATTGAGAAATTGATTTATGTTCGCTTAATTAAAGTGGAAGTTACAAAATCATATCTCATGATTACCAGATGAAAGAAGGGATCAATTGAGTTATAATATTTGGTAATTTTGAAGATGAAGGCAGAATCAAGAAACTGATTTATGCCTGTCTGTCAAAGAGCAGAAATCACTTCACCAATTTTGGAAATGTAAACAATTCAAGAAATAGGATTTTATCCTTTGCTCGAAGAAACTGAAATACAAAGTTTTGCTAATAGCAGGTCGGAGGAACAGCTGGTAAATGTCTGCTTAAATAAACAAGACAAGGAAATGAGAAAATCCGTTGTTGAAAATTCAGATAATTACAATTAATGATTAAAAATAAGAAAACCACTCTTTTGCCTACTCAGTGTAAAAATCACATTTGTCAAAGAGACAGCAAAAGCAGTGGGCTTAGATGAAATACTAAGAGAGGAGGAGGAAGAAGAAGGAGAAATTATCTCCACCCATTTGGAACTAATGGGGCGAGGCATAAATAAGAGAAGGAATGAGTTATAAGGGTGTGGCAATACCTGTAACCAGCACCAGTAGGGTGAATGGTTCTCCCAAATTTGGAAGGCTAATTAATATTGTGAACCAGACAACAAAGAACTCTTGTTCAAATCAGTACAGAAACCTGGGGAATCACCAGATCCCCAAATACCATCAGCCCCCACTCCGGTCTTGAGTCAAAGTCAATATATGCAGAGCGCTTAGGCAATCTGGAGAGATTTGAGACCAGGGGCAAAGAGTAGACAAAGGTGCTACTGAGATCCACGTGATTTGCTACCAAGAGAAACCTCAACTTTGAGTCCTGTTCTAAGAATTAGCACCAATAGGCAAATTATCACTATAGAGATTTTAGTTTTAGGGTTAATGTTGTTATACAAAGAACTACATAAACCAAATCAAAAACTGAGCCGAAGAATCTTTCATTTTTATTTCATCTGTGAGAACATTGCTTTGTTTTCCTTCACAACACAGCTTTGCCATAGTTCAAACCAGCACTATGATTACTGACAAGAAACACAACATGGGTGGAGTAAAGTGTGTACTGGGGTGGTCAGCGACCAATAGCCTGTTGACCAGTGACAGTATTGACCAGTGACAGTATTGACCTGCATGGGACTAACATTGCAATCCACTTGTTGTCCTACAACCCTGAGGACCCAGTCATCTTCTGGTATAGGCAGTGTGTGGCAAGGGTCATATCATCTGGTCACTATATATATATATATATATATATATATATATATATATATATAATGTGTGTGTGTGTGTTTGCGTCTAGTATTATTTTACTCAGTTGTTTTTCTTCCTCTTCTTATTCTTTACGGACAACTGTGTCAATTCCACTTGTTAAGAGTTTTATCAATTACATTTAACCATAGCCAATTATTCCACATGATTTGATTTTATTGTCTGAAGTTAAAAGACTATTTGTTTGTAATTTGCTGACGTTATCTGGACAGGATGTGTCACATGTGTAGCAAACATGCATCAGTACAGATGCAAAAGAGGCTCCGAGCCGCATGAAGACATGTCTGTCAAAAGAAGTTACATCCAAGTTTTCCCCATTAGCAGTGGAACAGCATAACATGTCCAGATATGGGCCTCTCTGCAACTTATCATGATCCATGTTCCTGTCAACTGTCTCCTGTCAATAAAAACAAGAAAAGCAACAGTCAGTAGTAGGCAGCTGGTGAAACTCAGTGTCTTGTGAAGATGTTCCCTTGGACAGTTAGTTCCTCAAGTTGCAAGCCAATTGCCATGCTCTGGTTTCTGAGGCAGTGTTGTTTCCTTTCCTTCCATCATTTTCCCTTCTTTGACTCTGTAGTTCTTGGGAGAGAAATCAGTTAGGTGTTTGCCCCAACCTCAACACACCATTGCCATATTTTACAACATGGCAGCTAGATTAGACAGCTGATGTTTGAAGAAGCCAACCTTCTAGATTTGTAGGTGTTGCAATATGGCCACAGAAGTTTGTTTGGTGTTAGACTAATTGTTTTGAATTTGCAGTATACATATTAGAAAGAGAAAAAAAGGTGTTTTCATATGAGTGAGGGATGTGTACTAGGGATGTGATCTGGGAGCCAATGGAGTGGCAGCTAGAAAAATTGGGGGAATCACTGCTCTAAAGTAAAAAACTATCTGTCCACATAACATCTGAAACAAGAACAGAAAAACTCAAAGACACCCACTGTACAAGAACAGTAATCCTACCTCATGGAATAGGATTGGTTGAATGAATTCAAAGACTTTGTAGATGTTCCAACATTGGGATGGTTTTCTGTAGCAGAATTACTCTTCACAGCTTATTTAGTAAAGTTAGTACTTCACAAAAAAAAAAGCACAGGGCAAAAGATGGCACATCTCATCTTAATGTAAAGAAGCATTACAAATGTTTGTTTGATTGATTGATTTATTTATTTTCTATGGCTTATCAACACTTTTTAAAAAATAACATTCACCAAATACAAGGCCCAAGAGCCACTGAAGGTAGAGGGTTACTGTGTGAACTTACATTAGTATAGGAAATAACAAGTGCTAAGAGCATAGAGCTGACTCAGACTTTAGAAGGAACCAGAAACCCAATCCTAAACAGGAAACAAGAAATAAACCCCTACTCCTATTAAAAAAAAAATGGGGAAGAATGTGAACCAGACAATAGGTGAACCTATCTAGGTTATTTAGAGCCAGAAAATTGTTTTAGATTGTCAGATTTTTGGGGGGAGAAAATAATGATTTACTGATACAAGTCTTATTAATTAACCCATATCTGGGGGAGAAAGGTGGATTCATACCTTTCTGAAGGGTATTTGCATGTAAGTGAATAACAAACCCAACTAGGATTGGGACTCAGCTCTCCAATTAACAATTCTGAGTCATTCACATCAGCTGCACATCCAGACTTACAGCACCTGATATCCCCAAGTGGTCACCCATCTAGGTACACACCAGGCTCATCGTTGCTGAACTGGTAATCATACGGGAACCAATGTTTCAACATGATCAGGAGACTTAATCTTGCATACTTAACATTTCCTTTTATTCAACAATGGACTTTGTCAATTACCATCGACCAATGAGTGTGTATGCAACCCCAGGCCCCCATTGAGAATATGGACCTTACATTCTCATGTACGATATAAAAGAGACTACCTATCTCCTCTCCAGTCTGAGAATATGGCAATGAAGATGAGGATTACAGTTTGAATAATGTAAATAATGTAAGTAATCATAATACCTCATTTCAGAGATATAGACAGAGAAACCACCTTTCATCAAAGAAAGTGTTCATTATTTAATCAAAGAAGCAAATTGGTTGCATGGCCAAGTGGTTAGAATATTCACTTTTCGATCAGTAGATCCAGGTTTGAATCTCAACAGAGTCGATTTTGTCAGAGTGGTGATTTCTTAATGTTATCAGTCAGGGGGAGGCAATCCCAGCATGCAGCACTATTGGAAAGTGCCTGAAAATCATACTACGTGTGTGATCCAAGTCTTGTGAATTAAATTTGGTAGGCAGAACTGTTTGAAAGCTGTTGATGGTTGCCCTAGAACAAAGTCACAATTCATTGTGACCGAGGATTTGAGTGTACTAGCCTTGCTCAAACTATTGATCACACTAGATTATATGCTCTCTCTGAGAAACAGTAACTAAGATTCGCTCATCGTAGCTGCAGTATAAGCCACAAGTGGGCTTTGTCGGTGTTGAACAAACACTAATATGAGTAATGAGAAATAATGTCAGATTAAAAATTCATTAACTCCTAAGAAATTACAAATATGCCATAATTTGTCCTTAAAATTCTTTACAAATTTATCACATTTTGTCTGACACAGAGAAATTATAGCACATATATGCAGTGGGGGACTGGGTTTTAAAATATTGGTTGCCAGGAGACAACAGGAGCCCATTCACAACTATAATGCTATCATTTAATTTTCATAATGAATAAATAAATTTTTTTAAAAAGGCTTAAGGAAAAAAGGGTACAATATGAATAATGTGAATTTCACCTGAAATTAATCTAAAAGATATGTATCATATATATTCTATATGTATCATAGAAATATATATTTTATTAACACAGTATCATTATTTTCTCATTTTATGTGTTAATATGGGCTCCTTGGCATTCTGTAGCCTTCATCAGTCTTCATTCATTGATTTTTTAAATTCCACTGGATTCTTATCCAAATTTACTCACAATCATACAAATGTTTAAAAATCAAAATTCCCATTTTTACAAAATTGATTATGATAAAAATACATTAAAATCCATGTTAATAATATGGTAGAATATTATATATAAACTCTACATATCATACTAATGTTGTGTAATTGAATGAAAAAATGCAACTGGTAAACTGAATGACAATATGTCCGTTAATTATAACTAATATTTTTGTTTATATTTTTGCTCCCTCCACCTATATAATTTTGTCATTAAGATATTATTTTATTCTGATGAAGTCCTTTCAAAGGACAAAATGCATTACATAGAATTATTTTTCCATTTTTTCATTCAATTACCCAACAGTAAATATTCTCAAAAACTTGTCATACACTTTAGTAAACTTGCATAAAATCGAACTGAGGATAAAGAAAGAATCAAAACTTTTATGACACACACACAAAAAAATGTGTAGCATCCAAAATTTGACAAGAAACTTATAAATAAATATAAATTAAAATTAACTTAATAGTGATACAAAACATTAATAAGAACTGTACAGGCCATATATATGCAGCATAGCAGTTATTGATGTGTAAAGTAGAATCGACAAGCAGAGTTCAAATTCTGTCCAAAGGAAAGGCATGAATCTAACCTTTCTCCTCTCTATGGATTAAATATCATGGTAGACTGGTTTCTCTAGCCATGGTATTTTTTAAAGAAAAATCAAACCATGACCTTTAATAACTTTTCTACCTAATCAAAACACTACTAAAGACTATGGCTTAAATTTTCTGAAAAATTCTTAATAGTATTTTGATTGGGTAGCAAGAGGCTATGAATCCAGCCTATCAGCAAGGTGTTGTGCAAACTAGTGGTGACTCTGTAATAGTGTGGGGTGTGTTAGAGTTTCAAAGAACTGTAGTGTTTGTGAAGAAAAACTATTAAATTCTATATAAATTAAGATTTGATAAAATGAACAAATTAGACAGATTCAAATTATAGGGGACATATTATATTATTAGAACATATTCTTTGAATCAGTTAAAAAAAAATAAAAAATATTTTTATAATGAAATACAATATCCTGAGTGGATACCAACTTAAAATAAATTTAATTAACTTATAATTTACAAAGAAAGATACAATTTACACAGCATTTAAAACATATATCAAATTATTAACCTACAAAGTTTCATCTTTTAAGCATGTGTAGTTATTAGAAATTTTATATTCTTCAAGTAAAACATGTTAGAATTGAGCTGAGCCCTTTTCTGTTAAATATTCATGTTTTTTGTGTCTACTATGACATCCACACATGAAGTTATAAATAAAAGCACAGCATATCAAGTAGTCAGTCTGGGTCCAAGCAGTTTGCATGATAATACAAGTAACACTAACAGTCAGATTTAACAGTATGAGGTGAAATTATTAAGAAAATTTTCTGTGTCTTTTTTATTGCCTGATGGACAAAAACCATCTTCATAAGAAGGAAACTGGGATATAAAAAAAAATAAGAAACAATTTTTGTAAAAACACCTCAACATATTCTAGAATATAAAAATTTTAGATTTACACCTTTTCTGTTTTCTTCTTTGTCTTTCCTTTGTGGGCGAGTTCAATATTTTTACACGGTCAAATTTTCACTCCCTCAACCTTCCAGAGGAATACTAGTGAGATTGAAATCTGTCTTGATTGGTATGACAAAAATCAGATCATGTTATAGACCATTTGCCCTCCTTCATGTTTGCCAGGTTTCCTAGAGTGGTGATGATTTGTTCCAGAAAGATAAGATCCACCAACAGTGATTCAAATACACCACTGGCCCCATGTGCTCTCCAGATTTAAACTTCATTGAGCATGAACAGAAAATGTTGCAAACCCCATCAAATTCCCTGCAACCACATCCAATAAACAACTCAATTATGGACAATCATGAAATATGCATGAATAAATATGAAGACAGTTTTCATATAACAGGGAATAGATGAGATACAAAAAGATTTCTTATTGACTTTGGCTTGGACTGTTATATTCAACTGCTACTCCGAATATCATGTGGACTGCTGACTTGATACGTTGTTCTTTTATTTATGTCTTATGCGTGGACACAAAATGCACATGAATATTTAATAGATTCTTGGCTCAATTCTAAAGTGTGTTACTTGAAGTATAAAATTTCTAATAACTTAATAAGTATACATGCTTAAAAACTGAAACTGCAGATTAATCATTTGATATATGTTCCAAATGCTGTGTAAATTTCATCTTTCTCTATAAATTATAAGTTACTTAAATTTGAATCCACTCAGCAGGGATATTGTATCTTAATAATTTTCAATAAAAAAGATATTTTTATTTTGCATGAAACTGATTAGCAAAATATATTTTAATAATTTGTTATAATTTGAGTCTGTCTAATTTGTTCATTTTACCAAATCTTAATTTATATAAATTTTTAAAGATTTTCTTAACAAACACATTCCTGTGCCCAATACAACAACTCCATCAGTTCATAAACATACATATTCAGGAATGCAGTATTTGTGTACAGGTGTGGTGCATACTACCCCTGATTCCTCCTTGACCAGGGGAGCCTGAATGATGGTCCCAAGCAGTGCTTTGTGACCCTTACTATGTTATCAACATTTGCTTTTTTTCTACCTACATTCATATTACGTTACAAATTAAACTAAGCACAACAGGCTATTAAAGGATGAAAATTTTTTGCAGATTTTGATATCATTCTGGATTCTGTTTTTTTTGTTCAAATCACTGAATTCATTTTGCTCATGCAAAGTCTTGAAAAAAACATATATAAAATTCACTATTTTTTATCTATAATGTCAATGTGTTAAAATTATTCAACTTTTTAACACGAAAAATCACAATTGATGTTAAAAATTGCTACAAAACATTGATTTGTAGTGAGTACAAAATAATAACTCCCTTTACCCACTCCCTTCAAATTCTGGTTAGAAAAAAATGGAAAGGAATTTGTGAGCATATATGAAAGTTTCTTTGGACAAATAAGAATCTTGCTTTCACAGAGCTAAGACAGAAATAAATTTATGAGCCTCAGTGAAATTGTTTCAGGACCAATGAAAACTTTGCCTTCCCAGAAATTAACCATTGAGTCAATAATAAAGAAAAGAAAGTAGCAAGCCTATACAAAATACTTTTTGACATAAAATGAGAGGAAAAATTAAATTAATAAGAATATCTGAAGTCATGTGAAAGGTTTTGTTTCAGTTCCTTGCAACCAGCATTGAAATAATCGCCTGTGTAAAATTACTCAGCAATTATATTATTGGCTTTTTAAATCAAGTATGGGGCACTTCAAAGAATTTTTTCTCAATGATCCAAGAAAGTTAAGTATTTCAAACTATATCTCTACTTTTGAAAGTATGCAACCATATGTCCCTTCAGTAAGCAACAAACTCTCTTCTTTGTTTTAAACATTTTTTAATATTATTTTGTGTCAGATCATTTCTGTTGTAGGAACATTTTACTCTTCATGACAATTCATTAAAAAAACTTAAAAAATTTCTGATATATTTTCCTGAAATGAGCTACTACTGACACAATTTCAACGTGTAAATTCATAAATAAATTCCTTATTGTGTTTTGTTAAAAATTACCTGTTTCTTCGTCATTATCATCCTTCATTAATCTTCTTGGCATGGGTAAATCAACTGTTCATTTTAACACATAAGCCTAAGATGGAATGTGAATGATCTACATGTCTCTAATTTGTATTGTGTTTATTTTCAATTTTTCTAGTTGAATTGCTCACTTCTATTACATATGATCCTTTATTGTACATAATTAGGTCACAATAAAATTTGTATTTTATATGAATACTACCATATGAAAATTGAGATGTAGTAGAAACGGGGTTAAATTCGTTGGAGTCCCACGAGACCCTTACACCGGCCATGTTTGTATTTTTTTAATTACATTGTGAGGGTAGAACAACAATTTCTCTCTTCAAGAGCTTTGGAGCAGTTCTCTACCATGAAATTTTATTGTTTTTTTTTTAATTTATAATTCCGGTCAGGTTATAAACTTTACTAAAAATAGTGTTTCTCAACTCAAGGGTCACAATAAAACTTATTTTGTCAAATCTTTGCTTAAAAAAAATTTTTGTTTAAACAGAAAAATATTAAATATTTATTTTATTTATTAATAAATTTTAAGTTCCAACATTGGATTATGAACGTTCAATAATTGCTAGCTTTAAATTCACTGAAAAGTGAAAACCTACAGAACTTGAAAGTTAGATAAAGAAAAGCGGTGACATAATTTTATTAAAAATTTATTTTATGGCCTAGATAAGTAAAGTGCAGAATTCAGTTTGAAAAGTTGTGTGTGTACGATATCCCTTGAAAACACGAAGTGTTCATTCACAAGCAAAAACAGGAAGTGTTTTTTAGTCCATGTGTGATAATCAAATTTTTACATATGAGTGCATATATAGGAAAAAAAGCAGAAGTTAGCATGTTGCAAATGATGACATGTCCATCACAAAGTTGTATTGAAAGGCTGAAAGCAGACGAAATCGAAAGCGTATCCATGAATGATTTTGTTGTCAACTGTTACTTGGAAAAGTTTCGAAGAAAAATGTCTATTGTTATTGTCTTTTTATACCTGCGTTTTAACAGCGGTAAAATCTGCGAAATTTTTAGTAAATCGGCAGGTTAATTAACTGTCGGCTTCGAAACAAAATCAAATCAACCGATCGTTGATTTGTTTTTTGCCGCTACCAAAAATACAAATTTTTAAAAAAAGCGTCAGTCCACAAAAAAGAAATAAATTTGGGAAAAAAGCTGAATAACACCCCCACTCACTAAAAGATAAAATTAAAATGGGATGGGTACATTTCATTTCAATGATTATTTTTTTAAAAAATGCATCTTGAAATTTTTTTCTGAATAAATATTCAGATATACTCTCATTGATGACGATCACTTCGACGTAGTGTAAAAAAAGCTTGTCTCGCTGGATCAATTACGCTGGAGTAATGAGTTCAATCCGTCCTGGGTGCTCTTTAAGGTCGACCTTGTGACACATCTAAGTCGTGCTTAAATCAGAAATCACTACTCCCATTGATAAGAAATTATGTGACCTTTTCTTTTAAAACCCCTTCCTAGTTATCAAAAACAAAATTTTCTTTTTAATGACTTCCTGATTTCTTTGTAAATCGTTACAGGCCAACCGTTATTTCGTGTCCCCAAATACATTCGTTTTTGTTATTATTACTTCTTTTTAAAGTTTCTTTGGTTCTGTCTTCGACAAAAAAAAAAATCAATGTCCATTTCTTTGAATTCTTCAAACAAAAAAAAGAAGCCACTATTGACTTCTTTCGTTTTTTATTCATAAAATATATTTTAATTTTATTATTAATTAGTTAATTTTTTAAAAAGTTAGGTTCTAGTCGTCTTTAATCAGTTCATCAAATTAAATTCCTCAATTTTCATTTTTTTTGTATGAATATTGTTTTTTTTTCCTCTCGTAAGGATCGCCTCGCTGTCGATAATGGTAAAAAAAAAAAAAATTTAGTTTAGGATCCTCTGAGCAATCGGGGTTGGGGCCGTTATCCTGTATTATTACCCTAGGGCCTAAAATTTACTGAAAATAACATTTTAATTAAGAATAATTATATATATTTTTTAATACGAATTTTGAGTGGACAGGAAATTCTGAATTTGTAAGCTTTTTTTTTTTTTCATTCTCTTTTTAATTGCCACGTTTGTTAAACTCCGTTTGTCATAAGTCAAACAAAAAAAGTAAAACTAAAAACTAAAATGTTGGCGTTCGGTACGAAGCTTCTTGTTAGACAGAAAATATAAATAATAAAAAAAAATTTTTAAAAAAAGAGGAAAAAGAAGATGATGAAGTTTATTATTATTATTTTTTTAACCCGACTGTAATCCTTTGCTTGCACAAAAAACTGCTTTGTCAGCAAAAACTGGAATATTGTTGTCTGTTACAGGTTTAACACTTTTTTAAATTCAAGCTGACAAAAAAGGCTCTCCTCAGGTCACCATATATTCGAATTAAGAAAAAAAAAAGTGGGGGTTGAACGCTACCGGAGAGTACATTTTTCTTTATTGGAATTTCTCGAATACGCAGGCCGTTAGACGTACTGTTTAAAAATAAAAATGGGGCGTCTATTTCAAATATGAGTATCCACTAAAAATAACGTTTGGTTTGGGGTATATAGCACGGAGAAATATGGTACTTTGCAAACCAAAATCTATTTTGTTTGAAATTAGAAAACTGAGAGTTTTACTTTTGCCTGAAAGTTAAAATATCCGTCCAGAAATGAGTAAAAAATAAAAATGAAACCCAATTTCTGGAACCTGCCAAATCAGTGAGATTATTTATGCGCCTTCCCACGATGGAAAGATAATAATACTTATTTTTTATATGGAGCTGCTTTAGCTTTCAGTTGTTTCCATTATTCCACCGATCCGCTCTCTTTTAGTCGTGCAACGAGAAAGGCGCTGCCGCGGGGTTGGTATTACCGGGACCAAGTGCATTCCCCCTTGTAAAATGAAGAGAACAAAAACTACGCTTTGATTACGGATTATTTTGATAATTATTCAAAAAGTAAATATAGAAATCGCCTTTCCGCTCTCAGTCTGACAGGCATAAGTTTTTGAATTTATTCTCACGAAAAGCGATTGGATGAAAACCTTTTTTATACCTCGTGATCTGTTTTCAACTGTATCCACAAATTTTTCATTTTATTTTTGGATTTTTGCCGTTTTTTTCTCCTCTTTTCTGGTCCGGGTTTGTGCGCGTATTTTTGACATACCAGCTATTTTAAAATTTAAATTTTTTAATATTACGATACTAGAACAAACAATTTAAATTTAATGGATTAGAAATATTAAAATTTATTTGAAAAGGGAGAAAGAGATATTCATTTAAAAATAAAAAATCAACTAACTAAAAAAAAAAATAATGCCTAAAAGAAAACACTGACTTAAAAATCATTATGGCCCGCTAAAGTTTTGTTGTTGTAGAGCCAAAAGACAATAACCATATTAGTCAAAGCAAAGTGTTTCTACAATTTAATCGTCTGAATACTTTTTTTTTTTAGCTTGACTTAAAAATTCTAAGTTAAATTTTAAAAATAGGTACAGCACGAACTTTTGAAAAATTTAAAAAACTTGAACACACATTTTAAATAATTTGAATGTTTTCTTTGAAGTTAAATTTTGTTTTTATTTGAAAGAAACACAGACTCAAAGCCAATCATTAAAAAATAAAAATAAATAAACGTATTTAAAAGATTTTAGTTATTTTAGCACGGTCGCTCATCGATACAATACACACAAAATCTCCATTAAGCGAAAAATAAAAAAAAATTAAAATCCAATATTTGTTTCAAAGTAAGTTTACGGATTAATTAAGTGGATTTCGTAAAAAAAAAAAAAAAAAAAAAGTAATGCTTACTTTTTGCTTAAAACAATGAAAAATCAAGTTTATTTACGTACTGAGCTTACCATCAAGGTCACAGGTCAACAATAGTCTTACTTTGACTGTCACCCAAAAGTGCATAGAATATTTAATTGCGCCCAACGAGGTCTTTTTTTTTTTTTTTTAATTATTCTGATTTTAAAATTTATTAAAGAAAGACGCCGCTAAAAAAAAAAATTATCTCAAACAAAAATTACCATTACCAATGTGTATTTTTTATAATTTACTAGCCCATCTAAAGTGGGAAGGGAGGCAAATCAACTTAAGTTAGTAAATTTATGAATTACTTCCTTTTTGGTTGTTTTAGACAAAATTAGTTCGAGCAAAATTAACGGTTTAATTAATCAGTTCCTTTCTACAGTTACGTTTCTCATTTCACGTTTCAACGCTTTCGGGAGACACTCAATACTGTTCGTCTTGCTACAACTTGGTTTTGTCGTTCTGTTAATATTTTTCTTCAATATTCCCATTTCACCGTTATAAATAATTTTTAACATGATTGAGCAAAACGCGATTTACCAGGAGCAATCAATGAATCCTAGATACAGTTGAATTGACTGGCTAAAAAGAATTTTTTTTTAAATTAAAAACATTTCATTGGCCTCTATTTTAGTTGTGAATTATCTTTGCTTTGATTCAACACATTGTTTCGTGAGGTTTTTGGTTTTATTGCATAAGTTTAAGCGAGATGCAATGAAACCAAAAAAGTCAAAAACAAAAACTTTCTAACAATTAGTCATTTTTGATGGCACGGGTACACTGGTAAATAAAGTAAAGTGTGGGGATTAGTAAAGAAAGACTTATTGAATTCATACGCTTTTAAATCGATTGCAGACACTGAATTACATTCACTTTTTGAACTTAAAAAAATAATCTGACAGTTGCAAAAATTTAAATTGCATTGTTAAATTTTCTTTCATCAGTCAACTAAAATTATGAACAACTCAATTTTTTAAAGTTTTACTTAGTTTTATTGAATGATTTTTTCGGTAAGTCACATGAATTTTCAGCATATTCACAATTGATTGTATAATAATTTAACTGAAATAACGGATTTTTTTATTAAAATAGAGGGTGGGGTGGGTCGAAGATTTCGCAAAATATAAAAATAGGGTGGGAATGAAACTGAATGAACAACCATCTTTCTGCAAAGTTCTCTAAAATAATGATCTAGTCAAAATTCGTTCAATAATAACTACTGAAAATTTAATTTAAAATCAGCATTTGGGGTATTTTATTGATTGAGTAATTAAAATTTTGTTTCGTTTTTCTTCATTATCGAAATGCCTGTGCACTTTGGTGATTTATAAAAAAAAAAAAAAAAAAAAATATAAAAAAAATTTGATACTCCAAGTGGCATCAATTCAAAAATTGAATATTTCATGGTTATAACACTTTTTTTACTCAGTTTAGAAGTTTAAATCGAAAATGTTTTCTCAGCTATTTTTTAAGTATATGCACATTCAGAAAATACAAGGGAAGTAACCGTTTAAATTTTAATGGAGTTGCTTCCCTTACTGCAAAGTAAAATGTGCAGCTTAAAAATAAAAAGTAACCATACCTTGAGACAACTTCCATTTAATTGGCTTTTAGTTTAATCATTGCATAACAGAAGCTCCCGACACTAAAATATTTAGTGATTTTAACGTTTTATAGGTCCATTTAATAATAAAAAAAGTTTGTTAGAAAATATTACGGTAGCAACATCTAGCTTTATTAGGAAAAAAGCGTTTGTCAATCATATTTTAACATTGTCAATGATATTGAAAAAAAAAAAAAATCCATGAAACAAGATAGTCTGTGGTTCGATCTCATTTGGTAAATCAACACTGAAATTAATCGTAATTCAAACGAAATGAAAGATCACACTTTGTCGACATTACGCACCCACAATGATAAATCTGAATGTTACTCGTTTAAAAATGATCAACACGTGTCTTGCTAAGAGTGACATGTAGGCGTTTCGCCTAATGAAAGAAAAAGAAAAAAAAAAAAATAAGATTCTTTATACTATACAACAATCTTTCTCAAAGCAATTCAGTAATAAAAAAAAAACATTAATAGTGAACATCACCCAACTGTACTGTACTGTAGTAAATAATCATATTTTGAATTTGTCTATCTGCATATGATCCAACTATAATATATCCTAATTTAGCTTTTTAAGAATCACCAGCTTCTTACATTCTCTATTTTATCGACAGCGTAAATATCCTCCGCCAGCAACACTTAGCCTGGAGGTTAGAAAAGCTAAGTCACAGAATAAAGTAGAAAAAACAAAAATCTATATTTGTTTGGGGAAAAAGAAAAAAAAAGGCAGGTGGGGTTAGAAACTTTTACACTAGAGTTTTTAGCCGAATACACAAATTTTGAGCACAGAATGCATATCTGGTCACAAAATAGCGCATTGAAGAGAGGGCCTGTGTGTATATCAGGAATTTATTTACATTTCATAAATTTTCACGGCTCCAAACACGGGTGCCCGAAATTAGAAAATAAAGCTGTCGATTAACTTAACAGTTAGCTGCAGTTAAGATCACGATTTATTTATAGGAGTGAGTGGTCTAATATAAATTTTAAAAACCCTGTAGGTACTTCTAGGTCGCGTAAAAAAAAAAAAAAAAAAGAGGAAAACATCGATTTGGAAATTCTTGCAAAATTAAGTAATCTTGGCAATTTTATATCCACACGCATGTCACCAGCCACTTATTTCTTGAAATTCCGAGAAATTAAATTTTTGACTGGATTTTTTTTTTTTTTTAGGACTCTAAAAGTTACGTTTCATCGAAAATCTATGAATTGTAAAATAAAAAATGCAATAAAACTATGAAATTATTTAATTAAAAAAGCTCTTAATTGCTTTTGTAAATAACGACATTTTCTGAAGAAATAAATTTGATGAATAATGAATTTTTAAAATTTAAAAATTCATTATTCATCCAAAATTAAATTATTTAATTAATTATAGTTCAAAATTCTTCATTGCTTTCCAGTAGATACCTCCACCTCCACTAGGTTGCGAAAAAAACAAAAAAAAAAAAAAAAACAGTATATGAGAAAAGGCCCCAAATTAAAAAAATTCACAGGTTAAAAATGACATGTATTATTAAGAGGAAAGATCAGTTTTATTTTGGTTAATTTTTTTTTTAGCGGCGAACTAGTTTTATTTTGCGCTTTTTCCGAGGAAAACATTGATTTTGAAATTCTTGCAAAATTAAATAATTGTCGGAGTTTAATGAACCTTTTAGGACAGTCAGAAATGACATTTCTGAAATTTTTAATTTAGTAGTTAAAAAAAAAAAAAAAAATTCTACATTGCTTTTTAGAATGCAATTTGATGATACCATTGGCATTAAGTGAAAAGTAAATTTACGAATCGAAATTTGAAAAGCTCAAGTCATTTGAACTCTAATATTTTTAAAATTTAGTGGAAAAAAAAACAAAAAAACTACCGAATTTCTACTATCGGAATCTATAGATGACAGAATCCTTAAAAAGCTCGCCTGACGCACTGCAATTATTTCACTTAATTTGTTTCAGCATTAACGTCTTTGCAAATCAACCCTTCAAAATATCAAAAAGTTTAACTTTTAATTGCTATTTCACTAAAATATTTTTGATTTATTTTAGTTTGGATCAGGCTTCTATTGATTTTTTGTTTAAAAGGTAGTTAACCTAGAAACGAAATGCAAATTTCATAAAGCTTCTTAAAAAGATGTCATTTCTGGTCATCCATAAGAGCAGTAATCACCTATTCTGCGCTATATAAATAATATTTATTTCAAATCAGATTAATTTAAATTTTCTAGTTTTAATCAACGTGTCACAAATCTATAATTATTTTTCAAAGAAATTAAAACTTGGTGTATTTGTTTACAAATTTTTTTAGATTTTTATAAAATGGCTGCTTTTAAGAGTTTGTAAAAATCGAGCAAATTATTTGGCATTCCAATCTATAATTTCTATCCGAAATAACACCAGGATATTTTACTTGAAATAAATTTAATCATTTAAGCTTTCAATTAAAATTGAATGAAATCTTCAATAATGCCTTTTACATTTAAAATTTAATTTTAGAACTTGGGTATCGAAAATTCAGTGGAGGTGCCTATTTCACTATAGGCCTCTATTAAAAATTAGAATTAATTTAAGCCTCATTTGTGAATAAGTTCTGAAAATATTAGAATCAGATTTTTGCAAGAATTTCTAAATTAATGTCACCGCAAAGAAGAAAAAGGTCAGTATAACTGCTGACGCAAAAACAAGTTTAAAAATGCTCTTAATAAAAAATACTTAATATTTCGACGATAAAAACTTTTCATTACATTTGAATCATTTCACAGCATGGTACCTAGTATTTAATTTTTACAAAAAGTCTATAAAAAAATAAAATTAAAAAAAAAATATGTCTTAAAATTAAAAATAAATGCTTATTTCAACACTTTCCAAATTTCAGGATCAATTTTTTTTAGCTTATTAAAAATTTGCCCTCATATTATAAATCCACGGAAATTCTCTAGGAGGCACGGATTTTATTTTAATTACTTACCTCAATCAATGTATTAGTCGATTTAGGACCTGAAGCTTAAATATTAAAATGTAAAAAATATTTCTGGGTTGAAAGGAAGAAAATATATGAAACCGATCAGTAAATTAATTAGTTACTAAGCCACTAGTTTACATACTTCTGAATTTAAACTTAAAGTTCCATTTACGTTAGTTTAATTATTCAGCACGAGGAAATTAATATTTTTTGCTTTTTAAGTGTGCAGCGCAACTGCGATACAGACAACAATCCGATAATTCTTTTTAAATCGTTTAAAGGAGGATGGTTTCAGATGTTTCAAGACAAGAATGTTTTGTACACACAAAATGAACCTACTCTTTCAAGATACCATAATTAGATGCAGAAACGGAAGATATTTAGATCCATTGTTAATTTACTGAATATATGGCTACCATTTCATTTACATCCTTGCGTTGCAACATTTCAAAATGCATTGGAAAAAGACAAAGAAACAGATTCATTCGATGAAGCGATAAGTGATTTTTCACAAGAGGTTATGAAGCGACTTAAATAGTTCCTAAGTGGGGGATTTACAGTATATGTATATTGTGCAATGCTAAAAAGGGAGCCCTCTATCAGACATTTTAGAGACTGGACCCTGAAATAAAATATAAAAGACAAGTTATAAAGAAAAACATTACAACTTAATTAGGTTTTTTGTGGCGAGGAATTAAATTCGTTACGAAAAAGACGAGTTTTCATAAAAATCTGCAACTTAAGTTTAGCATCAATCTCGGCTTTTGTGATCTGACGATTTACAATGTTTTAACAACGAAACTAAAGTTGTCATGCAAAGTACAGAAATACTCAAGTTTAACAAATATTTAAAATTAGCAGCCTTTTTAAGACGATAAATTGAAACTCAAAATTGACCCAATCTGGATTGTTCCGACAAACGTATGATCTTTGCGTCACATGGTTAAAATAGGGAAGAAATGCCGAGACATCAATAGGGGTGAAAGACAAATTTAAAAATATTAAGAATTGTGATTTTTCATTTAAGTGAAAATGAAAATCGGACTAAGAGGGGGGGGGGACCGTTAACGGAAAAGGAACGCTAGTAAAATTTAAGGAAGAAAGAAAATTCGAATTAAAAAACATGACAATTCAGAGACTGAAATCCCATGCAATATCTTAAACTAAAATCAAACTAGTCATATATGGAAAATAGATCTGATATGTGAAGACATTTTAATGATTAGATAGAAGCTAAATAAACATGGGAAAACTGAGTAACAAATTCTGATGTCAAACGAAAATCGATATAATTGGTTTGATTAATTGGACACTTAAAATAGTTTAGTTAAAATATTGCATGGAGTTAAAACAAATTTCATGATAAAATAAAGAAAAAATTCAATTTAGATTATATTTTTTTTTATTACCAACGAGGTTTTAGATTACTCGAAGGTAGGAAGAGATGTGGAAAGATTTAACAATCTCAACAATTGAGGCATGCTGCCGGAGAGTTCTCTGGTGGTAAGAAAAAATATTTCATGAAGAAATAAGTCATACAGCAACGAAGTCCAACATGACAAAACAAGCAGAAAGATTTTCAGTCTTTTTTCCCCCCTGATGTTGATTAAACTGGTGGAAAAATGAAGTCTTTGAACAAAGCTCACACGTGGGTGACACTGGTGGTAGACATATTGGTTTCAAAAGTCATCATCCTCCACAAGGAAAAAAAACGTCGGTAAAACTCAATATGCTATAATTGTCCATGTTGGATTTTAAATACCTCAACGGCTGAGTTGCTGTTTGGAGGGAGCAAACAGTTTACTTCGATCTGGCCCTCATCTTTCTCCTTTTTCGCTTCAGCCTTCGCATACGCTTCTTTCTCCACTTAGCTCTCATTGTCGTGCCTCTTGCTTTGGCAGTAGCTCGGCTGCAAAAGAACGCTCACACCTATAATCTCGAAATTTAACGTCACGGGACGAGACTATGCGAGACAAAAAGTGCCAATCGACTTCCGCTTAAACACCACGTGCGCATGTTTAGAAATGCTATTTACTTTGTATTTTAGAATACGGTTACAAATTTGTTTTTAGTAAAAATTGAACTCATTTACATTTCTACAACGTAACCGTATTTAATAATTAATTAATAATTTAATACGTTCATTCAGCATTGATTCGAAATAGTATATTTTAGGAAATAAATGAATTCCTTTTTTAGTTTTTTATTGACAATCTAAAATTTATTTACATAAAAAAGAAACTTTTAACGAACCTTTACAAATAAAGCGTAAGATGAGTTTTTAAAGTAGTAAATTATTAGTTTGATTTGTGTTTCGTTTTTAGTAAAGGAAAAATGTATACTACTAAAATTAAAAACATTAATTTACACTTTACTTTACGATATTTACAAATAAATAATGCATGCGCATTTCCAATAGTGAAAAAAAAAAAACGAAATGCTACCACCAGTTTTTATAAGTTTACCAAGTTGGGGGATTATCTGCTTTTTAAATAAATTTTTATTAAAATAAGTACTTAAAGAAGAATTTTATGTGGAAATATTGAGGGTTTTGTTTTGTTTCACTCTGCTCATTTTCATATCGTGGGTACTTTTAATTTGAGCAGTGAGTGTTTTCAGTTATATAAAGAAAAAACCCAGATGTGATTTCAGTAAAAGAAAATTAGGAAATAAGTTAAACAGTAAACATGTGTCCCTAACCTTATCGAAAATAATTCAACAAAACTTGACCCTGGGTGTAGGTTGTGTATAAGAGGCGGAATGAGATCGTAAAAAAGGCGTATGGTTAACTGGCTGGCTGATTATTTGGCTATCAGTTTGGGCTTGTCGCGTTGGTAGTAGAGTCTGTTCTCTTTCTGTGTTCACAGGAGGTTATTTTCACAGCCTAATGGTCTGACGGGCATTCAGCTGTGCTCCAGGTAGCCTCTATGTCTAGTGTGTGTGTGTGTGTCTCTCTCTCTCTCTCTCTCTCTCTTATAGCCTATATAAGGGAAACACACAGGTGTAGTTGTAGACATCTGTGGCAAGTGAGAGTCACATTGATAATGGCCAGCATTCTGGTGTGTTTGTTTTAAGATTCGTTTTGAGTAAACACGTCTGGTGTGAGTTAGCTTGATGAAAATTGGTGTGTAGTTTTATAAATTTGTCTTTAATTTGTTATCTCTAACTATATGTTTTGTGTTTTTCTGCTACAAACTCAAAAAATATTTTTTTGTTGACAGTTGGTGTTTGCATAATTTAAATTTTAAAGCATTATTTTCTTTCAGATTTGACACATAAAAAAATCTACATTTTATCTATATTTAAAAAAATGACTTGTAATTTTTCAGTGCAATTTTGAAATCTATCATTTCATGCTATATCGTGAGATACAATATTACAAAAGAAAAATCCTGTGGGACCACCATAAATTCATTTCCGAGATACAGATTTCAAAATTGAGCAAGATTGCTGAATAAAAAAAGGAATAATAAGAAAACATCTTAAAATAATATAAACAAATAATTAATGCAAATAATAACAAAATATGATAACTGTTTTGTGTTATATTATAATTAAAATCTTATGCTTGTAGGAAATTTTGTTGTCCAGATTTTTTTATATTAAAATTCCAAACAATAACAAAATAAAAGTAAAGAAAACATAGGTATGCCTGTTAAATAAATCATTTGTATTTACAAACATATATATATATATATATATATATATATATAAATATAAAAGTGGACATGGAAGTCAGCACTTAGAGGCGACAGTCTGTTTCATGCTAGTGCAATCGTCTGCAGACGATTGCACTAGCATGAAACAGACTGTCGCCTCTAAGTGCTGACTTCCATGTCCACTTTTATATTTACACACGCTCTATCTCTGATATTGAGCACTTTATCCCATAAATATAGCACACTTTAAGACTATATTTCTTTATATATATATATATATATATAGCATAATGAGAGGCCACGTATACTTTCTTGATATGTATATAATATCTGGATAAAATGAATGAAACAAAATTGGGTGTTTTTTTTATGAAAGTATTTATTTCTGTGTTTTTGTATATATTTAATTATTTAATATTTCAGACCACCTAGGTCTTTCCTCAGAAATCAAATTAGAAACTGTGTATATATATGAATTCAAGAGAGTTAAAAAGGAGTAAAAAAGTCTTGGTAGTTAATCAACAGAAAAAATGAGTTTTAGAAAAGACATTTAGTAGTTGGACTACAGTAAAAAACTGTGGTGGAGAAAAGACATTGATTATCAGCAAAGATTCACTGACCATCCCTGTTGTTGTTGTTGGAGGTGACTTTTTTTGAAGTTGCCAACACATGTTTCTTTACATGCTGGAGATAAGGAAAAATCTATGTAGCCATATCTTCTTTTGTGTTTGAATGATTTGGAGACAGTTACATTTCTGCTTCTGAAAGCTGAATTCTGTGAGTATTTACAAGAAATTTTCCACAAAAGTAGGCTCCAGAAAAATAGGGATTTACTTTCCTGTGATTGGTCAAATATTTCACATGGTGATGTTAATTTTTAACCAATAGACACTTTGATTTAAACAGTGTGTGTTGTATTGTGGAATCTTTTTAGTATGTTTTAAATATTGTCTGTTATTGAGTAGAAAATAAAGTTTGGGCATGTTTTAATATGGTATATATGCGGGTATGTAATTGTGTTGGAAATAAGGTTTGTTTCCTATACGTTATTAATTTCAAAATAAAGATACTTTTGTAAAATTACAAAACTTAATTATCTATCCTTGAATCAGATATAATTTAATCACATGACAAAGGATAAAAAATCTGTTACATGACAGTTTGGCTATAGGTACAAAATGTAAGTCACCTTGTCAGTTGGTGTTAATTACATAGAATAACATCATGTCTATTTCTCCATTTTGTTTTGCTTTTTATGGTCGAGGTTAATATGTATTCAGTTTGCTGTATGGACAAAATACCATCTAATTCCATTTTCTGTAAATATTTAATTAAAATATTTTCTCTCATATTGTGCACATATCCTTGTTTTTATTTACCAATGTAAATAAGTGTTGCTCACAGTGACCCTTAAGGATTGCCTTGATATTACTATATTAAAGATGTAGTAAAGCTGTAGTATAGTGGGATGGCAAAAGTTATGTCTGGCTGCTCATTTCTGTCTGCTTGGGTGACTGGTTAATCCCTGTTGCAGACACCTTTTCAGGCACATTTACATTTCTTCAACATTTCTGTGGGTTATACTGTAATCATGCTGAGCAGACATATGAGCAGTTACAGTTTTTAGGAGAGCGCCCATGATCTGATGTGATCAGCAGTTTTGAACAAAGCACTACATTCATACCCTCAAACAGAATGACTTCATAAGCAATTTCATGTCAAACACCACTTTTCAAGATTGTTATTTATAACAGGAACCCTCAAAATTATCGGTTATTTGTAGAAAGCTTCAATCTCTACTGTCATACCACCAACATCTGTCTCTGATATTGTGAACAAATAAAATAGAAGGCATTCTTTTGGAGCAACTTTTATATATACGTATATGAATTGGAGAAATTTTTCTAGGTCAATTTATTTTTGCTATTGACTCATCATTTATTTCTTCCTTCATTCCTTTCTTTACTTTCTCTAACTTTTTCCTTCTCTTAATTTTTAAATTTTTTCTTTTTTCTTCTTTTTTCTCTCTTATTTTTCCCTTTGTTCTTTTTATCCCAGTATATCTGTCTGGATGGATTGACTCCATTTCTTGAAAATATTCAGTCTGAAGAGATGAATATAACAATATTCATGAAATAAATTATAACCAAGATGGATTTTTAAGGTGTTTTCTTTATATATATATATATATATATATGTATATAATTGTGTATTTGGGTAACAATCCCTCTTTTATACAACTTTTATTAAAATCAACTGACAAGGTACAGCAGTTAATATTTTATTTAATTTTTCCTGTGTTCTTATAATTTTCTTGTTTTCTAGACATAAATTATGTAGAAATTGGCCAAAATGTTCTGTATGTCCAAGCACTCTTGGCTATACTTTTAGGCTGACCCCACTGATAAAACGATTCTCAGCCTGAAGAAGTTCTTTCCAGGGATGAAAAACCATTACTTAGGTGTTTGTCATTCAATTACCTATACATACATACATACATATATATATATATATATATATATATATATATATATATATATATATATATATATATTTTAATTTATTCATATATATATATATATATATATATATATATATATATATGAATAAATTAAAATACTTACATTTGCCTTGATAAAGTTCATCAGAGGACAAAACTCGTTGGTTAAGATAAGTTTGCCTTTTGTCTTTACTCATATTGTCCTTTTTACAGACATATTTTTAGTTATCTGAAATTTTACACGCACACACACACACACACACACACACACACATATATACCCATATATATATATATATATATACACATTGCGTGCGTGTGTGTGTGTGTGCGTGCGCGCTTGTGTGTGTGTGAGAGAGGAGAGGCAGTAAAAGCAAATGATTTTGGTAAGTAGAGTTATTTCCCTTGTGTCACTCATTTTTTTTTTTTTTTTCTATGCCAATTCGTTTATCCATACCATCAAAAAGATGCTGGAAATATTTACACTTGGGTTTCAAATAGATGGGGAACATTTTAGTCATTTTTATAATCTTCAACAACAATCTGCTTTGTCCTAGAATGCCCACTATTTCATACTTCCTGAATATGAAACTAAGAAAATAAAATTGTATTCACTATAATTATGGAGCTTTATTCATCACGTTTAGCATAACTTCATATACTATGTTACCATAAGTGTCCACTACACAGAAATAGGTGAATTGCCCATTTCTGTCTAGTTCTAGTGGACTTTGGATGAAATAGGAAAGTGTTATGCAATGCGTGTGTGTGTGTGTGTGTGTGTGTGTGTGTGTGTGTGTGTGTGTGTGTGTGTGTGGAGTTGTAGAGGATACCTGGTCTGTTGGAATCACTGGATTACCCTAACTAATTTTTTATTACGTAAATTACCACAAAATATGAAACAACAAGAAGAAACACATTCAACAAGAGAAGTTGCGCAAGTAAATGGAATTTATATATGCATAACAACAATTGTACAAAACAAGAATTCAGTTGTGTTTGAAATGCTGAAATTTACTTGTCCTTGGAATTTTGGGTGAGGAAAATGTTTTTGTTGATAAACTGTGAAGTAATAAAAGGTGTGTGAGTTTGAAGAATTTCAGTAAGATGACAAAAGTTGTTTGCTTTTGACTATGTGTCAAAAATTGCATAAAAATATCTTACAAGAATTCTGGAAGGTAGTTCATTCTTCAGTCGAGACTTAAACTTGATGAACAATAAATTCCGGTGTAAGAATGTTCTGTAGATTCAGTCGAAAATCAATACTGAGATTGAGAAGTTTTCAGTAAGCAATAAATGAACCCAGAAGTTGGTGAGTGAGTGATTGAGTTGAATATTTTAACTTGAATTACAATGAAGTTGTTTTTGTGTTGAAGAAAATGAAATTCTAACTTTGCATTTCAATGATACAAGCATGGCAATTGCTAGTCGTGCAAAAATGCTCACTGACAAGGTTTGCTTGTGAATTGAATTTATTTGTTTTCTAGTCATGTGGTAGGCTCACAAACACATTTAGAAATTTTGGTGGTCAACTCACTTTAAACACTACTGTGTGAGTGTTGTTGCCATTTTTCATATATATTGACCAATCGGCAATAGCATTTACAAAAAACAATTTGGAGCCACTTCATGTTTAGGTTGTACAAAATTTGTTATCAGCAAGAGTAAATACACAGTAAATCTACTGAAATTTATTATCCAATGAAATTCACTAAATCAGAATAGTATGATAATTAGATACTGGAAATTGGTGTATAAAGGTTAAACTCTATAGAATATTTGGCCATGGTTAAGTGTAACTGATGAAATTCTCAACTAACAGAATTGACAAAGTTCTCAACAAACAATAAGAAAAGTACAGAAAAAGAACACGGTAAAATAATACTAAGCAGACAATGTATATGCAAGTCAAAATTAAGCAAACAACAGTCATGATGCAAAAAGTTCACAAAGTAAGAAGTGTGTTCACATGCAAAAGGGATACAGTCAAGTGATTATAGTGTTTTCACTTCAAGACAAGAAAGAATAAAAATATGGTAGATGAAACTGAGAATTTGTCCATCTATATTGGTTAGGAAGAAATCCCAGTATGCATTTGTAGGATTGTCAATAAATTTGGGAAAGTGGGTGTTCTTAGCAGTCATTCCCAGAGCATTGGAAACAATACACGCACGCACGCAGGCACGCACACACACACACACACACACACAACCTTTTTTTATTATTGACCCATTAAATCTGTTCCACACAGTGTGATTTTCAAAATGGTCATTTATTTCCCTTGGACAATCCCAAGTCCTATAGTTTTTTTCCCCACTTTTCAAAAGGAATATATCAACATCAACATGCCAACAATTTAAAATAATTAAATTCTCTTCCTTTATTAATCCATTCATATTCTTGTAGTCTATGGTTTTCAATTTCTCCTCAATACATAGATCGCAATTTTGGCAATCTTTAATCTTTGTGCCCGCAAAAGAAATGGCATATCAAAAGGACATTTTTTCCCTTGACACCACTATTATTTTGTACTAGCTTCAAACCCACAGCAATGTTTATTTACAAGACTATAAAAATATGTAAAGCATGTACAATGAGATATTTATTATTTATCTTGTCCACCCAATGAATAGAGAGATACACACACAAAATATTGAGTGTTTGTGGTCTCACCTAAAATCAAAAATTAAATGAATGTTTGTTTCAAAGGAAGAGATGCTCTCGACCTATCTTAGTGAATTTATGTGGAGAAAGCAAATTAAAAGAAATGCTGGGAAAATTCATTTTTTTCAAAATTTATAATAACAATTTCTTGTCTGTTTATTTAAATTTTCTTATTCACAGAAGTTTTTTATAAATAAAAAATTATTTTCATATTTATTTCTTTATAATTAATTTCTTTATTATTTTATTACTAGTTTTACACCATCTTATTATTGTTGCTTTTTAGGTGAAGCCTTTTCACTATTATTATTTTATTACTAGTTTTATTCCATCTTATTATTGTTACTTTTTAGATGAAGCATTTTCACTATTATTATTTTATTACTAGTTTTACTTCATCTTATTATTGTTGCTTTTTAGATTAAGTATTTTCACTATTATTATTTTATTACTAGTTTTACTTCATCTCATTAATGTTGCTTTTAGAGGAAACATTTTCACTATTATTATTTTATTATTAGTTTTACTCTATTTTATTATTGTTACTTTTTAGATGAAGCCTTTTCACTATTATTATTTTATTACTAAATTTATCCATTTTAGTATTGTAGTCTTTATTAAATTTATTATTAAATTTGTGACAGTTTCTCAGCTGATATTTTCATGATATATAAAACAGTCATACATTTTTTATGACTAAAATAAATGTCTTTATTTAGTGGATGTTGCCTTGAATATATTAAGTGCCTGATACTTAGCTGAAAAGTGGGATACTGGCAGATATTTTTTAAATATTTGAAGATTGTAGGGAAGCAAGATATCAGAAAAGAGTTGAGAAGTGAAAGAAAAGAAACTATTAGACTAGAACTTGCTGTTACATCCAGCTAGTTCAATAGTAAAACTTTGAGACCTAATAGACAATATAGTAGCACATGGTGGAGGTACCAAAAAGGAGAGCTCATTAGAACAATGCCATGAAAATATTTATAGAAAAGGCGGAGGGAAACCATTTCATGATGCTGGGAAAGTTACTGAAATCAAGATACTAGGTCAGGACTGATAACATTACCGATCATTCTTTGGTTTTTGCCAAGATTCCTGAGCACCAGACCAGATATGCCAGCAAAATTTAATACATGGATGAATGGTAAATTTATAAATGTGCAAGATGGATTCTGATGAGAAAACTTTCTGGCACGACATAGTGAACCATCTTTCTTAGCAGCAGGCCTGGCAGCTGATGCAGCATAATTGCTCTACTTCATATCAGTAGAAAATGTGAGACCAAGAAGGTGCAACGAGTTGCTCTACTGGAGGTTAGCATCAGCCATGTTATTTGACAAGTGAATTTTCTCTGATGGCAGATCTATTTTTTAAGTCTTGCTGAATGTTATTTATTTTCAATTTTTTCAGCCTCATCCCTTATTGACAATAATTGATATTTGTGCTTTACATTATTTTCTTACATTTCAGCTTTATTTTAGATGGACATTGTTTAGTATTTGCACTTTACCTTTTTTTAAATTTCAGCCTCATCATTTATGGACAATATTTAGTGTTTGTACTTAACATTATTTTCATAAATTTCAGCCTCATCACTTAATGACAATAATTGATGTTTGTGCTTTACTTTATTTTCTTACATTTCAGCCTTACCTGTAATGAACAAATTTATATTAAATTTCCTTACCTGTTATGGACAATATTTATTATTTGTATTTTACTTTTTTTTTTAAATTTCAGCCTCATCTCTTATGGACAATATTTAGCGTTTGTTCTTTACATTATTTTATTTTAAATTTCAGCCTTAACTGTCCCAGACACTGATGTTTTATAAAAATCACCTTTTCTATTAATTAGAACCATAGCTGCAGTTAAATCAGAGAAGGTTCTAATAATAAATTCAGAAAAGCAATGTTGGTATCATTTGCTGGTGTTTTTGAGTTCATGCCAACAACTGAGGCTGCAACCAGCATGACAAAAACAGATTGGTGCAATAATCTGTGAAATTTGAAATGTCACATGCGGAAAATCATTCTATGGTCAATGTCAGGACTGGATTACAAGTGTCTGCATTAATAATTGCTTTGTGTGAGTGTGGGTGGGTGTAGATGGGTGTGGCTATTGACTAAGCTTAGCTTAGTTTTGGCACAATGCTATAAACTTGGTGCACCCAGCAAGGCTCAAACTCACTAGTTTGCAGGGATGATCCAGAAAACAAGCTTGTTAACAATTACACCATATACACTTTACTGTCTCTGGCACTGAGTAATTTCAACTTTTGCTGACCACTGATCTTAAGGAGACATGAAACCAAATTTTCTGGTAAAATCATTCTCTGATTGTGTAGGACAAACACTCTGATGCTTGTTGTCTTTCTATGCAACATTTAGGTTGATAGACTCTCCAGCCTTCCTGAGGAGAATATGCTGTACCTAGATAATTTTTAAGGAGGTTCAAACTGCATCATTTATTTGGTTAAGGAAAGAATGCTGATCTTGTCCCATTTTTTGTCATACCTGTTTTGTATGCTTAATAATAACTAGTGTAAATGAAAGTATTTTCAATCAGTTTGCTTATAAGATTATGTTATTAATTATTTTTATATACTATTGTGCACACAATACAGAGCCTAAGAGTCACTCAAGGTAGAGGGTTACTGAACAAGGTTGCTGTTAGGATGCAAAGGGAGGAAGTGAGAGTGCATATCATGAGGATATGTAGTATAGATAACAGTTGAACCTAGACTTGAAGAGGTTAAGATTGTAGCAATTGGGGAAGCATTCTCTCAGGAGTCCGTTCCACAAAGTAACAGTTCTGGGGAAGAAGCAGTCTGAGTGGAACTTCTTCCTTACCAATGAAATACAAAGGGATGAGGATGAGTTGATGCTGTGTACATGGCATGGTGGGTCCTAGCTGTGGAGGTCTGAACTGATGGAACTAAGGAATTTAGCTTGTCTGAACATTTGCAGCAATCGAGTAGTGAGAGACTAGCAAAGTTTTGTGGGAAAGGGATTGTAGGGTGGAATATAATTCATCACCCACAAGGTTGTGTAAATACTGTCAAGTTTAGAAAGTGAGGATTGGACAGCTCCAGCCTAGATATGGCAGAAATCCTCCATTTTTAGTTTGATCTTGCTTTTGTAATGATAGATCATGGCTGAAAGAGTCAGGTACCATCTGGAGAGGTACAAGACTTGTGAAGTGGTATGTATGTAGAGGGAAAAGCATGCAAAAAGTGAAAAAAGAAATAACCTTCAAACACAGCTTTACAAATTTAAATAAATTTTATTATTGAGTATTTGTTTTCTTTCAAGTTGAAATAAATAAATTACAAAAGTCCTTGCAAAAATATGTCCCACAAAAATATTTTTGTTTTTTACAAAACAATAGGAATAATTGTGTTAATAAGTTTGGAAAATCTGAATGTGTTTACTTAATGAGAGAGTCATGTATTTACATTGTTTTATGTATGTATGTAATTTTCCAGCAGGCAGCAGTAAGCAAATGAGCACTGTGTTACTACTAATAATATTCATTTGTTTTCATAACTCTGTGCATTTTACATGTTGCAATATTTACTTTAAAATCAAGAAGCTTTTTGAAAAAAGAAAAAACTCAATAATTCTTCGAAAGGTTGAATAATTAATTACACAAAAGGTGTGAGTAATCAATTTGTGTACAACAACAACAACAATCCTGGTTAAAGGTTTACTGAAAAACTGACTTTGTGAATTTATACAACAATATTTATAACAGAGTATAGGCTCTAGGAAGTTAAAAGTTAGATTTACTAAACTCAGAACTTTATTGGTTAATAAATATTTTCCCAATTTTTAAATATCTATTTTTAGGAGGAAAAATATTGTTAATCATTTTCTAGAGTGATCTCTCAAATTTCATGGTAGATAACAAACATGGCTGTCTGATTTTTTCAAAGCCTTAAGAGCATTTGAGATAATGTCACTGATTGTATGCAAAATTCAAATTGGAGCCTACTTTTTACACAAAAGTGAGTCGATTGAGATTTTTAGTGATATTACTTAAATCTATTGAATTCTTCTACAATTTTAATGGTGTTACACATGTATATGTACCGAGGTGGTATCTATACAGCTAAAAATATTTTCAGCAAAACAATAGAGAATGAAAGAAATGCATGACAAGTTGAAATTTTATGAAATATTTATTCTATAAAATAGGAATAAAATGGGGGAAAATCTGTCTGTAAAAAAAGGTACACATTTCATTAACAACTGAATCTAAGTCCAAAAATCTACATTTCTGAACCTAGAAAAGTACCCCTTACTGACAATAATAAATGGTGAGCATGTAAACATATTTGCATGTATAGAATTTGTTAATGTGGCAGAGTTCTTTTTTTTTTTAATAACATATCTCCTCAGGATGTAGGTGCTAATGACCCTCTACAGCTTTATTTTTAGTGAATTGCCATAACTTCTATGAAAAGATAGTGGAATGTTTCCTGTCATGTTTCCCATGATTTGGAATTCACCTTTTAGACTGGCTGCCAAGAAAGGCTAGAGAGCTCAGTCTACCCTGCAATTTAACCTAAAGCTGGTCGGGGAAGAAACAGATTCAGGCTTTTCTCAAGGGCATTAATGCAACAGGTGAGACCAGAATTTGAACTTGGCTTTCTGATTTCACTTTCTGCACCACCACCCACACATCATGTGAGGGTAAAGTTTAACAAACATGCCTGCAAAAAAATGGATGGTTTTTCTCTTGTTCTAATGAAAGTAACAGAATTCAAGTAATTATGAAAAACAACAGCTTTTGTCTGATTTTCTGAGATGAGATGTTACTATTATACATAGATTTTTTAGACCAATTCCCTTGTTCTTGTTGCTATTATAACTTTTCAGCCAGCAGGACAGCAGAAGAATCAATTTATATAAAAGCAGCAATATTATATACCATATATATTCGCATATCATGTGACTTTTGAAGACCTAATTTTGAAGCTAATTTTAAGAGGGTCACATCATACATGAGATATAAAATTAGTGTATGTACTGCTGGCCCTGGCTACGCCGTTGACCAAACTATATATCCATTTACTGTAGTCAAAAAATACAGCTGTATTTAAAATAAACATGATTTTGATAAAACTGATGTTTTACTTAACTGTATCCAATAATAATGCATGTAATATTCAGATATTAGTATCATATTATATGCATCTTTTCCATTGTTTATGTTTATCTAACACTTCGTCCCCAGCCCCTCAACCTCCGGCGTCTTTCTCTTTGGGTTGAGGTGTTCACTCGGTCCGAACCAAACTTAGGGGTAACTGGCTGTACACTCCCTGAGTACCCGTAGATTATTTTGACCGGTCAACTGGTCAAGTCCCGCTCACTGCCCACGCAGTGTTAGTTTTTAGATCCAGCAAGCAGGGTGTTGTCCATACGTTCACGGTCGACTGGGGATGTGGACATGGCTGTGAGAATTGGCGCTAGGAAGATTAGATTGTGGCAAAATGAAATAAGAAATAATATCTGCAGAAGCCGAACAACAATGGGGGAAATATTGACGTCGTTTATATAAGAAAATAACATCAGAACAGAGGTTACAGGGAGAATAAAAACATTTAACATAAATGAAAAAAAAAAGACAAAATGCATCCAACGAATTCCCAACAGAGAAAGGATTTGTGTGTGATAAACGTGTATTGAATCACCTGGGGTAGGTTTATAGTCTAGTCTCATACAGACTTCTCAGAACAAGGGGCAGTCTTCTTTCTCTCCTCCAAAATTCTCCCGCAAATCTCTTGACTCACTGCGACGACAGTCTCGCGGCTCTCTCGACAACAGTCTCTTTCCCCCGACTCTGTCAACAACTGTCTCTTTCTCCCAACTCTTGCTTATTAGCAAAATCTTGAGTTAATATAGGAAAAGGATCAGCTGATCACAATTGACCCTTGGCCTGGCACGCGATTATCACGAGTTCTGCCTACAGCCCAAAACCATGTGAGTTTCAAAGTTCTTCATAGCTTTAGTAAGCTCTATTTCAAATTTTAACCAATAAAAAATTACTCCAATCATTTTCATTGTCTTTGTAATGACCCAATTCCAAATGGGCGAGATCAGATTTCCCATCCGTAAACAAAATTGCTCTGATCTAATTTTGCTACCTAGATTCACTCCAATTATTTACCTTATCTCAATCACGAGTTCTTCTCGCTTCACCAAAATTATACTTTGTGATATCTAAACATTGATTCAACCTTTTAATCAAACAAATACTGTTAAACAAAACCAAGTATCTTACCCATCCCCATTGTTTACTAGTGACCCAGGTTTAAAATATCGTCTCCTGCCCTGAGATCGTGTTTCTCATCGGTAAACAAACATCTTAACTCAAATTGTACTTTGATATATACACACTATTTCCCTTTCCAGTCAATAAAAGTTATATTTGCGTGTGTACATTCATGGGTGTGTGTGTGTGTGTATGCCTCTCTCTGTTACATTTAGAAGATGTTTAGCTGACTCTCATTCAATTGTTTATGGCTGTATGCCTTTATGCAACAAGTATAGCATTACTAACAATTCTTGTATCATTCTCTTTCACTTTTTAACCTATTTAACTAGAAGATAGAATAAAGAGATAGAGGAAAAGAGATTAGTCTATTGTAATTTGGTCTCTCAAAAAGGAACTTGCATGATACATGAGATACATCTAAAATCATTTTTTATAAGTGAGAATTTGGGGGAATTGCACAATATATGAGATCATGTGTATATACACTATGTGTTTTGTTTGTTAATCCTGTTAACAGTTAAAATAGCTAGAAGTAGCTGTAAGTTCTATGTTAACAGTTTCTTCTATAGCACTTCTTGCCTGTGGAACTCTCTACCGGCTTCTTGCTTCCCAGTCAACTTTGATCTTCAAAAATTTAAATGTAATGTCAATCATTATCTGGTCATCATCATCATCAGGTGTTCATTGATTGGTGGATATGGGATATCTTTTTGAGACTAACACATGTATAATCAACTCCTATATCCACTACACCACCATCCCGAAGAACATTAGTAGTGTACTTTTGGAGCCTTTTATGTTCAATGTCATCTATATCAACCAAGAGAACAATAGTTCGAAATAATACAAGAATATTGAAGCAGATATATTTGCAGACATCAATCAAATGTCTGAAAATATAGCTATTTTGTCCTATATAGACATATAATAAAGTTGAATTTATAAATTAAGCACAAGAAGAGATAAACAACAATAACTAATAATAAAATAGATAAATTATATATGGTATATTGGTTTATGTAGACTAATAAGCTTATCTTTACTGGTTTCTTTGTTCTGAAAATTTCAGTCGCTGTATCCTTTGGTTTTTCCTCAGGTGCCTGTCATATTTTGGAATATTGGCCCATGGTATGAAGAAGGATGCATTACACTATCATAAATACTACACCCAAAATACAACAAATACCCTGATAAAGGCTGAAGAGTACAGCAGTTAAAACTTTTTGGTAAAGACAAAGAATTAGGAATTTTTAGATGAATTAACATTATTATATGCTTTGCTATTTGGACCAGGAAGGTCATCTTGATTGTTATGCTAACAGCATTTCAAATGTTGTACTCTCAAACCATTTTTATTTATTTATATCATTTTTATATATATTTGAGATGAGGAATTATCATTATTATATGCTTTGTTATTTGGACCAGGAAGGTCATCTTGATTGTTATGCTAACAACGTTTCAGATGTTGTACTCTCAAACCTTTTTTATTTATTTATATCATTTTTATATATATTTGAGATGAGGAATTATCATTATTATATGCTTTGTTATTTGGACCAGGAAGGTCATCTTGATTGTTATGCTAACAACATTTCAGATGTTGTACTCTCAAACCTTTTTTATTTATTTATATTATTTTTATGTATATTTGAGATGAGGAATTATCATTATTATATGCTTTGTTATTTGGACCAGGAAGCTCATCTTGATTGTTATGCTAACAACATTTCAGATGTTGTACTCTCAAACGTTTTTTATTTATTTATATTATTTTTATGTATATTTGAGATGAGGAATTATCATTATTATATGCTTTGTTATTTGGACCAGGAAGGTCATCTTGATTGTTATGCTAACAACATTTCAGATGTTGTACTCTCAAACCTTTTTTATTTATTTATATTATTTTTATGTATATTTGAGATGAGGAATTATCATTATTATATGCTTTGTTATTTGGACCAGGAAGGTCATTTTGATTGTTATGCTAATAACATTTCAGATGTTGTACTCTCAAACCTTTTTTATTTATTAATATTATTTTTATGTATATTTGAGATGAGGAATTATCATTATTATATGCTTTGTTATTTGGACCAGGAAGGTCATCTTGATTGTTATGCTAACAGCATTTCAAATGTTGTACTCTCAAACCATTTTTATTTATTTATATCATTTTTATATATATTTGAGATGAGGAATTATCATTATTATATGCTTTGTTATTTGGACCAGGAAGGTCATCTTGATTGTTATGCTAACAACATTTCAGATGTTGTACTCTCAAACCTTTTTTATTTATTTATATTATTTTTATGTATATTTGAGATGAGGAATTATCATTATTATATGCTTTGTTATTTGGACCAGGAAGGTCATCTTGATTGTTATGCTAACAACGTTTCAGATGTTGTACTCTCAAACCTTTTTTATTTATTTATATTATTTTTATGTATATTTGAGATGAGGAATTATCATTATTATATGCTTTGTTATTTGGACCAGGACACTCATCTTGATTGTTATGCTAACAATGTTTCAGATGTTGTACTCTCAAACCTTTTTTATTTATTTATATTATTTTTATGTATATTTGAGATGAGGAATTATCATTATTATATGCTTTGTTATTTGGACCAGGAAGGTCATCTTGATTGTTATGCTAACAGCATTTCAAATGTTGTACTCTCAAACCATTTTTATTTATTTATATCATTTTTATATATATTTGAGATGAGGAATTATCATTATTATATGCTTTGTTATTTGGACCAGGAAGGTCATCTTGATTGTTATGCTAACAACATTTCAGATGTTGTACTCTCAAACCTTTTTTATTTATTTATATTATTTTTATGTATATTTGAGATGAGGAATTATCATTATTATATGCTTTGTTATTTGGACCAGGAAGGTCATCTTGATTGTTATGCTAACAACGTTTCAGATGTTGTACTCTCAAACCTTTTTTATTTATTTATATTATTTTTATGTATATTTGAGATGAGGAATTATCATTATTATATGCTTTGTTATTTGGACCAGGACACTCATCTTGATTGTTATGCTAACAATGTTTCAGATGTTGTACTCTCAAACCTTTTTTATTTATTTATATTATTTTTATGTATATTTGAGATGAGGAATTATCATTATTATATGCTTTGTTATTTGGACCAGGAAGGTCATCTTGATTGTTATGCTAACAACATTTCAGATGTTGTACTCTCAAACCTTTTTTATTTATTTATATTATTTTTATGTATATTTGAGATGAGGAATTATCATTATTATATGCTTTGTTATTTGGACCAGGAAGCTCATCTTGATTGTTATGCTAACAACATTTCAGATGTTGTACTCTCAAACCTTTTTTATTTATTTATATTATTTTTATGTATATTTGAGATGAGGAATTATCATTATTATATGCTTTGTTATTTGGACCAGGAAGGTCATCTTGATTGTTATGCTAACAACATTTCAGATGTTGTACTCTCAAACCTTTTTTATTTATTTATATTATTTTTATGTATATTTGAGATGAGGAATTATCATTATTATATGCTTTGTTATTTGGACCAGGAAGGTCATTTTGATTGTTATGCTAATAACATTTCAGATGTTGTACTCTCAAACCTTTTTTATTTATTTATATAATTTTATGTATATTTGAGATGAGGAATTATCATTATTATATGCTTTGTTATTTGGACCAGGAAGGTCATCTTGATTGTTATGCTAACAACATTTCAGATGTTGTACTCTCAAACCTTTTTTATTTATTTATATTATTTTTATGTATATTTGAGATGAGGAATTATCATTATTATATGCTTTGTTATTTGGACCAGGAAGGTCATCTTGATTGTTATGCTAACAACATTTCAGATGTTGTACTCTCAAACCTTTTTTATTTATTTATATTATTTTTATGTATATTTGAGATGAGGAATTATCATTATTATATGCTTTGTTATTTGGACCAGGAAGCTCATCTTGATTGTTATGCTAACAGCATTTCAGATGTTGTACTCTCAAACCATTTTTATTTATTTATATCATTTTTATATATATTTGAGATGAGGAATTATCATTATTATATGCTTTGCTATTTTACCAGGAAGGTCATCTTGATTGTTATGCTAACAACGTTTCAGATGTTGTACTCTCAAACCTTTTTTATTTATTTATATCATTTTTATATATATTTGAGATGAGGAATTATCATTATTATATGCTTTGTTATTCGGACCAGTATGCTCATCTTGGTTGTTATATGTTTCAGCCATTGTACTCTCCGACCTTTTTTCATTATTTATATTGGATTATTTGATTTTTTTTATTCAGGGGATTCTCTCTTTTATGCAGGTCATACAATTATTTAAAAAAATGTTACCATTTACATGAACAGGGAATCTTTCTAAAATAAAGAAACTCCAACAAAAATTATAGATTATAGACTAAAAAATAAATAATTGTATTTAGGTAACAGACTTTACAATAGCTTTTTCAAGGTGGATACAGTTGTGAAAAGACATTTGAAAGAACCAGACGATAATCAAATGGCATAAAAGTCATTGTTAGTTGCCAAGTGTTGAAATCGGTCAATGTATGTAATAATATATTGCATTTTATTATGAAGAAGTTGTTTCATTTGATTTATCTTTTGTTTTTTAACTTGGCAGGGTAGTGGTGTATTTGTAGAGTGGTATATAGAAGTATGGCTGAAAATATGTGTGTGTATACATCTACATGAATGAGTTGGAAATAAAAATATGTGTATATGACAGTATATCTTTGTGTGCATATGCTTGTGTGTGTATGTCTGTGAGTGTGAGTGTGAAGGAAATTATGTGCATATATTGTGCAGTATGCAATGCAAAATAGATCGTTTTTGAGAAGAGTGTTCATGTGAGAGCGAAGGTATGTCACAAATTTTTCATGTATCTACAGATATTGATTCAGCTGATTTCTGACACAAGTGTAAGGCACCTAGTGATGATCGAACTCACAATCTTACCATTATGGCATGGTGAGGTGTAACTGTTCATGTACATATATATATATATATATATATATATATATATATATATATATATATATATATATATATATAATTATTTATTTGAATATTACAACATAAATATGTTATAAAATCACGACAAAAGTAGCCATTTTGTTTCAACACTTCTAGTGTCTTTTCAAGTGACGATGTAGGCTAAGGATCGTTGATTAATTTGAAACTTTTAAAACCATTTATTCTATATTCTACATCGTCACTTGAAAAGACACTAGAAGTGTTGAAACAAAATGGCTACTTTTGTTGTGATTTTATAACATATTTATGTTGTAATATTCAAATAAATAATTATATCTGCTCTACTCTGTATTGAGCACTCTTTAAAGAATATTAATTGTTGGTTATTGGATCTCACTCCGTATATACCAATCCTAAACTTGTATATATATATATATATATATATAGTGTGTGCAATAGCGATGGATAAATTGTCATTTAAATTACACAAAAGTGAAAATAACAATAATATCTCATTTTAACAGATATATTTACCAAAATTACACAAAAATATCTTGAAATACTAAAGAAAGAATAAATTTCAATAAAATCACCATTAGCTTCAGCCATGGACTCCAGACAACTTCAGAATCTCCTGCAACACTTCTGGACTGTTTCCAGACATAAGGGTTTTCCAAACAGCCATCCTCTTGACCCAGGGCAGCATTACCTCCTCAAGGCACTTGTAGGTCTCTGTGTTGAGTCTGAGACCCTCACTAAAAATCAGGAGTTCTTTTTTTATCAGAATGATCAGAAGGAGTTTTCGTAAATTAGACTCATCCGACTCTTTCTGAATCCTCTGCACTGTCCTCAGATTGACACCCAAACAATTCTGAAATGTTTGTATTGTAACCAAGCAGTACAGTATGCGGTTTCCAAATTTCAGGTAGAGTGAATTGCGTCATGGTGCTCTTTTTTTCACCAACTGACCCTATTATACTGTGACATTGACAAAATCAAGAACAAACAACGCACATGTGCGAAATTAAAAATATAAAATGGTGGCAATTTACCCATCGCACTCTGTGTATATATATATATATATATATATATATATATTACAAAGAGTCAATCATACCTTGAATCAATCAGCAATATGAATGCGATTATTGGCGAAATCACTTCGCTAGTAGACATAAACATAAGCATTATACTACTGATAATCCTCTGAATGATGAGATCCTCATAAATAAATAAAATGGATATGGTGTATTTTTTTATTTCTGCTAGTACTTTCAAATGCTTCGTGCAATTCATCATCAGGCTTTATTTTTCATCAGAATCAAAACTGCGAGACGATTTAAATGTGTTTATCCAACCGAAAGATGTTTTTAAGAATGAGCTATTTGTTAACGGTTATATGGTGTTGGAGCGTGCAAATCGCGACACTGATGATGAATTGCGTGAAGCATTCAAAAGTACTAGCAGAAATAAAAAAATACAACATATCCATTTTATTTATTTATGAGGATCTCATCATTCAGAGGATTATCAGTAGTATAATGCTTATGTTTATGTCTACTAGCGAAGTGATTTCGCCAATAATCGCATTCATATTGCTGATTGATTCAAGGTATGATTGACTCTTTGTAATGTAAATATATGCTGCCTATTTTATTATGTTCATATATATATATATATATATATATATATATATATAATATTAGCCAACGCTTTTCGTCCAATGTGGACTTTTTTAAGGCAAAAACGAAATGAAAAGTCCACATTGGATGAAACACGTTAGCTAATATTACAGATTTCCTATTGTCTTTTACATTTATAAATATTGTCTTTTTCTACAGGTAAACTCTGAGAAATTTTTCATATATATATATATATATATATATATATATGATAAAAATATAGTTTTAAGCCATGCTATATTTAAATGTGCTCAATATCATGGAAGCCATGCTATACTTAAACATGCTCAATATCATGGATAGACCATATGTAAATATAAACATGGTCACAAAGGTCACTGCAAAACATAAATATATATAGATATATGTATATATATATATATGTTGGGGTTAGGTGTTAACTGGTACACTCTCAAAAAATTTTGAAGTGTCTCCTCATTTAATTTGTCCAGACTTGCTTTTTTAGCACTCTTTTGAACATTCCCACAAACCATTCTGCTTGTCTGTTAGACCTTGGGTGATACAGCAGGGTCGTAATATGTTCTATAGAGAACAACTTGTAAAAGTCTTGAAATTCTTTTCCAGTGAATTGTGTTCCATCATCCAATACTATGGTATTTGGTATACTATATTTCACAAACAGTTCATGCAAGAAATTCACTATCACTAAGGATGAAGGATTCTTGCATGAAATGGCCAGAAATTTACTTCTGGCCATTTAGTAAAACTACCAATTACTACTATATAATACGCTCCATTCATTGGACCTGCAAAATCTATATGGTATCTTGACTATGGAGTGTCTGTCTTTGGTCAAGGTTCTATTTTTGTGATAGGTAGTTTTACTGCTAGAGCACAACCTCTACATGCTTTTAATGTTTTTTCAATATCTTGGTCCATTCCAGTCCAATATACAAAACTTCTCATGAGAGATTTCATTCTTGAAATGTCAAGATGTCCTGAATGAAAATCCTTTAATATACATTTCTGTTACATACTCGGTATTACAATTTGTCCATACATTACAATATCATTGCATATCAAGTATGTGTTCAATTCTTGATTTGTTTTTTTTAGTTTCTTTTAATTGCTTCTTCCTTTTAGCAATAAAGACGTCCTTTTCTTCTTTTTCTTTAATTTTATCCCGTGTCACTAGTAATTTTTATACTACATTGCACAGAAATATTTTTAATTTCCATCTCACTTTTTAGCACTGCTGTAACCATATCCTTCAATGATTCTGCATTTTTAGATATTAACCTAGATAATTCATCTGTATGTCCTAATTTTTTAGACCGTTGGTACTCCATCATAAAATTATAATTTAACAGTGCTATAATCTGTTAGCAGTATAGGTAGGTATACTTTTCTTTGAACCATATATTGCTAATAATGGTTTATGGTCGATTTGCAATGTGAAATTTTTTTCATGAATAAATTTATGGAATTTTTTCATAGCAAATATGATTGCTAGAGTTTCTTTCTCTATCTGGCTGTAATTCTTCTCTGCTGGAAGAAGCGAGCTTGAAGCATGAGTGAAAGCTTTCATTTTACCACAATTTTATTTGTGTAAAATCGCTGCTTCAACACCGTAAACACTAGCATCTGATGCTACTACAATTTTTGCTTTTGGATCATAGTGCGCTAACAATAAATCAGATATAAGACTTTTTTATCTCATCAAATGCTTTTTGATATTTATAATCCCAATTTTACTTTACTCCTTTTTTAGTAGATTGTTAAGTGGAGCTGTCAAATTATGTATATTATGTACATAAATTTGATAATCATTAGCTAGTCCTAAAAAAGCTTGTAATGTAGTTACATTTGTTGGTGTAGGCATATTTCCAATTGCATTTGCTCTTGACAGATCTGGTTATTCTACCATTTTTGTCAATAATTTGACCCAGGTATTTTATTTTTGGCAAAAACAATTCACATTTTTCATCACTAAGCTTGAATCCTTATTCTCTTAGTTTTTGGATAATTGTTTTGACATCCCAACATATTTTTCTTTCGACACACTCTTGATCAAAACATTGTCCAGATCTGCCCTTGTGAAATTGCAATCTGTCATTATGGTGTCCATGGCATGTTGAAAAATAGCTGGTGCCAGCTTTATATCAAAAGCAAGTCGATTAAACTTATATAATCCTCTTTGTGTATTTATGGTTATTAATTCTGAACATTGATTTTCCATCTGAATTTGTAAATATGCTTCAGAGAGATCCAGCTTTGAAAATATTTTCCACCATTCAACTTTGAAAAAATTTCTTCTGGACTTGGTAATGGGTAATTATATGTTTCAAGACAACTATTAAATCTAGTCAAGAAATTCATGCAAACACGAATTTTGTCATTTTTTTTTTCAGTAAACCGCTGATGAGGCCATTTCAAATGGTTTACTTTCTGCAATACACCAATTCTTTCTAGTCTGTCTAACTTTTCATTTACTTGTTCTAATGCTGTGAATGGAATACTCTGTTTTGGTTTAAATACTGGTGTCAAACCTTTTTTACTTGAAAATTTGCCTTGAATTTTGCACATCAATCCAGTTCATTAGACAGAATATCAAAAAAATATTTTTTTAATTCTTTCTTCAGTTTTTCATTGTGACTTTTACAATTTGTAGCTTGTCATCTTACATTTTTACAATAAGTGTTTATTGGCAAACCTCACAGTTCAAATAGATCCATCCAGTCTGTACCAAATAGATTCATCTCATTTCTTAGAACATGAGTTTTTTTTTTACCCACTTATTTAAAAAATAAACATCACATGTTAATTCTCCCACAAAAAAACAACAATTTCTCACCAGAAATTGAAGTTGCAACTTTGCAAGTCCTTTTTTAATAAAGGTTTTCCAATTTTTTTCCATGTGGTTTAATTTACTATTGAAATGTCACTACCAGTATCTAGTAACATTTTTATTCCCAGATTATTGATTTGCACATTAACAAATTTTCTTTTGTTTTGTATACTACCTGTTTTTTCCATCACAATATTGTGTATTAATTTCTTCCTGCTAAAGATTTTTTTGGTTTAGTTCTACAGTGTGATTTGATATGTCCTTTTTTGCTACAGTTGTAGCATTCTGCATTTTGCCATAGACAGTCTTTCCTAAGATGTAATTTTCCACATCCGACACAAGGTTTTATATTCCTTTATGTGCATTTTTCCTTAGCTTTTACCAATGCACATTCTTTATTCTGAAATTTTTCTGCATTATGCTTCAGACGTAACATTATTTGGCAGTTGCCCACTATTTCCTGTTGTTACGAGGATGCATTTCTATAAAAAGAAAGTCTCAATAAGGGTAAAAATTTTAGTAAGGGATTCTACTGAGTCCTACCTGTTAATACAAAAGTTTTCTTTCATGAAGTAGTTGTAAAATAGAGAAATTTGAAATAGAACGTTTGGAAGATTCTAGATAATAGGTTTTTGGTAAGGGTTGTCACTTGTGTAAAGGGAATTTCTGCCAGTATCAACTCCGGCTTTTGATTGAGGATTATTATATCCAGCCGAAAGAATCTCTATAAAAAGTTGTCGACCAACAAAAACCCAAAAGAGAATTTCATGGAACAAATTTGGTAAATAGAATTTTGACTAATTTTCATTGACCAAACTAAAAATTTATCTTTATTTACACACATTTGTGGATTTCCAAATATATCACTTAGATTACTTCGCTAGTCCTAACGAAGTAAAGACACTTGACTCTCCTCCCTTCTCCCTCGTAACACTTCGCCAATAACTCTGTGTTTTCTGTTTGTATAGCCAATTGTATATCTTGTATATATTTTATTTTGTGTTTTTTCTAGTAAATTAAATATTTGTTTGTGATTTTAGCTCTGTGTTTTGGCAAACCATTCTTTTTTTTTCTTTGTTACAATTATCAATATGTAACACCTGTAGTGTTACATTATTATTATGTTCAACCTTTGTTAAAATTTTTGTTCGTACTTCAGCATCTTTTTCCACTGTTAAACCTTGCACAAAAATTATTCCCTTGAATATACCTGGAGTCATTTCCTTTAGTTTAAATTGTTCACATTCTCTGGTGATGGTACCAGTATACGTGACAAAATCTTCATCCTCTTTTTTGGTTAAATTCAAGAACTTCCAATGAGCATGGAACAGAGAGCACTTGTCACTAAAAACTTTTGTCAGAATGTGTACTGTGTCTTCAAACCATATTTCACCTAGTTTTGTAGTACTTCTTGTACTCTATTGGATCTATTTTTCTTAACAACAACTTGGTTTTTTATCATCTTCCCAGCCACTGCATTCCTGACTAAATATTTCTTCATGTCTGTGAAAATATGTAGCAAAAGTCAGTCTGTCATCAGGATTGTATACAAATTCTGACACTGTGTTTTGCAGTGTCTGACATAAGAGACGGTGAAGCATTTTTCTTCAAAACCACTTCCAACAACTCTTGTTGTTTTTGCAACTGTAGCAACTTTTGGGGTATTTTGTTGTTGTTGAATTTCAAATATTGAAGCCAAATTTTTCTCCATATCTACAAGAAGAGAATTTTTAATGAAACCCACATGGTTGAAATTTTTGTGACTCCTGTTGCACATGTATGAATTTCAAAAATCTGGTCACCCACTATTATAACTCCAGTTATAGTGCGGTGCTTGTTATACCATGCTTGAGTTCAAGATCCTCGTCAACTATTATAACTTCAGTTATAATGTTGCAGTTTTGATTCTGCGCTTCTTCAAGTATCCTCATTGCCAACTATTATAACTTCAGTTATTATGTTGTGATTTTTATCCTGTGCTTGTATTCAAGCTTCCTCATCACCAACTATTATAACTTCCTATTATAAGGTTATTGTTACAATACACACTCATACTTGGTATAATGTAATTCGTTAAATATTCTCTATATGTAATGCTTAGGTTATTGTCATAACCAATATGACTCCAACCCAAGACCTCATACCATGGAACTCGTTATAGTATTAGATGAGTTCATAGAGTCCCTGGGGGTGTACTCTTTACTCCACAACAGGAATGAAGATATAACACTATCTATCTATCTATCTATCTATCTATCTATCTATCTATTTCTTTGTTCATATCTATCTATTTCTCCGTTCATATCTATCTATCTATTTCTTTGTTCATATCTATCTATTTCTCCGTTCATATCTATCTATCTATCTATCTATTTCTTTGTTCATATCTATCTATTTCTCTGTTCATATCTATCTATCTATCTATCTATCTATATGTGTGTGTGTGTGTGTGTGTGTGTGTGTGTGTGTGTGTGTGTGTGTGTGTGTGTGTGTGTGTGTGTAGGCAGCATATCTTCATTCAAACATTAATAATATAGACATATTGTGTCTACTTATTTTTATACTGATCCTTTCCAGTTATCTACACAGTTTCTTGATGTTGAGATGAAATTCATCAAGGAAGGCGCTGTAGTTTTTTTTAACCCAAGTACTTTCGATCTTTTCTAAGATCATCTTTAGGGGTAAATTACAAAGACAAACATATTGTAAAAATCGTATAAAATCATCATTCCGTTGTCATAGTGATTTCTAAAAACACACATGAACACACTCTGTTATAGTTATTTTAGACAACTGGAAAAGTTCAATATTAAAATAAGTAGACACAATATGTCTATATTATTCAATGAAATATATATACATATATATATATATATAAGTGTGTGTGTGTGTGTGTGTGTGTGTGTGCTTGCATAAAATAGAACTTGTGACAACCGATTGGATGCTTAACATATTGACTGCCAATCACTAGATAACTTGGTTGGCAGTTTTTATTATGACGTTGGCCACAAGTTATCTGGTGCTTGGCATTTTCTGATTTTCATCTGCAGGTGCCAACAACCAATTTGTAGTAATACTTTTAATATGAAAACAATGTTAAGTCTTCAGTTGAAGCTATAAATCAACACAAAAAAAATTTTTATTGCCTAAGTTGACTGTTATAAAGTTGGCGTTCAAAGTCAGATTTTGTAATTGATCTCTGGTAGTCAACGTGTTAAATTTAAATAATTTTTTTGTCAACATTTCACTTTGTATGAACATTATCAAATAAGCAGTTGTTTTGAGAAAGTGAAATGTTGACAATAAAATTAAAAAAAACTTTTAGACATCCAGTTGGTTTTCGCCTTGCATACTTTATTTAGCTACTTTGTATCAATCATTTTATCATATGTGTGTATGCGCGTGTACGTGATATTAGTGATGATACATTCAAAAGTTTTAATTGTACCACTGCACATGCACACACCACTTCTGTGCACATACCACTTCTGTGCTCACAACAAAAGATGTAAAATGTGACTACAGGAAAATATGAGGGCCACTGTTAAATTTTCAACTTGACCCACTCCCAAAAATCTAACCAAATGGCCAAACATCAGAATTTATTTTAAAATCCCTTCTTGCTTAAGCCAGGAAATTTTCAGCACCCCCTTTTCTATGCTATATAGTTAACTATGTGTATGCATGTATGTTATGTATATTATGTTTTCATGTATAATAGGAGTAGATAGGTTTGGCTATCATCTTGTTCACACTCCCTCCCCTATATTTAGAATAGGAGTAGAGGTTTATCCTTTGTTTCCGGTGTAGGAATACAAAAGGAAATTATCTCCCTTTGGTTGAGATGAAGTCACGTAGGTCATGAGACGGCAACTTAGTGATGTCACTTCATAGTGATGAAAGTTGTTAGTTTGTCAGTCAGTTTATAGGAGTCAAACCAAGCAGTTACTTCACCAGGAGGAAACCAACTGCCACGTAGTGCAGTATACAAGTTCATGGTACTATTTTCTTATGGAAATATATCTTTACCAGATATAGAAATTATCGCCGGCTTGCAGTCCTCAATTTGACCCATGACTCGCCATTTCCTTGTTTGAGAGGAATATGTCCTAACTAGTATCATAGCAAATAAAACCAACCCACTTGAATCTGGGATCATAAATATGGCTTCTCCAGAAACACAGCTCCATTGGGAATTGTTACCTGTAAGACCCTATCTTTTTGATCCTTTTCACACTGCTTGTGGTACAGACATATGTTATAGTTTCTCTGCATGGGACATGTGTAAATATCTGTATAACATAGCTGTATAAAACACTCTCTGAGAACAAAGCATGCTTGTTACTCCCTTTCTTTCAGCTGTTACATTCCATCCATGAAATAATATATTATTATATCATAGATATAATAATACCACTAATGGTGGAAATGCAAATGGGAGAATATTCCTTTCTTCCATCACTCTCCCATTATCTGATGATATACCCAAAATGTGATATTATTAACTCTATTAACTGCTGACCATGATGCAATATATTATTAACCCTCATTAACTGGTGATACCCAATGTGACGTGATATTATTAAACACCATTAATTGATCACTTTGACATGATATACTTAACCCTCATCACTTGCTTAGAATTGGATTTCCAGTTCCTTCTAATGTCTCCTTCAACTGTATACTTCTAACATCTCTGCCTCAACTCTGAAAAATTATTTACTATTTTTTTTTCTCAATAATAGTAGATATGTTCGTCTATCATCTGGTCAACATTCCTCCCAGGTCTTTTGAACAGGAGTAGAGGTTTATCCCATTTTTCCTGTTTAGGATTGGGTTTCCAGTTCCTTCTAAAGTTTTATCATTCTCTTTTACTCTCAGTCACTTCTTGCATGTTAGTGGCCTTGCTTGGGATGAATGGATTAAAAAGAAAAAAGTATGTATGTTTTATGCATGACATATAGATACATGCACACATAACATATAATATACATACATGCATATATATATATATATATATATATATATATGTAGCATACATATAATCTAGATGATACATATTGTTAAGAGAATCTATTTTTATGAATGAAACTTCTCTGAGTTCTGGTTAATTTAGATAAAAGACTTCAAAGAACTCTTTGATGTGGTCAGATGATCTTACAAGTGGAGGTCTTTTATACAGGTATTCGTATTCATTGGTTGGCACCAAAACTAAGTGAGTTAACTTGCAAAGTCAGTTGTTGTAGGAATTTGCTTCAAAGCGGTCTGTTTACAGACCTGATATGTAAACTATACTACAAAAACTCAGCAGCTCCTGACTGAAGTTATTTTTTTAAGTATTTCTAACTTCTTGCTGGTAAGCCTTTATGTTTTTCCCTTTTTTTTTAGCTATTGACCATAATCACTAAAATTATAACAAAGCCTTTTCTTTGTTTACTATAAAACTTGGTTGGTCTTCTGTCATTTCCTTTATTTCTCTTTATCTTATTTCTTTTGTCACACATGTGACAGTATGACATCAGATTTTATTAGGCAAATCAATGATTCCATAATAAAACACATAATAGTAAACACCTATAATAATTGTAATGGCAACAAAGATGAGAGCATTAGTTTATTTGTAAATCATATAAATAACAAAGAGTCTATATTTGTGTGTTTGTTTGTGTAACTGGGTCAATGTGTAGTGGTTGTTAATGTAAGTTACCCTGTTGTTATATGTAATAGTTAAAGGACTCCTTTTCTCTTTTTTTATACTGAAAATAAAATGCATAAAACATACAATGATAACAACAATAATAAGACTTTGAGACACATGTTAACATTAATGACAAGAATGTGTATTTTTTTTTCATGGTGTCAATTACAATACTGGTATTGTGTGTGTTAAAAATGTTCTCAGTGTCATTGTCTCTTTTGCTTCTTTAAAAATTTGTGCTTAGCTGTTTTTGCTTGTTCCAAGAATTTTGGTGTTAAGGATAGCATTTGAGACCATCAACTTTCGATTTTCCAGAGCGATGGTAATACGTATGTGTTGTGCTCCTTTTTACTACTGTTACTCTACTTACTACTCTACTCTAGTCTAGTCCACTCTACTGATCTCTTGTGGTGAAAAGGTCGTTTTTATAATGATGAAGGTTCAGATTTTAGAATAATGACATATCTTTATCATCTATCATTAGTGGCAAGGTCATTTTAGACTGATGAAATTTTTGGTCTTTATTTCTGGGATAATGAAATATCCTCATCATTTATCATCACTGGTGGAAAGGTTGTTTTTAGAATGACAAAATATTATCATCATTCTGGATCATAACATGTGTGTATAACACTTTTGTATATCACCAGCAGAATCCATTATATAGACAAAGGGTCAAATTTTTGCGTATTGCACTGTTCTGATAACACAGTGGAAATAGAACTTTCTATTATTTTAAATTTGACAAATAAAACACAAAAACTATTTAAGTTGTGTGATTAACCCACCTTGTCTGCCAGTGGACTTAGCTTAACATCTGCTAGATGGCATGGCAATCAGAGGTATAAAAGTAAAGGATTCACTCTCTTTCTTTCTGCTTTTTGTTTTCAGGATGCAGTAGACAGAAGATAGATCCAGTAGTCCCTGTTAGGGGAGATTACTTTCCTCGAGCAAACCAATGTCTTAATTTCACACAACCACATGGTGCATCACACACCCACTGCAGCTAAGCACATAAATGTTTTTTCTTTCCTCTTTTTTTTAGCTATCTGTACACACATAAATATAATTTTCCATTTCTCTTCTTTTGTGAACTATGTTGTGCATTACATAAAAATATGTATCAAATTCCTGCACATGTTGAAAAATTCATTTTGAAAGGTAGCAATCTCATCTGTTACAAATTAACACCACTTTGCTACAAAGTCTTAAAATTATTTTAAGCTCATAGATTATTTTTACTAATTTTGTAACTGTATAGTATAGTATATATATATATATATATATATATATATATATATATATATAGATATAGATATAGATATGACTATGTAGCCATATATTGCACCTCTTACTACCGCCCAGATTTGGACAAAAAATTTAACCTATTTCTAAAAACAATACATGAAAGTTTAAACATATTTCCTCTGATTTTTCTTTGAATAATTTTGTTAGTTTCTAAACATGATGCATGGTTACATTTAGAGGTTAATATGTGTAACTTTTATTTTTTAATTACAAAATATTGGATATTATTTGTTTTTCTAGATTTTCTATAAAATCTAATACTTATTTTAAAGCATTAATAAATTGTATCTAGGGTTCATTATATACATGTAATTTGATTGGCCATTACATCTTATGTAAAAATACCCCAGTGGGGGTAGTGGTTGGTTTTTGAACTCTTTAAAAACTTTTTATTTAACTTGCAACATGATCACTTGACAAGACACCAGAAGTGTTGAAACAAAATGGCTACTTTTGTAGTGATGCTATAACATACTGATGTTATAATTTTTAAATAAATATTATTTGCTCTACTATGTATTGAAAACTTTTTAAAAATAGTATTTTCGGTTACTGGAAGTTTATTCGATCTATACCAATCTTGTATTTGTTTATATATATATATATATATATATATATATATATATATATATATATGCAAGTTTCATCAAAAACAACTGCTGACAAAATGCTGTGGTTAAGTTTTTATATAATTTTTCATGTGTTCTTATAATCCTGACCACTTCAAATTTGTAAATAATTATATTGGATATACTACAACATGCTTAACAAGAAGACTCATATTACATCTCTCTCACCATAGGTCAATTAGGTCTCATTTAAATACACATGGAGACCTACCAAACTCTATTCATAACATATTCATTGATAATACAAATATAATAGCATCATCCACATGTAAAAGAAGGCTAAAAATAATGGAAGCATTATTAATAAAAAAGAAAAAGCCAACACTCAATAATATCAACTATGAACACAGCCACAATCTGTTGACCGTGTTTAGAAAATAAAACATTCCTATAATTCTAGATACATACATAGAACAATTCATATTTTCAGTTAAAAGTAAAATAAAATTCATCCTTGATAATGGCTAAAAAATATAGCCAAAAGAGCTTGGATATATAAAACATTTGGACAATTTTTTTATATAATTTATGTGCTAGAAAGAAAAAATTATGAGAACATATGAAAAATTATAAAAAACTTAACCACAGCACCTTGTCAGTCATTTTTAATGAAACTAGAATTTAAATATTGTTGTCATTTTTGATGGCATGGATGAATTAGTATCGCAATATATTAATAAAGAAAATATTTAATCTAAGAATTCAGATAATGGAAAACTATATCTTTCTTTAATATCTTTGAATCTCTATAACTGTTCTTTGGAGAAGTGGAATGGTTTCCTATTGCATTCTCCATGGTTTTGAATTCAAAGTTCTCCTCCTAGATTAGTTGCCCTGCTATGGTTAAAAAGCTCAATCTTTCCTAAGTGTTGGTGGATTCATGCCTTTCCAAAATGCATTAGTGTGAAATGAATAAAAAATGTATTGGCTATAAATAGAACCAGGCTTACCAATTCCATTTTCCACACTTTCATCCCTGCATATATCCATGTTTCCTTTTCTATAAATACTGCATCTCTTCAGGATGTAGGTGTTCATGGCTCTCCATATATTCTTTTTCTTTATTATCTGTAAACTGCTATGCATTCTTGATAAAGATGGTGGAGTGGTTTCTTGTTGTGTTCTCCATGATTTGAAATTTGGAGTTTTTCTTCTCTTAGACTGGTACCAATCAAGGCTAGATAGCTCAGTCTATCCTGCTATTTAACCTCCAACTGGGGATAGAGAGAAGAGACAGATACATGCTTTCCCAAGGGCATTTGTGTGTAAGCCAATGCAAATGACTAGGCTGGAATTTGAACTTGGCATGCCAATTACATATTCACTGATAATATCAGCCACATTACCTGCACTGTTGGATGTGCAGTTGGTGTAATGGATAGTGGCTTCAAATAAGAAATCAGGAAATTGAATTCCAGTTGGGTTCGTTATATTCACTTACATGCAAATACCTTTGGGAAAGGTATGAATCCATCTCTTCCCATCTATAAATTAAATAGTAGGACTTGTATCTGGAAAATCCATTGTTATTCTCAAAAAAAAAAAAATTATTAATGCAAGATTTACTCACAAAAAAGAATTATTCTTATAATCCAAAATATCCAGCTTTAAATAACCCACAAAGGGTTGATAAGCCGTAAAAAAAGAAAATAAACAATCAGAGAAAACACACTGTCTTCATTACTGATACAAAAAAAAAAAATTTAACTGATATATAGACACTTATATTAAGTAATATTACTTATATATATTATATATATTACTTATATTAATTATATAGACACTTATATTACTTAATTACTGATATATAGACACTTCATTACTGATACCAACATGTCTTACTCACTCATGGCATTTTATACTACTTATTTTTTGCAGTGTAAAAAGGTACACTATGGTATAACAACTGGGGTAAATAAGCAAAAGTTATTCCAAAAATAAAAGCCAAAATTTATTTGAATTTCTTACGCTGACTTACAGCAGCACACAACTGCAAATCCAAAGTGAAACTAAAAGGCATCACTCCCAGAGTAGCTTTTGAACTAGGCCTTGAGTTCTAGCCCTAAGTTGTACTATGAGTAGGCTTGTGGTATAAAACACCATGGATTCACTTAACATGAACACAAACACACACACACAAAAGGCAGCAATGCAAATATTAACTCCTCAAAGTGGCTCTGTGTCCAACTATTCATCAATGCCTAATTTACAAATATTAACCATGCAACCAAAAACTCACTTGAACTTGAAAAACAAATTTACTAAATGAGTCCAAGCAATAGTCACTCAGCAACAAAGCCAACTTTCCTGCTTCACATCTAAGTGTAGAACTTTTAATCAAATACCTAAACTGTAAATTCTCCAAAGAGAACTGCAAGTGCATACAAGTAGAAGAAACCTAACCACTCAGTATTTGTGAAAATTTCATTGTTTTGTCTATTTGGATTTCAAAGCGAAACTGCTGAAACATGCTAAAAACTTGTTTTGAAATATAAAATGCTAGTTATCAAGCACTTTTCACTTATTTTTTTAATGTTTTTAAACAATAATTTTTCATAACAATAATTGCATGTGTCCCACTGAAACATGCTGAAAACTGCTGCTTTGAAGTGAAAAATGCTAGTTTTCAAACACTTTTCACTTTTTTAATGCATAAAGTGTGTCATACAATAATTTTAGTCATATCTAAGAGTGTAGACCATGTTTAATATTTTGTATACATAATCCCAAAATATGTCTGTATAAAATGTTATAATTTATATGTTAATTATCACAAGGAGGTAGATACCTAAAGAATATTAAATTATGACAATGATCGTCAACTTCTTTGAAAATGTATTGTAATAATTTGAAGTTGCAATACCTGTGAAAATTTCATCACTTTGCTATTTGAATTTTGTGATGAATCCTAATTCTTAATCTAATGATTGAGTAAGCTCCTTGTCAGTTTCTCAACTGCAAATACTTGTCGAAATTCCACTATTGCATCTTTAAACATTTGAGCTAACAACTTTAACAAAATATCACAATAACAATCATAAATTTGAATGCAGGTCATTATTTAAAGAACTCAGCATCATCACCGTCATCATCAGTCTCATGACCAAGTGTAATTGTAAGGTTACTGTGCACCATCTTGAGTTGTAAGCCAGAGAGATATTCATTTATGCACAGTATGTCTTGGGCAAGTAGATCTGGTGGAGCCCATCCCTCCCCAGATCAAACCACAGCTGATGTCCTCCAACTTGAAGGCTCAATTTGGCTGTTGATTTTATTGGGGCAACTCTCCAGCCTGGCCATTGACTTCAGTTTAGGAAGCCCTCTGCCTAGAAATAGTTTGTTGCTACCACATTGGTTGTATGTATAGCTACAGAGCCCAGTCCACCCAATTGTGCCTGATGGCCATTGACCCTACAAGAAGGTTCATTTACTTTTTAGCAGGTCTTGTTTTTAATCCTGCTGTGTGCCTAGCCACTCTCCCCACAAGAAAAGCCTGGTGGGGAGCCACTTTAATTGCCAATGAACCGCCTATGTAACAGGTAGTACTGGGTTATGTGGTACCAGTAGAACTCATAGAATGCTCTGACATAAATTTAAAGAAGAGGGTACAAATGACAAGGTTTTCCATTTCACTGAAGCAAACATTAAACTCTTGAGTGTTATCACCTCCACTAACTTCTCTTTATTTCGTTTCCTTCCCTTCTCTAAAATCAAAAAGCATTTCTCATATATTTTTTCTTCTTTGTTTCTTCACAATCAAAACAGAATAATGTGTGTGTGTGTCTGTGTGCCTGTGTGTCTGTGTGCATGTGTGTGCAGGTAATGTAGCAGTTATCAATGTTGAATAAAGAATCAGCAAGCTGAGTTCAAACTCCGGTTAAATCTGTTTTATTTGCTTCACACTAATACCCTTGGAAAAAGAATGGCTATCTTTCGCCATCTATTTATTAAATTGCAAAGCAAACTGAACTCATTTGCCTTGAATGACTTTCAGTCTAAGAGAAGGAAAACTAAAAATTCAAAACCTGAGGAAAATCAGATTTTAATTCCCTTGTAACTATTGATAAAGACAAATCACATTTTGTGAAAATTTATAATGAAGAAGGACTGGGAGATTATCGCCCTTTGGGGTTTTCCGGGCCTGTCACTGATAGCAGCAGCAGCAGCAGCAAGTGGCAGGGGAGGAAGGTGTATATAAACGCCGATCTAAACGACTTCGGGCTCTCTTTTTGATACCACCTGTTGGGTGTCAGACCTTGATTTTAGGCAGTGTGACTGCTTAAAAAAGTTACGGGGTCCGGTGAAGTGGCGAGTTTCTGACAGATAGAGCCTCTTTGCCGAGGGAGCAGTAATTTTAGAACCGAGGAATAAGCGAGTCTGTTTATTTCCTTAGTAAGGTTCTGTATTCAAAGAAGAACTTTAAGGAATTGTTCCTTAGAAAGAAGATATCTGACGAGTCGGCGAGAGGCGGTTGAAAGAAGAAATTCCCGGGAAGACCCAGTCGTGATTGAAGTCCTGAGGAAGAAATTTTCAAAGAAGCTCCCAGTCCTTCTTCGACTCCTAGAACTGTTTTGTACTCCCACGAGGGAATACTAGATTTATATAGGCCGCGAGTTAACGAGGCCATTTTAACAAGAACTCTGTTTTTACTCCCACGAGGGAGACCCTGAATTATATTGACCACGTGTTTGAGTGGCCATTTTAGGCAAAGGAAAAAGTGGGTAATTTTTTTTATTTTTACTTGATTTTTGTACTCTACTTTTGTTTGTAGTGTCTTTTTTTATTGTTACTACAGGGAATTTCCAACTCCCTAGCAAGGGGAATATCTTGCAAAAAAAGGTTACTTTTTTTACCCCTCTAATAAAAATATATGTAGACCTACAGTTGTGTGCGTAGTTGTATTTCGAAGTTACATTTTTTTTACGTCGGACCCCGGTTAATATACCGGTAGTAGGTTTTATCCTTTAGGTACGGACCTAAAGTCAATAAAATTCCGACAATTTTAATAAAGTATAGTGCCTATGGCTACCAGCAGTCAGTGTTAGTCATACCATGGGTTGCTACAGATTAGCACACAATACATTTTTGTCTTGTCATTCACTTTTACTTACAGTTGTTCAGTATAGGAAAACATTAACATGATACATAACAATATTCCTCTGTTATCAGTTCTGAAGAGTGCTGTAATGGTCTCTAAGTGATGATATTTTATCACAGCTAAAAATAGATATTATCCTGCCTAGAAAAGACCAAATCCATGATTTTCCAAGAAAACCTTTCCGTTCTTTTACTGCAAAAATCTTTGTGATATGAGAATTTGTGTTCCTTTGGCCACTAGAGAGATGAGTAGGCCTTTTGATTCCAAATACAACAGATTTAAAAATTGGACTACTACAAAACCAAGTAAAACCAGTCTCTGAATCTCATTACAGGTTAAGCATTTTAAGAATTTGGGATTAATACATTCAAGTAAGCTAAACAAAAACAAATAAAACATAAGTATACATAATACAAACAAATATCATAATACTAAAACATTTGTGTACTATTATATATCACAATTTAACACACACCAAACAAAACACGTCAGTAAATTTATTACCAACATGTAATTACATAAAAGGGAATAACATCTCAACTCAATATCCTGTTGTATTTTCTGTTACATGTTTTTCCTCACAATTAATTTTCCACATTGACCTAGAAGATTCCTCTGCTACAATTTGGAGCTAGATAGTTAAAGTAAGTTGTTTTTCTTTTACTACAACAACCAAAACCCCCACACTCAATAAAAGTAGTACAACACAACTAATTTGCAACTGTAGTGACATAAACTACCAATTGCATCAGTGCGACTTGTTCTGCGCAAACCTTCACTACTATGATTTGCATTCCCAAGTTTTCATTACTGTGATTGCTTTCGGATTCTGCCATCTTAGCTTCTACTGATAAAAACAATTAAAGGGACACAACTCTTTAACTTTCAATAGTTCATTTTCAAATAAAAAATTCAGTCAGTTATGTACCATGCAAGATACACATGTAGGTGATCATGTATCTTTTGATACATGACTGATGAGGCAAATTTTTTCCTGCAGTAGGTTGCCGTTTCTGACTGTGATAGACCAGTTGCCATCCAAGGCTATAGAACCCGGTCTGTCCTGCTATTTACCCATAGCCTGGGGGAGAATAAGAGGATTCATATCTTTCCCAAGGATATTAGCACATAAATGAATTTGACTGGAATTCAAACTCAGCTCTCCAATTCCTCAATCGGAACTGTAATCCATTACTCCTACTGTTCTCAAATTACAGTGTTTCAAAATAAAATTGTCTGTATTTTCAACTTTACTCCTAGAGGCCATAGCCCAACATATCATACCATTTGGGAATCAGGCTGATTTCATGAACAAATTAAAAACATTCCAAGCTAGATCCGGACCCACAATCCTGAAATTTTGGATTCCCAAGTTTTCATTACCGTGATTGTTTTTGGCAATTTTTTAAAGAGATTTTTTGCAACAATTTTTTTTGCTTGCTAACAATTTTTATAACTTGGAAATAAATTTGGTAATAATCAAAATTAATTGCAAAATCCAGCAAAAGTCACCCATGAAATAAAAATAATTGTTTGTACGAAAAGTAAGAACCTTAATACATCAAATTGTCTTTAAATTAAGTTGCAGCAGAAGAATTATTGTTGAACTTTTAAAAGGTAAGTTTAAATATTAATTCAATGTTTAAATGCAGTGATCAGTTTTGAGTTCTTCTGTAGATTATTGTTGCCTATCACATCTACTCTTCTCTACTTATTATGATAAAGGCCTTATCAAGAGCCCTCCACAGGAGATAGCTTAAATGCTGCCCAATAGAGGAAATCCGTTCAGAAATTTTAATTCCCTTGTAACTATTGATAGAGATAAATTACATTTCAATAATGCATAGTGCCCGTGACTACCAGCAGTCAGTGTTAGTCATACCATGGGTTGCTACAGATTAGCACACAATACATTTTTGTCTTGTCATTCACTTTTACTTACAGTTGTTCAGTATAGGAAAACATTAACATGATACATAACAATATTCCTCTGTTATCAGTTCTGAAGAGTGCTGTAATGGTCTCTAAGTGATGATATTTTATCACAGCTAAAAATAGATATTATCCTGCCTAGAAAAGACCAAATCCATGATTTTCCAAGAAAACCTTTCTGTTATTTTACTGCCAAAATCTTTGTGATACAAGAATTTGTGTTCCCTTACCCACTAAATAGATCAGTAGGCCCTTTGATTCCTAATACAACAGAATATAACATGAAAGTGTGGTAAATTTTATGTTAATTTCATACAATTTATTTGTATTTTTCTTGTGTACATTGGCATGTGTATTTTTTAGGTTACAATTGTTTCATGGTACATGTAATGATAGGAAGAAGTTACTTCATAATATTATTTCATAATTTTCATATTTTCATGTTATTATTATTTCATATTATTACTTCATATTATTATATGCCATATCACTGAGAGAAGTTGGACACATGTTGCCTGTACGAAGGTTCGTGGTGAAGAGATTGAATTTAACGCCTTTTGGCAGGATGTCTGTATTTCTGGCTGGAACAGTTTTTGTTGCATGCTGGGAGTATTTTTATTTTTTTTACTTTTATTTAATTTATTTTAAACAAAGTTTAAATAATTTTGTTTTATTTTATTTTATTTATAATTTTCATTGTTATTATTATTTTATATTTATTTATTTATAATAGTAATGTCCCTACATGATATACTTAATATTTCTTCAAAATAAGTTTGATTAACAAGAACTGACATGGTCTGTTTAATTTTTTATTATATTTTTCTAATTGTGGAATAATGTGTTGAGTATTGTGTTCAAAGTTTTGGATAAATTGTCTGAATTCATGTTGTGTTATTGTTTTGTTCAAGTACTTTCAGCCGTCCTAGTCATTTTTTAAGAAAATGCCAGCACATTTTCTTGCCCCTAGACCTTCAGTCTCATATGCTCCTCCTCCTCCTCTCTCTCTCTCTCTCTCTCTCACACACACACACACACACACACACACACACACACACACATATATATGTACATACATGCATATATATATCCAAACAAGTTTGATTAAAAAGAACTGACAGGGTTAGTCTGTTTAATTTTTTATTATATTTTCCAAATTTTTGAATAAGGTGTTCAGTATTGTGCTTAAAGTTGTGGATAAAATGTCTGAATTTTATGTTGTGTTATTGTTTTGTTTAAATACTTTTGACCATCTCAGTTATTTTCAAGAAAATAGCTCAAATGCCACAATGACAGGTAAGGCATTTATATACAACACAGACATACACATATACATTAGATTTGTTTGTTTGTTTGTTTGGGGTTTTATGGCATATCAACCACTATGGGTTATTTAATGCCAGATCCAGTATACTAAATATATCAAAAACGTATAGTTGGCAACGTCATTGTTTCAAAAACGTATAGCTGGCAACGTCATTGTTTCAAAAACATATAGCTGGCAACGTCATTGTTTCAAAAACGTATAGCTGGCAACGTCATTGTTTCAAAAATGTATAGCTGGCAACGTAATTGTTTCAAAAACGTATCCCTGGCAACATCATTGTTTCCAAAACGTATAGCTGGCAACATCATTGTTTAAAATTTTTTTTTTCTACTGATTGAGCCTAAGCCACCGCTTTCCATCACATTTTAGGGGTAAGGTGTTAGTATATTTAGTGTAGGGTTTGGGTGGGAAAGTTAATTGTAAGTTGTAGTTGTTTTGGGATGGGTTAGATGTGATGGGGCATGACATGACCAGCTGATTGATCGGATGGCCTCTCCCACCGCCCGTCTAGCCCAGATAAGGGCCAAAGTGGTGTACTGTAGGGTCATGACCACTTTATACTTGGGTCATGACCTGCTCAACCACCAGGACCCCATCCCCAGGCATCACGGGTCGCCACCCACGGCCAACAGGTGGCCCCATTGAGAGACTTTTACCCTCTGCAGGGGGGCAGTTGACGTATTCTGATGCCCCACCAACAGGGCGTATACATTAGATGCATGCATGCAAAGTCATATATATATGTATATCAAAATAAAAAAGAAAGAACAGTCAGATTTATAATCCACAGTCCTTTAGCATTTATTTTTAAAACTAGTGCTTGATACATAGTAGAGTATAATATTATAATATTATTATTTAAAAATATGTATTCATTGCGATACAGAAATTACCATATTTCAGAACTAAAAACTAAACTTTAAATTAAACTTAAAATTATTTTCAGTGGTACCAATATAAAATATTTTAATATTACATATTAAAAAAATTAATAAAATAAAATAAATAAAAATAATTTTAAATTAAGATGGAGCCAACATCTGTCTTCTTTCAAAAATAATGAGTATTGTAACCAAACATACCTATCCAAATATTTTTGGCATTTAAAGGAAGCAAATAAAACACCCACATTAAAATGTAAATTATTAAAAAAACAAGAATTTGTAGATCTTTAAATGACCCATGTCCTTTGTTCTTACATGAAAAATTATATATTATTAAGTATCTTAAAAATAAAGATTTATTAAATCAAAGAAATGAAATAACTGTTTTTTGTAGACATTGCATTATGTTTACTTCAAAACATAATTAATTAAAAAAAATTGCATAATTATATATCTATTATTTGATCACAAATATGAAAGTAAGAAAATATGTAATTAAATTCCAAAATTTAAAATTTAAATTCTAACAATACCATATCTAGTATACTAATAAATATAGTATTTTAGATCTTTATAAATAAAAATATAAATATATAAAATATGACTTAATCATATTTGAAGCACCTTTTGGAAAATCCTAATATATTTTATAAAAAATAAAAAAAATAAAAAAAACTTCCAATGTATTGTAGTGTATCTTATATATGCCCTTAAATAAAAAAAAAAAGGGGGGAACAGGATGACATGTTCTTAAATAAGGAAGCCAGTATCGACAAGCAGAAATTACAAACCCACACCTAACACTTAACCTATTTTTACACTTTGCCACCCTAAATTATACTTGTATTCAGATTCATCAAAAAAGCCAACACCCTTTCAAAATTTTGTAATCCCCTTCCCCCGCCAACTTAAACTATATAATACTATTTAGCTTAAAAAAAGTAAATCATTTGTTTTGAAAGTTATTCAACATCACTTGAGAATGGACAAAAATTTTAATTTTAAGTATAATTTAAAGTTTAGATTTTAGTTTTGAAACATGGTAATTTCTGTGTCACGATGAATACATATTTTTAAATAATTATATATATATATATATATATATATATATATATATATATATATATATATATATATATACCCAGCACCTGAAGATTACAAATCTGCCTGAAACTCCGAGTCATGCTATTGATGTAGGATATTATGTGCATTCACTAATATATACTTAATAGCTCTTAATAGTAAAATAACATTGAGCACTGTATTTATAACACCTGAGAAAGAAATATGTATGTACATGCAAGTATATGTGTGTATATGTATATTTTTTATCATACCCATATATATATGTGTGTGTGTGTGTGTGTGTGTGTGTGTGTGTGTGTGTGTGTGTGTGTATCTGTGTATATATATATATATTAGCTCTATGATATTGAGCACTGTTTCTAAAAAGAAAGCAAGTTGTATTATTTACATTTATTTGCTGGAAATATTAAATATGATACATATATAAATATATATGGCTGCATGTAGCAAACAGTGTCAGAATATGAAAACATGTACAATGTTTTTGTATGTATATATTGTTGTATGTATGTGTGTATGGCATTTGTTTATTTTGTAGATGTTTTGGAAGGTACTGCTAAGATTAAAGCAAACTACCTTTGTGTTTATTTTGGCATGTTTGGACATGAATTTTCAGAGCATAATATGAAGAAATTTTCCTTTGTCCTTGAGTTATATACTACTTTAGTCCTCGCAACAAAACATTCCCTTGCACATATAAGAAATTTATAAATACATACTTATATATATATATATATATATATATATATATATAAAACAAAGATTGTGATTAGTTAAAAACTCAAAATGGTTGACCAGTGTATTTCTGAAGGATAAAGATTTTAAAGCAAGCAACCTTTGTAATTCAAGTGCAAAAGATTAAAAAATAGACAATGAAACAAACAAGTTAAAATTAGATTACATCATTCAATAATTTATCTAATAAAGGATAGATTAAAATTAAATTGATTCCAAAAATTAATGTTCTTTTAGTGAAAATTAAGTAACATTTTTTACAAAATATATAACATCTGTGAATAAATTTGGTTTTACTATGTAACCTCTTGATGAGAAGATTCCATTTCTGCAAAATTCTGTATTGGGAAAATAAGTCTGAACAGTTAATTTATATATATATATATATATATATATATATATATATAAATAAAAAGAAAGAACAATAAGATATATATATATATATATATATATATATATATATATATATATATATATATATATATATATATATATACACACACTATATCGGGCTGCCTTTAAGCTAGCTCCCGTGGAGGGCTCTTGATCACAATAGGTGATAATGAATAATCAGAAAACTAAGTTCCAATTCTCGTCAGGTTCATTATATTCATTTATGAGCAAATATCCTTAGGAAAGGCATGAATCCAATTCTTTTTTCCTCCAGCTATGGATTAATTAGTAGGAAAATTATTTTTGTATGATAACAATTTTTATAACTTGGAAATAAATTTGGAAAGAATTAAAATTAATTGCAAAATTCAGCAAAAGTCACCCATGAAATAAAAATAATTGCAAAAAGTAAGGACCTACATACATCAAATTGTCTTTAAATTAAGTGGCGGCAGAAGAATTATTATTGAACTTTTAAAAGATAAGCTTATATATTAATATATATCAATACTTAAATGCAATGATAGATTTTGTGTTCTTCTGTAGTTTATTGTTGCCTATCGCATCTACTCCTCCCTACCTATTGCGATGAAGACCCAATCAAGAGCCCTCCACGGGAGCTAATTTAAAGGCTGCCCGATATAGTGTGTGTGTGTATATATATATATATATATATATATCATACAATTGGAATTAAGATACTATTATGTAAATGATCATTTTCACCTTGTAAATTTAATTTTACAAGGTGAAAATGATCATTTAAATAATGGTATCTTAATTCTGATTGTATGAAATATATTGCTCTGTTTATTATAAAAACATTGAGCTCTATGTGTGAATCAGTTTTAATATTTAATATTATATAATTTTAATAGGATTCATTTGGATTATATACCAATGGATTACTACTTGTATATATTATATATATATATATATATATATATATATATATATATATATATATATATAGATAGATAGATAGATAGATAATAAAATATAGTTTAAAGGTGTGCTATATAGTTATAAGCTAAAAATGCTCAACATATGAGATAGAATATATGTAAATATAAGAGTATTCAATGGGCACAACAAATGGCGATAGTCTCTTTCGTGCTTGAACACAATCTATGGGTCTGAAGATTCCATTCAAGCATGTAACAGAGTGTTGACATTTGGTGCTGAACTCAGTGTCCCAACTACCTATATATATATATGTGTGTGTGTGTGTGTGTGTGATACAAATATAGTTTTAAGGAATGCTAATTTATGGGTAAAAGTGGTCAATATTAGAGATAGAGCATATGTAGATATAAAAATGGATATTTAAAGTCAAATGACGAAATGCATTGGCAAGGACTAAGTCAGGGGTGGGCAATTGTTTTGGTTGGGGGGGGGGCACATTGTCAGGGTAGAGGGCAGTGGAGGGCCGCACTGATTGTATTCATTAGTAAACATGAAGTTTCATTTCTGAAAAGGTGTCATTTCAAGCATAAAAATCAATAAATAAAACTTAAACAATTGAAGTAGTTTTATTCATTTATGAGCAAATTTTACATCACATTTAATTATTTAATGGGATAAGTGTATCCTATCACGGCTTTTAACAATTCTTTTGAAATCTGGAGTTAGGTTGCTTGTTGGGCTATTCATTACTGCCTGCAAATTTATATCTGTTAACGAGCATCTATATTTATTCTTGTTAATTTTCATGCAAGAAAAACTTTGTTCACAAATGTTTGTTGATCCAAATATACAGAACATTTTCCCAGCAAATCTCTTCATACATGGAAATTTATCAGCAATGATTTATAAAACTCAATTAATGTCCCAGCATTATACATTTCTTTCATTGTGTGGTCAGCTTTCATGTCTATTAACGGAAGCTGCAGCTCCTCAGGTGCTGCATCAACACCAGCAGTGAATGGATAAGACAACAAATTGAATTCAGGCTCAATCTTCTTTTGATTTCATCCTTCAAACTCTGAAAATAACCCCTGGTCTTAGCAGAAACACTTTCAGGCACTTTCTCTTTTCCTAATAAAGGGAAATGGCAAAACTTGTCCTCACCTGCTTGCCTTACAAATAAGCCTACTTTTGTGTTGAAAGATTTTACATTTTTACACATTTCATGCGCAAATAAGCTCTTTCCCTGCAATGTCACATTCAATTTTTTTCAATTTGTCAAATATATCTGCTGAAAACATCAGCTTATATCTCTACTCCTCACATTCCATTTTGGTCACAAAATCACATGAAATCCTTTTCATATCTAGAAATAATAGAATTTAATTCTGTAATTGCCCAGACATTTTTTATCACTTTACCCAGGCTCAACCACCTCACACTGTTGTGATAAATCATGCTTTCATATGTCCTCAAGCAGAGATTTGAACTGGCAGTGGTTGAGTGCCCTTGCTCGTATTGTGTTCACCACATTTACAACTGTATTGATCACATGCTTTAAGTCTAGTGCTGCTTTACAAAGGCTTTCCTGGTGTAAAATGCAATGGAAAGTCAATATATCACTGATCAAATCTTGTGATTCTAATTTGTTTTTTAAAAGTTCAATCATTCCTACATTTTTTCCAGTAAAAGCTCTGACCCCATCTGTAGTTATGCTTGCCATTTTATTCCATGGCAGACCACATTTCTCAACACAATCTACAGCACGTTCAAACAGGTCCTGACGAGTGGTTGTATTTTTCATGGCTTCCAGACCAAGTAATTCCTCTGTAATTATGAAATTTGTATCAATTCCACGACTAAAGACAAGTAATTGTGCAGTGTCTTCATTACCCATGCTCTCATCAAGAGCCAATGAAAATTAAACTAAGCTTTTGCTTGCAGTCTTCAGCTGCTCTTTGAGTTCTTCACTTATTAAGTCAATGCGCCGTACTATTGTCCTTCTTGAAAGTGAAATAGTTTCAAATTTCCCTTTAACTCCAGGACACACTACATACACAGGCACAATCCACCATACACTGCTTCACAAACTTGCCATCCAAAAATGGCTTCTTGTGTTTGGCGAGGTTGTAAGCTACAATGAAACTGTCCTCTGTAGCACTATCATGAAGACCAGCTTGCTTGACGAATATTGATTGTTGTTTCTTAAGCTTTGTAACATACTCTGCAGCTTTTTTCTTATGTTCTTCCTCAAAAAAATTGTTGCAAAATTCTTCATGTTTAGTTTGGTGGTGCCATTTCAGATTATATTCCTTAAATATGGCAACTGTTTCATTGCAAATTAAGCATACTGATTTATTACCTGTGTTGCAAAAGAAGTATTTGTGTATCCAGTCAACATTAAATACATGGCATTCATCAGCAACCTTGCGCTTCTTTGAAGGATTCATGGTTCCATGAGGTAGGAAAGTTACTGACTTAACAGTTACAAGGACAAAATCGAAAGAGAAAAGTAAATGGAAAAGTTGGTAGGTTGGCTGATTACACATGTGTAGCATGTTGTTAAAAACATGTCCGAATCTATTGCACAAGGAGGGCAAGTTTCAGCCCAAGGTGTCAGTTTACTTTGACCAGGTTATGAAATTTTAAATGTGCATTTTTTTCACAAATGTCTCGGTGGGCCGCAGAAAACTCTGCACCAGGCTGCATGTGGCCTGCAGGCCGCAGTTTTCCCAGGCCTGGACCTAGTACTAGTTTATGATTTTGTCTATTTTATTCAATTTGTCTTCTCTACAGAGTTTTTCTGAGAAATTTAACATATATATATGTATATATATATATATAATGTTAAATATGTTCCTGAAAAATTTATTTCGGTTGAGCTCTCTGGGGAGGAAGTGTGGGTTTGTAAAAAGTGACTGTTATGGCTAATAATGCAAGACTCTTTGTTCTCTCAGTCACTGTGTGTTTATCTAAAAATAAATATGCTTAAATTCACCTTCATCCCTGCCGTTCGCCAATGGCTTAGTGGTAGAATCCCTGACTGACGCCAATTCAGTCGGGTTTCAATCCTAGCTAGAGGCAACCAAACGTCTAACCACACTGATGAGCTGTAATACAGTGAAACAGTCTGTCTGTGGATGACAATATATATATATATATATATATATATATATATATATATTTATGTATATATATATATACAGTAACATTTTCTTATATGTATACATAGAGATATGTGCTTATATATTGGAATATATTACATGAGTACATTCAAATATAATTATTTCAATAAATTTATGTAATTAAATATAGAATAAATATTTAAATAAATATAGAAAGATTATATTTTTGCTGCATTTTGAAAATTTCCCACCTTCAGATATCAATTTTTTTTCCTTTCCTGTTTGCAAACTCCATAAAATTCATCAGCTCCCATTTTCAATTTTCCAATTTTAGTGCTCATGTTAAATGCAAGCATAGTCATAAATACTTGATTTTTCACTTGAAATATTTCATTTCTTAGATTTTAGTCATTGAGCTGTATGGATTACAGTCTGGGAAAATCTTAAAACAACTCGTGAATCTTACTCTCTCCCCACCCAACAAGACACACTCTTTCAAGGGCTCATATGCAATTCCCTTGATCAATCTTAAAATATATATACCTTTTGGTAGAATTTGAGTAGAGTGGCGACCAAGAGTTAACTCCTTAGATTTTATATATCAAAAATTGTTGATGGGTATATTAAATTTAAAGTTGTCTGTTGGTGTATGATAGGTGTGGGTGTGTTCACATATAAACAATTAATGTAGAAGCAACAAAAAACAATTAGAATAGAATTAATTCCAATAAAATGGAAATTTTTGTCATTCATATTGAATTATAGTTATACATGTTCCCGATAGAAATTTCAATACTCAAAGCCCTTGCGCAGATAGCGACTTTTTTAATTTCTAATTTTGCTTTCATAGAATTCACATCCAGTTTATAGGTTTTGATGTAGAGTGAATCAGAAAGGGGTCTAATTTGAAGCAGTGTATAACATGATTTTTAGCCTGAATAGGCAGGTATTTCAGTTAGCATTGAATATTTATTCAAAGTGAGATTTATCACTTTTGTAGATTACTTTCAAGTGAATTTATAGGCTTATTTTAGATTGAAGACCCTGATCACGGAATGAATTTAGAGGACAATGTCTCATATCACTACTTCTGTCAATTGTCCTGCACTGTCCAAATAAGAATATACACTCAAACAGAAACAAGTTGGACTTGTATTTTTGTACATTAGAATTTCCTTGTTTGAGTCTGGACAAGGTAAATTATTTTTGCTCTTTTCTCTTTGTAGATACCTGTTATACTTGTTATGTTTCATAAGAAGATAAGAGAATATTTGGCAAATTTGGACTATCCTGTCCACAAAAAAAACAAAAAGGCAAAAGGATGGGTTTTCCCTTGACACCACTATTATTTTAACTATCCACACTCCTTGGCATTTTTTATTATTTTAAAAAGCATTGATTACAATTTTAATAAAACCTAAACATGATGAAAGTGAATTTATACATTTTCTTTTTGTTCTTGAGAATTTACAACAAAAATATTTTATCACTATTTATTTATTAGATTTTTTATTTACAAGAATAATTTTATATTTACGACATTCTAAAAATTAATACAATTGTATTAAATCTAATGCAATATTTGTAATTTATGAATTTATAAAGAAATAAATATGAAAATTTTTTATTCATAAATTTATAAACATTTACTAAATTATTAAAATATGTAAACCAACTATAAGGAAATCCTTATTATTTACCATTTTATAAAGTTTGAAATGATTGGCAATATTGAATTTAAAAGGTTGTGTGTCAGTGTATATTTTAGATGGGTGTGTATTCATATGTAAACAATTCAAGAAGAAACATACAAAAAATTGGGTTTCTACCACAGACTGTTTATTCTCTTTTTTATATAAACTGTAGTGAAACAATTTCTCTATGTCTCTTAGTTATGTCTGTTTTCTTTTTGGTCCAGAAGTTAGGGTAAGTAAGTATAAGCATCATCATAAGGGTTGCGCTCAAGTCAGCCTTGCGCAGAGTTGGAACAACCAAAGAAAATTTGTACTTACTTTATCGTTGAAAGATTTAAACATGTTTATGGTACAACCATTTTTTTCTTGGTCCAAAAGTTAGTGTAAATAATATAAATATCTTTATAATGGTTGTATTCAAGTCAGCCTTGTGGTGAGCTGGAACAACCAAAGAAAAAGCTTGACTTATTTTGTAGGTGAGGGTTTTGGACGCTACATGCAAATTCCATGTGTTGGAAAGTGGAAAGTGAAAGTCAGTTGCCAGTGAACCAGGGAAAATAACATGCCCGAAAGGGGCTTTCCTTTTTCTACGTACTGCTACATCTGGAAGCAAGGAGGAGAAAGAGACTGGGGCAGGAAAATGTTTGTCTTTTTAATGACTTAACCAGTGCCACCTAAGAGTGTTTGATGAAACCAAGCGGGGTAATCATATTTCCAGTTACTTAGCATCATGGGAAAATGTATCATTTTCTTTTTGCTTTATTATTTATTATTATTATTATTATTTACTGATTTGATTTGATTTTCTCACAGCAATTAGCCAATATTTTGCCAACCATTCCAATAAACAATCTAATAAATAAATAATGTTTATTATTTTTGTTGTCAATTCTCAAGAAAAAAGAAAATGTATAAATTCACTTTCATATGTTTAGGTTTTATTATTATAATCATAAATTATAATCATTGCTTTTTAAAACAATAAACATTGCCAAGGAGTGAAGGTAATTAAGATAATAGTGGTGTCAAGCAAAAAATCATCCTTTTGACACTTCATTTTTTTGAGGGAATGAACGTCCAAGTTTGTCTAAATTTTTATCTTTTATCTTATGTTTCATTTTAACTATTTCCATTCCAAAGTAGCATACAGAAAGATCTTTTTCTTCTATGTGCCATTTCCGTTCAGGACGTGTACAATCATGGCCCTCCACAACTTCCTATTCTTTGTAGTTCTTAGTAAGGTTTGTCTTTTGCCCCTCACACTCCCTCATTGTTTCACCATCCATTTACACAAGCCTGTTTCGTAGGTTACTCTCTGTTTCCCCCTGTCCTTCTTGCCTTCTTTATATCCTATGAGTGTTAAATTCTCCTAGCTCTCTTTCTTCATTATGTGTCCAAAAAATTTCAACCAACTCTTTCTGATTCTAAGTGCAAGTATGCGTCCTTTTTGTTTCCATTTTCCTTAAAATGTTTTTCAGACACCTTCCAATGGTGCTACACATTGGGACCATCTCTCCAGCTCAATATTATCATAAAGTCACTTTCTTAACATGATGAGATTCAAACCTTTGTTTCCTGGTTGAAACTCTTAATTACTCAGCCTTGCATTCAGATGCTGCTAGTGAAAATTATTTAATGTCAATCTGTGTATATGCGTCAGTAATTTGTACTGGTGGTCCATCTATATAATAAATGCGAATGTCAGTGTGTCACACTATTTCAACTTAAAGGGACACAACTCTCTAACTTTCAATAGCTCATTTCAAATGAAAAAATTGCTGTTCTCAAATTACATTGTTTCAAAATAAAATTTTCTGTTTTCAACTTTACTCCTAGAGACCGTAGCCCAAAAAATCATACCATTCGGAATCAAGCCGATTCCATGAGCAAATTAAAAACATTCTGGGCTGGAAACAGACCTGCAATCCTGAAATTTTGGATTCCCATGTTTTTATTACAGTGGTTGTTTTCGGCGATTTTTTTACGTGATCTTTTGCGATAAATTTTTTGTAGGATAATAATATTTAATAACTTGGAAATAAATTTGGGAATAATCAAAATTAATTGCAAAATCCAGCAAAAGTCACCCATGAAATAAAAATGATTGTTTGTATGAAAAATAAGGATCTATGTATATCAAATTTTCTTTAAATTAAGTAGAGGCAGAAGAATTATTGTTGAACTTTTAAAAGTAAGCTTAAATATTAATGCAATACATAAAGGCAGTAATCAATTTCGAGTTCTGTAGTTTATTATTGCCTATTAAATGTATTCCTCACTACCTATTGTGATGAAGGCCCAATCAAGAACCTTCTGCAGGAGCTAGCTTAAATACTGCTTGAAAGGGTGGCTTTTAAGCTAGTATATAATATTTTACAGGTACTTGAAAAATTCATAAACTATTTTGCTTCATCGGCCTAAGATCTGGCAATTTAGCTTTCAGTGACACATTTAACTTGACAGTAAGCACATACCAAACTGACGAGTATATAATGAAAATTGAAGTACCGATGAGGTGATTACCAATGCTAACTTTAATTCTGATTGGTGAAGCACACTGTGCATCCATCCTATTGTTATAAATAACATTCAAAGGAACTAAACTATACATGCCTATTTAAATATATATGCACATCTTATAATATCATGTATTAATGTGGGTACTTCAATACAGTGTAACAGTTAGCAAGTTGGCTCGCTAGATCAATAATGAGTAATGAGTTTCATTCTTAGAGTGCTCCATACTTTCAGCCTTGTGTCACATCTAAGCTATGCTTAGTAAACCATTATACATACATACATGAGAACTTCAATGTGGTGTAATGTTTAGCAAGCTTGTCTCATTAGATCAATTATAACTGAATAGTGAGTTTGATCCTCACTGGGTCCTTCATACTTTACTGCCTTGTGCCACATCTAAGCTACACCTAGTAAATTACTATACATACAAACATGGACAATGCAACATAGTATAATGGTTAGCAAGCTTGATCAATTACAACTGAATAGTGAATTTGATCATTGCTGGGTGCTCCATACTTTCCTGATATTGTGCCAATGTGCCATATTTAAGCTATGCTTAGTAAATTGCTGTATACATACTTATTTCTTATTACTTTAAATGTTATATTTTATGAATACATGGGTTTGAGCAGATATCTTTGTATTTTTTAAATAGTGTAATTCTATGTCTACCAGTCTGTGCAGTCAAGAGACTTAAAAAAGAAAATGTACCTTCCAGTACAGTTCAAACTTGCACCCCATTGTAAGGGAAATCACCATTAAGCATGGCTTGCTTTTAGACTCTGTGTATATATATATATATTGTTCATAATTTAGATTTAGATGTATAGGGTTCAAACAGATTTTAACATCAAATTTTGTTTTAAAAATATATACGCTGAAATATATAGTAAGAATTAAAATATTCAATTTAAAATTTTATTCAAAATGAATTTGTATGTTAGACAGTGAGGCATCAATTGTTTTCAATATTATTCTTATTAGAATAGGGGTTCTCAAACAGGGGGGAATTCTTCCCTTCAGGTATTCAATAAAGGTGAGGACAATAGTCCAGCAATAAAAAAATGATAACGCCTCATCCCAGAAATTCAGACACAAAATATATGCATATTATTTGGAATGACCTTTTTCAGATGGACAATCTTGGAAAGGGAGGAGTGGATGGACATTCTGACCTATAGTGAAAAGAGTGCATTGAGCAAGAAAGGTTGTGAACCACTGTATTAGAATAATCAGTCTGCAATCTAATTCATACCAGTTGCTCTTTCGGACACTATTTACATTATTCCTTAAGGACACATGGCACAGTGGATAAAGGCATTGATTAGATCCAGTGACAGAACCCAAAGAGTTGTGAGTTCAATACCTGGTTAAGGCAGTGGAGAACTTGGAGAGGTGAACTAACAGGAGATAACTGATAACTGACGTCCATTAGACATGGCACGTGGAACTAGAACAGTCTACCCCAGCGAGCAAAATAAAGGATTCAGTTTGACATTCCAACCACCTGAAGAAGGTTGAAGCATACAACAGCTGAAACGTTGTGATAAATATGGCAACAAAGATGAGGACAATAGTCTGAATAATGTAAATAGTGTACATAATACCTCATTTCAGAAATATAGACAGATGCTTTTTGATACTATACCAGTTGCTTTTAACTATAAATAAAAAATATAAAACTAATTTGAATCTGTATGCATAGCTATATAGCATAGTCAAACATACAGGTGTCATTTTCCATTTTGTGTATATTCTTATATGTGTGGATATTGTTGCTATTTTATACTCCCTTATGTTATCGTGATTTGGCTGAATTCTTGAGAGAAGTGTTCTTTGTGTCAAAAGCAGACATTTTAAAAAATTTTTTGTAAGCTGTGTGCAAGGCCAATTATTATCCACCATAATAATTAATACTACAGTATTATGCACAAGTTATTTTTTAATTGTGCACTTCAGTATAAAAAATATTTTATTGATTTCAGAACTGTTGTGGAATTTTCAGGTTCAGAAAATGTGACTCAGAGCTTCTATTGAAGGATTTTATTGATGTAACTATTTTCTTCGCCTAGCAATTGACCCTTCAACATTTTCGGCAACATACCTACATGACTCATCCTGGCGTAATGACATCACAACTCTCTCCACCAATCAACACCCAGCCTTTCTTGAAATACCCAGTTTAATTAAAGATGAAATCATCACCAGCCAAACACTGTTTAATCTGTTGTCATGAGGACCCTGTGAGGCCTATTTAAGGAGTTACAAAAAACTCATCAGAGGGAGTCAAATATTACTGCTTTTGCAACATATTGTTGCTCCTGACCTAAATTCCTGGCCCTGCAGGAAGAAAGTATCATAACAAAATACAAACCCAACTTATTACCAGTGATTTCAGAGACAACAAATTCACCACCGCATTCAGCTACTAAACCTCAAGGCTGAAGAAACCCTTCATCCAAATCCAACAGAGATATGGGAAGGTCCCTTTCGAAGGGAAATATTGTTTCTCTTACTATCCAATTTTTTTTATCTTTGTAACTTTTCAGGTATTTACCCTTTTTATGTAAATTAATGATATCAAATACTAATGTATTTGTTTACATGTGTTTGGGAACAGACCTGTTTTTTTTTGCATCTACGTGGTAATATTGTTCTTCTCTGAAAGTGTGCTTCTGCTTCTCAAGGTTAATTTGATTTATGTTGTGTTATTTGTAATGGAAAGGAAAGGTTTTCATTTTTTACTGTGCATGAATGTAATTGTCTTTTCCTTATCTCATCAATCTTGTTATTGGCCTAAAATTTCATATTTTTGGTTGACAATGCACTAACAATGTGTATGCCCAGGATAACCTGTAACAGATATTTTACAATAAACTTTTTTGTTATGAAGTAGAGTACTCTCTGGAATAGACATTGTCAGATGGTAGCTCGACTGGCATTCGCTGTGGCGTACTGCTTTTATAGCAGTACCTCATTTACATACAAATCTACACCTCCTTGAACCGAAATATTTTGATTTCTTTTTATAGGGGACCTAGGTCTGAATTCATTTTCCCTTTCCAACTCTTTGTCAGATTTCTGGTCATTAACATCAATAAATTGTGCCATTTCATTACTGGATTCATTTTCTCCTCCTCTCCTTCATGTTCTTCACCTTTAGATTCTTTGTCCATTTTTATATCTCCAGGTTCCATTCTGCTTCTGAATTGATTCACATGGGCCAGTACATTTTGTCCATTTTTCAATAGTATTGCTGTACTGTGTCCTTTCTATACTACAAAGTTTGCCTTCTCTGAATTAGATTCTTTGTCTTTTTTATACTGTACACTTTCACTTGTTGAAAATGACATTATTATGGGAGCTGTAATCTGTCTACCCATTAATGCAGAGGGGCTTTTTAGTCTGCTGGTATCTGGAATTGTCTTATAGCTTAACAGTAATCTTGATAACTAACTCTCTATATTATCATTAGATGGGGAAAATGCTTTTAGTCCCATTTTTACAGTTTGCACCATTTTTTCTGTGATTCCATTTGATTGCAGGTGGTAAGGTGGTGTTTTATACAAGACACATTCAATACACTTTAGCCATGAGCACAAACTTTCCTTGCAAAATTCTGGTGCATTATCTGAGACCAAAGTTTTAGGCACCCCATTCCTTGATAATATTGTTCTTAATATTTGTTTTACAGTGGTGGCTTTTCTGTCAGCAACCTAAATTACTTCAGGCCATCCTGAAAATGAGTTCACAAAAATTAAAAATAGCCCCATGCCTTTAATATGGGCATGATCTATGTGTACCCAAGCCCATGGGGGTATCATATCTCCATTGCATATTATGCCTTTCTCAACAGTTAACTTATGCCTTGATTCTTTTTGTAGGATCTTTCTGCCACTGAACAATTGCTCCATGTGTTTCTTTTTATTCTGTCTGAAATTCTACTTCATGCTGGATCTTGTATGGTTTCCATTCTGAGACAATTTAGGGTTAATACATCCATTTCAACCCAGTGCAGTATTTTATCTTCTGAATTTTTAGATATTTCTAATTTTTTACTATTGAAATTTAGTCTGGATAGCATATCCAAGTGAGGAATAGTGTTCCCCTTTACATATATGATGTCAAAATCAAAGGCCATGAGTTTTATAGCCCATCTTAAAATTCTAAAAGATATGACTTTTGGTAATTCCATTCTAGGGCAAAATATAAACTCTAAAGGTTTGTGATCTGACGTTAACAAAAATCTTCATCCTAACAAAAGATTTCCAGCTCTTTCTGTGCTCCATACTATTTCTAATGCTTCTTTCTCAATGTTCGAGTACTTAGCTTCAGGTGACATTAATTTTCTTGACAGGTACATTATTGGATTACCTTGAGATAAAATTGTGGCTACAGCAAGGTTTACATGCATCCGTAGTCAATGTCACTTGCAATTGGTTTTCATATTAGTGTCTTTTTTAAGCTTTCAAAAGCTATACTTTGCCTTTGAGTCCATTTAAATTATTTTTCTATAATTATGCAAATGGTTCTGTTAGGTTGCTGTATCTAGGTAGATATCTATCTAATAAACGCTAATGTCAGTGTGCCACACTTTTTCAATTAAAGGGACACAACTCTCTAACTTTCAATAGCTCATGTTACAGAAATTTGGGATTCCCAAGTTTTCAATATTGCAATTACTTTCAGTGATTTTTTATGTGATTTTTTGCAATGATTTTTTCTATAATAACAATTTTTATAACTTGGAAATAAATTTGGGAATAATCAAAATTAATTGTGAAATCCAGTGAAAGTCACCCATGAAATAAAAATAATTGTTTGTACAGAAAGTAAGGACCTACACCCGTCAAATTGTCTTTATTACGTAGTGGCAGAAGAAAAATTGTTGAACTTTTAAAAAATAAGCTTAAATATTAATGCAATAGTTAAATGCAGTGATGAATTTTGACTTCTTTTGATTATTGTTGCTTATCCCATGCGACAGCAGTATGCTTCACAAAAAGAAATCTCCACCAACAGAGTAAGGAAAAGAAAGTCCTATGCAAATGAAAACCCAGATCAAACAGCAGCCAGGAGAGCTTCCAATGCTGAGAATATGCAAAGAGTTAGACTCTTAAACTCCTGAACAAACTGAAGGTCCAATCAAGAGCCTTCTGCAGGAGCTAACTTAAATGCTGCCCAATAGGGAAACTTTTAAGCTAGTTTGCTATCAAAATTGGTCAATCCCTAAAAGGATTCTAACTCTTTTTTATTTTTTGGTGTAGATACTTCCAATATTTTATTTATCAGTTTATTGATTTAGCTGTATCTACTTTTAAAATGTCTATTCTCTGGAGTACATGATTTTTTGTGCATTCTACAACAGTGATAGAAATAATCTCAGAATGTTTTTTGTCTTGAAAATTCCTTCAAAGGAGCCTAGAGTTTTGATGACAGATCCATCAAATTGTTTTAAATTAAGATTACTTTTTCTTAATTTGGGTTTACTCATTTTTTTCCAGAAATTTGTTGGGATCAAGGTAATACTACTTCCCATGTCAACTTGCATGGAAAAAGTTATGCCATTCAGTTTTACTGTTTCTCTACTTATTATTCTTATTGAATATACTTCTGTATTTTCAGTATGAGGGTTTGTACTTTATACCCATTCTATTCTTTTTTGTATCTGCATACAGATTGGAAATGGTCTTTTTGTTTGCAGTTTAAACAATTTTCCTAGGGATGGACATTTGTTTTTGTTTCTTTCATATTCTTTGTTTCAATATTTGCACTTAATTAGGACTTTAGTTGTGTTGCATACTCCCACATTGTTTTTAGAATTATTAAATTCATTAATTAGTTCTAATTGCTGTAAGAATTCTACACTTGCTTCTAAATTCATATCATTTGCTTGTAGCAGTTCTAAGATCTTATGTTTGTATGTAACATCATACATGCCTTCAATTAATCTTAGAAGGATCAATTCGTTTTCTATAGACATTTTTCTCAAACCCAGCTTTTCAAATTTGCATTATCTTGACACTTTTTTTTCAATCTCTGTAAATATTGCATTTCATTTGGATTATATAATAGTTGAAATTTCCTCATATGTTAAGTCTGTGGGGTCTCTCATATCATAGCAGCAGAAATTAGCCTTGTGTTCATGGAAATAAGAGCATACTTGACAGGAAATAAAACGTACTGGAAAGCATGGTAAATCATGCATTAATTTCATACAATTTATTTATATTTTTTGTGTGTATTAGTGTGTGTATTTTTTAGGTTACAATTGTTTCATGGTACATGTAATGATAGGAAGAAGTTACTTCGTATTATTACACGCCATATCACCAAGAGAAGTCAAACGTGTTGCTCGTACGGAGCTTCATGGTGAAGAGATTGAATTTTACGTCTTTTTGGCAGGATGTCTGCATTTCCAACAGGAACAGTTTTTGTTGCATGCTGGAAGTATTTTTTATTTTTTATTTAATTTATTTTATACAACGTTTTTATGTATTTTTTTAATTTTATTTATAATTTTCATAAAAAAATAAATAAGTCAGTAATTTCATTCTCCCCTATGGAGTCTTTCTTGTCTTTCAGTTTCTTTAACCTACCCAACACTGCTAAACAACTAATCCATGTTTCTACATACTCTAGTTCATCCAACGCAGTTAGGAATCCTATTGGCGATGCCATATTGTTATGAAGTAGAGTACTCTCTGGAAAAGACGTTGTCAGGGCAACAGCTAGTAGCTCAACTGGCATTCACTGTGGCATACTGCTTTTATAGCAGTATCTCATTTACATACAATGCTACAATTTTATAATTTTCCACCAGGGTCTTCTGATTTGGTAATGTTGTTACTCCTTTTTTTCCCATATCAAAAAGTATAAAATATATTTGTGATATGTCAGATATTAGGGGGAAGGATACCCTCTGTTTTACTTTTAAATATCATGGGAAAGTGATATTCTTCTAGTGGAGGGACTCCTGGTGTCCTGGAAATATAATCTGTATTCTTTCAGAGTCAAAAGGTTGTGAATGTCAATTGCACAATACTAAAGATAGCAAATCAAACTCTGCCAACTAAGCAAGAGTCAGCTGATCAACTGACTCAAACTGTTTCAATGAGCCCTCAACAAGATAAAGAAAAATACAAAATCAAAATACTCCGTAAGTAAAATGATGCATATATATATATATATATATATATATATATATATATATATATATATATATATACTAGTTGTAATCTTATAAAATAAGAAATTATACTCATCTGGAAAACCTTCGGTTTCTTGATTTGCAAATAAACAAACCAATACCAAAGGGAAAAATGGTACAAAAAAAGAAAGAACAGAGAATGTGTACGTCAGCCGAAAATAATCGTTTAGAATCCAAAGAAAAAAACCCGATACGAGTAAGTGAAATAACTAAATAAAGTGCTCGATACGCTAAGTAGAGCAAACCTAAATTAAACCTAAAGAGCCAGACAAACCTACCACGGTTTCACCTAAGCGGATTGTCTGGCCCTTTAGGTTTAATTTATATATATATATATATATATATATATATATATATATATATGCACACACATAACAGATCAGAAGGAAATTTAGTGGAAGTTAAACCTAATTTTTTCCTATGATTAAAAATCTGAAAAAGACTTTCTTTTTTTTTTTACTAACCTCGCTCTGCCTTTTTTACAAGTACTTTCACGGTAATTGCTTTCGCTTGTCCCTAGGCCTCGTGAATTTAAACATCCTACGAGGCTGGCATCCTGTTCCCACCCCTTCACCGTTGAAACTGTTAGATGTAGACGTCTCTTTTACTCCAATAGCTTCATGTCTTGCACATCTCGCCTATGGAACTCCCTTCCCTATTACTGTTTCCCTGACAAATACAATCTCCAACGGTTTAAGTGTAGCATCAATCGACATCTCCAGTTGCCCTTCTCCACATCCTTTCGTCTTTCATTCCTATCTGCTCTCGCTCCAAATCTTCTGTAACCCCCTTGCCTTGATCGACCCACTGTCTTTATCTTTCTCCACATCCTCTCCTTTACCATTCCTATCTGCTCTTCCTCCAACCCTTCTATAACCCCATGCGTGATAGTGGCCTCCAGCCTTGCTTGGGGTGATACGCTTAAAAAAAAAAAAATCTATTTTAGAGTAGTTTTAATAAATGTTATTGTTAAAATTTTGTTATAAGACTTTAGTATTGTTACATTGTATGATTTTAAAATATAAAAATAAAATTTATATGAATTCATGTTGGTACGTTTGGGAAACACCTGAAACTGAACAGATATGTATATTTAAAAAAAGAATCCAGGTAAAAAAGAAACAGAACAAGCACCCAGCAGACAAAATTCCAGCCTTTTATCCCAAAAGTAGACAATAACCCAGTTTTATAAATAAATTGAAAATTCAAGGAAATTTTATTTGAAATTGAAACTTTCTTCACATAAAGTCGGGTCTTATGCAGTGGCAGACTGAGCCAAAAATTTCTACCGGGAAAACTTGTAAAAGGGCCCAGTCAACAAAAGGACCCACTTAACCCCCCCACCCAACGCTTCTTCATCAAACAAGGAACTGAAGATTATCTACCGAAAGAAATTATAGCACCAAAGAAGCCTTATTTTAATTTTTCCAACATCTATTATTTTTCTACTTTTTTTTCGCTTATTTTTAACTAAAGTGATAAATCATCACTTCGGGGCACACCAGGAAATTTCTCATTATTTCGGTGGGCCAGTCCGCCAGTGGGATATCATACTAGGACTCCTTAACCTTGTGACCATAGAATTGCTAGAAAAAGGTTTTTACTGTTTACTCCGTATATACAATTTCTGTTTGTTTGTCACATTATTATTACGTTTTGGCGCAAACTTTAAAAAACGCCCTCCTTATCTTCTTTCTTCACATAGGTCTTCTTACTCTTCTTCTTACAAGATACGAGAACTCTCTTGTTATTTATATCGAATATGACCGTAGCATTGTTAGAAAACATTTTTAGAGGTTGGATCGATTTTTAACTTACTTTATGTTACAAACAGAGCGGACCGATAAAAACTCATGAAGTACCCGATAGAAATAGATGACTTTATTACTGGCCACCATAATTAATTAATCGTGATTTATTTTTCCTAACTAATAAAATTGTTACTTTTTCTTTTCTGTGACTTATTTTCCTGTGACTTACCTGCCACATAAAAAATGTTTCCAACTGTATATTTTTAGCATTCAAATTTCAAATTAAATTCATAAAAAATAAAAAGTCAATCAAATATTTTCATTTCTTTCTTTTTTTTTATTACTCACCGAATCGTATCATTACATTTTTTTTAGTCGTTTTTTTTGTTTGTTTTACAAAATTTACATTCGAATGAAAAGGTATTATTTTTTCTTTTAGAAGAAATTACTTTAAAAAAACTATTTCTTTTTTCGAGTGTGTGAAGTTTTTCTATTTCCAGGACATTAATTAAAAAGTTTTAAAAAGAAAAAATAAATAATAAAAAATTACAATGAAATCGCATCCATTAATTAATTAAATCTTTAAAAAATATTTTTAATGAATGAATTGAAGTTGTAGTGCCTTGAGCCTTGATGCCTTTTTCAACATGTTAAATTTTCTTTGTTTTCTGACAGAGAAACCGTTTCACTTTAAAAAAAATACTTTTTCGCTTTTATCCTGCTTCTTTATTTTATTTTAACAGCGTTTGTCATTTTTCGTATTTCGAACTTAACAAGCGACTAACGTTACAAACATCCGTCAAACGACAACTAAAGGGACAAAAAGAGTAAGTTTTCCGTTTTAAATATCACTTGTTTATATTGATTGATTTGATTTTTCCTAAAAATATGTATTGTTATTTAATTTACCTGAAACGGTACACTTTATAAAATAAATAGAGTAATAAAAAAAAGTATTAAAACTAACAAGAAAGGTAACGTGGGGAAAAAGGTTTTTTTTTATGCCATTGATGGATTGGAAATTAATTTTAATTCATCATATTGTTCATTTTGTTATCGTTTTCCCCAACACAGGCTGGGTGGACAATTCACTTTCACTAGTTTAATTTCATTTTTGATGTTCAAGAAAAATTATTTGAGTCCTATCTGTTCACACACGGGTCCCTTGAGATGAGGTAATGATTAGTAGCGTGATAGTCTGGTTAACCATTTATTTTACTGAGGAGTAATAAGTTCGATCCTCACTGGGTGCGAAACTAAAGTTGGTAAGTTATAACTTCTGTTCACATACGCACAGTCATATAAAGAGTGCTGAAAAGTCCTTTACCAACAAAGAATAGATGATTTAAAAAACAAACTTCTTCTCAGATTTTGGGGCTGATAAATTTTCAGCACCCAATCTGTTCATCTCTCCCTCTCTTTCTTTCTCTCTCTCTCTCTCTCTTTCTCTCTCGTCTACCATTGTTTATTGATATTTTGAGAGGTACTGAAAAGTTATTGGCCTAACCCATTTCTAAAACTCTGACCAAATGACCAAAACATCAGAAATTACTTTACTTGGCTGTGTGTATGTGTATTTCTTATCACCAATAAAGCCTTCGTTATATTATCTCTGGGGTTATGGTACTGGGACCAAAGCATCATGACCTCTGTAGCGGACCGAGGGATGAAGATGTGAAGAGATATCAGAAGGTTAAGATTTCCTGCTAGCCGGTCCAGCTACATGGGAATGTTGGACTTTAATTAAGTCCAAAGAAGACAAAGAAAAACAAACAAGACTGATATATATGGGTAAACAAATATATATTAATAACAAGTTACACAAAGACATGAACAGTTACATAGTGTTTGTATGGAGAAATTGTGTGTGTGTGTTGTGAGTGATCGTACGTACGTGTATTGTTCTTAGCGTGTTCCCAGAATTTTGGAAACGCTGTATCTGTGAGAGGTCACATATTGGCCTAAGTGGAAAAAGAGAGATTTTACGTCGTCTCCACGTGCCGTGGCGGCCCAAGGCCTAAGTCGAAAAAAAAAAGAGAGAGAGCGAAGGAGCAGCCAGTATTTATAGCCAGGGGAGAGAGACCCCTGTTGAAGGACTAAGGGACTGAGGAGGAGCTAACTCCGACACCTCTACCCTAGCTCACCTTATCTATATATGTATTTTTTTCAGTCTGGTCATTCATATATATATATATATATATATATATATATTATAATAATATTTTTAGTTTTTAAAAATATGAAAAATATTATTATAATATAAGCTCTACTTCTGTATGGAGCACTGTCCTTTTGAAAATAAAGCTAAATATTAAGGAACACCGGATTATCTAACTAACGTGTTCTTTCCTATTTCACTGCATACCTGCATACATATATATATATATATATATATATATATATTACTCTTAGAGTTCACCCTATACAAGGCCCAAGAGCCGAGAGTTACTGTGTGAGATTGTTGTAAGAGAGATGGAAGAAGAAAGTGAGAAGTGCATATTATGAGGATGTGTAGGATAGATATCAGTTGATCCTTGACTTGAAGAGTCCATGACTGTAGTAGCCAGAGAAGCATCTTTTCAGGAGTTTGGAGAAGAAGCTGTCTGAACAGAACTTACTCCTTATCAAAGGAACATGAAGGAAATGGTGATAATTTTCCACCATGAATATAGCATAGGAAGTCTGAATTGTGAAGGTTTAAACAGATTGATCTAAGGAATTTAACTTGTCTGAACATCTGCCATAGTAGCAGTGATAAGCATGAAATTGACAGTCACCATGCAGTGTTGATTCCTGTGTTCACACTGTCAATATCTATAAATGGTCTATCTTTGATATTGACCACTGTTCTCCTATAAATACAGAAAATTTTAAACATATACATATTGTTTAACATTTAATGCAAAATTACCTGCAATATCAGGAATGGAGCCCTGGCCTAACCACCAAAGGACTGAATTTTGACCAAAATTTATTTTGCAAGATAAATGGATACCTACTTTTATATCATCATCATACTTATTATAAAACCCAGGTTGTGTGTGTGTGTGTGTGTGTGTTCGTTTATATATGGGATCAGATTTCCTACATTTTTCAACCGATTTCAAAAAAACTTCACAGGACTACGTAAAATTACCCGGCGGTGGTTCTGACAGCGCCAAAAATTGGAAAAATACAATTGTTTTTGCACGAAATCAATTTGAAAGCACGGGTAAGGGCCATTTATGCAGATTTTTTGCAGTCTTTGGACGATGTTTTGTTACCGAGCCACCAAAACAAAGCAAATGGTCCAGTTTCTGATAGCACTAACGCTTGGCTATCTAACAAGTACCAAATTATTTGCAAGACTGTCAAAGCCGCTTGACCAGGGAACCATAAACGGGGGTACTAAGGGACAGGATTTAGCCCTCTGAACACACATTCACGGGCACAGTATGTACAGTTTTGGTTTGATTCAAATGAAATTTACGACACACTTCCGGCTTACTATCGCCTTTATATGTGTCAAATTTCAGTATTTTTTGGCAAAAATAACCGTAGCTGCACGCGGATCAATCTTTTCTGTAACTTCCTTACACACACACAGCTGCGTACAACCGAGTCCGCGTGTCTATACCGAGACTGCTGCAAGCCCATTGGTCGCTTTCACAGAGCTTGACTTTGGGACCTGTCCAATCATCGCGCAGGATTTCTCACACGTCATAGCGCCCGCGTGATCGCACGTCAGCTTATGTGTAAGTGCGCTCAAGGTCAACCACCTCTACTGCGTGACTCGGGCGTGCTTTCACACTTTTGCGTTTATTGTTGCCCGCGTGCACGCACTTGGCTTACTTTATTCGCCTACTTCGGACACCGCAAGTTGTTGATTACGTGTTCTAGCTGCTTTTTTGTTTTATAGTTCCAACCCAACCCCACACACGTTAGCCAATTGTACTAAAAACCCATTTCCTTCTGGATTTACCCATGGTTTACCTTTTTAAATTTCCACTTTCTTAGTTTCGAGTTCCCCTTTAGTAACATCTGAACTCATTTTTACTTTTTGTGTCTACGTTAGCAGTGCACGTTTTTTCGTTTTGGATTTGTCGAACTCTCTTTTTAAGCTTTACCCTCTTTGACGTTTTTATTGTTTGGATGCCACCTAAAAGGAGGAAACTTTTGGGATGGCGCACGGCAGCTGCCTCCGCTGCTAGAGCAGCGAGGGCAAGTGAAACCCGTGAACAGACTTCTTTGCGTCTTTCACGGATGGCCTCGAGCTCAGCTGCTCGCTTATCTACGGAAAGCGCCGCTGCGCGGACTGAAAGGTTGGCTTCGGCGGCTTCAACCATGTCCGCACCCCATGCCAGGCTTTCAGTTGAAGAACGTTCACTTCAGAATTCACAGGACGCAGGGCTTCACAGTCCCCAGCACAGAAAACCCTTCGTCATTTGCGGGATGTCACCGCCAAAGCTTGCTCCAGGGGTTTAGAAAGCCCCGAATAAACAACTTCATGTCGTCTTAGGAATACTAGGGCTACAACCACCTCTAGAGCTTCGGAACAACCCCAAGAAACCGCTCATCGTCGCTTTAGAAATGCCCTATCCACCGCAACTGCCAGAGCCTTAGAAAGCCCTGCACAGACCATTGTTCGTCGCGTTAGAAATGCCCGCTCCACCGCGTCTGCCAGAGCCTTAGAAAGCCCTGCACAGACCACTATTCGTCGTGTTAGAAATGCCCGCTCTACTGCATCTGCTAGAGCCCTAGAAAGCCCTGCACAAACCACTGCTCGTCACATTAGAAATGCCCACTCTACTGCATTTGCCAGGGCTGCAGAAAACTCTGAAGTACGCCGTCAACGGCTCGAAAACATTAGCCAACTTCGACCTTCTTTGAATGGCGTAACTTCGCCGTCTGCGTCAATTTGGTCAAATGCCACATACAATTATGACTGCACTGTCAACTATTCCGTTAGGAGAGACGTACAAATAGGGGCCATGGATAAAGTTTGCACTTTTTGCAACACAAAAAAGTGGGCCGGTGAGCAACCTGGGATTTGTTGCTCTGGGGGCAAAATCAAACTCCCTTCTTTAGACGAACCTCCCCAGCCGCTTAGGGACCTCCTTCTGGTACAACTTCGGAGTCAACGCATTTTCTTGAAGCAATACGGAAGTACAACTGTTACTTCCAGATGACGTCTTTTGGTGTGAAGGCTATTAGTGAGAGGGGATGGATGCCTACTTTCAAAGTGCAAGGCCAGGTTTACCACTTAATGGGATCACTCTTGGCTGATCAGGGAGAGCCACCTCAGTTTCTACAAATTTACTTTCTCGCTAACTACAATGAGCAGGTTGATGCGCGTCTCGGCATTCTGCCTAGCGATATTTCCGTCGGTCCCCGTAGAGACATTCTGTTCCGTCTACAAGACATGCTTCACGAAACTAACAGTTACATCCTAAGCTTAAAGTTTGCGTTGCAAAACAACTCTTCGCCCTCTTTCAGTGTTGTCATCGATGCAGACGGCCTCACGGTGAGCATGAGCATCGCTTCAATGCTCCTGCATGTAATGAAGTTGCCGCAGTCATCCACGGTGATGAGCATAACAGCCGTGACATTGTCATAAGGTACCGGGGTGGTTAATATGACTGTCTCCAGTATCCCCTTCTTTTTCCATATGGAAGCGATGGGTACCACTTCAAAATCCCAATATACCAGGCAAGCAGCGATTCCATGTCGACCTCAAAGACGGTCTCCTGTAGGGCTTACTACGCCTACATGTTTATGGTTAGGGAGGGTGAATTTAACCCCTTGCACAGGTGCCGTCAACTATTTCTTCAATTCGCTGTTGACATGGCTGCACAAATGGAGTCGGAGAAGTTAGGATTCATCAAGTTAAACCAATCCAAACTTAGAACCGACTCCTACACTCACCTTCGCGATGGTCTGCATTCTGATGGTGACCCACACAATATCGGCAAACCGTGCATTTTCCTTCCTCTTACACTGGTGACCCTCGATACACGCATGAAAGGACACAAGATGCAATGACCTATGTCCGTCATTACGGGAGGCCTGATTTGTTCATCACGTGCAATCCGAAATGGGTTGAAATCACACGCAAACTTTTCCAGGTCAGCAGTACTCACACTGCCCTGACCTAATTGCCCGCGTTTTCCGGTTACAGCTGTGTAAGCTTATGGATTTAATCCTTAAAGGGCAAGTCTTCGGACGCGTTAAGTGTCATATGTATACAGTGGAATGGCAGAAACGCGGTTTGCCTCATGCCCACATTCTGCTGTGGCTCAACGATAAGGTTGACGCAAACAAAATAGATGATTTTATTTCTGCTGAAATTCCGGATCCTGCGCTGGAACTTTTGCTCCATGAAATCATTAAAAACAATATGATACACAGCGCCTTGTGGCATGAATTACGAAAAAAGGTCATGTTGGTCAAGCGGCCCCACTTGCGCAAAAGGTTACCCCCGTAAGTTTATCTCAGAAACGCAAACTGCGACGGATGGTTACCCACTGTTCAGACGTAGAAGCCCCGCTGAGGGCGGCAGAACTGTGACAGTTAAGGGACACACTCTGGACAATCGTTTGGTGTTGCCTTATTGCCCGCTGCTGTCCAAGACATTTGGAGCCCACATAAACATTGAATACTGCCACTCGGTTAAGTCAATAAAGTACATCTGCAAGTACGTTAATAAAGGCAGCGATGCTGCCGTTTTCGGTATCTGGTGCAACAATTGCGTTGACGAGGTGGCCGATTACGTGGCTGGATGCTACCTCAGCAGTAGTGAAGCCTTTTTGCGAATTTTCGGATTCCCCATACACCAAAGGGCTCCAGCCATTGTGTAGCTTGCTGTTCACTTAGAAAATGGACAGAGGATGTACTTCACCGAACAAAACGCCCAGCAGGTTGCGGAAAACCCTAAAGACACAACCCTAATGGCTTTCTTTAAATTATGCTCAACAGATGCTTTTGCCAAAACATTGATATACCCCCAAGTCCTGTCCTACTACGTGTGGTCAAACAACTGGTGGGTTCGGCGAAAGGCTGGCGACCCTGTTGAGGGTTATCCCGATGTAAGGTCTAACTCTTGTCTTGGACACGTTTATACTGTGCCCCCCAGCCAGCAGGAGTGCTTTTACCTCCACCTTCTACTTCATGAAATTGCTGGGCCAACGAGTTTCACAGATATTCGCACTGTCAACGGCATAGAGTGCCAGTCTTATAGAGAGGCATGCTTCCGTTTGGGATTGCTTGAAGACGACTCCCAATGGGATGCAGCCATAGCGGAGGGTGAACTTCTCAGAACGCCATCATGGCTTTGAACGCTGTTCGCCATTTTGCTTTCGCAATGCGAACTAAGCGATCCTCTGTCGCTCTGGCTAAAGTACAGAGAATCCATGTCAGCGGATGTGCTGTTCTCCGTTCAGCGTAACAACCCAGGAGTTGAATGCGGTTGCACTGACTTCATATTCAACAGAGCGCTGGTGGCCCTAGAAGATGTTGTTTTCGAACTGGGAGGTGCCTCTTTACCAACTTACAGTTTACCACCACCGCTCAGAGATGGTTTTGACACTGTACCAACTGAGTTATTGCGGGAAACATCCTACTCCATCGAGGGGCTGAATGCATACATTACCGAAAATGAGCCCAAACTTCTACCTTATCAGAGGGTTGCTTTCACTACCATGACAGGGCAAACGGCTCCAGTGGAGGTATATACTTTTTAGATGCGGAGGAACTGGCAAAATTTTTGTTACTAAATTAGTCGTGGGGAGATTGCTATTGCGGTCGCATCTTCCGGGATTGCTGCAATGTTGCTACCAGGAGGTAGAACCACTCATTTGGCTTTTAGGTTGCCGCTTGATCTATGCAGGTCACAAACTCCTCTCTGCATAACAAAGAATTTGCCACAGGCTGAAGTTCTGCAGAGATGCAAACTTAGAGTTTGGGATGAGTGCACAATGGCACACAAGGGCGCCCTTGAGGCACTTGACCGAAGTCTCCAAGACATCTGCGACTCCTCCGACCCCATGGGTGGAGTAACCCTTCTCCTCGCAGGCGACTTTAGGCAGACTCTACCTGCTATTCCTAAAGGTACATGCGTTGACGCTGTCCGCACCTGCCTGAAGTTGTCTGCCTTTTGGCGCCACGTGGAGACTCTTAAACTGAGCACGAACATGCGTGCCTACTTGAATGGGGACTCCAGATCCGCTGACTTCGCACGGGACCTTCTTGCTCTTGGGGAGGGGAAAATGCCATCTGACACACAGGGTTTTGTGCAGATGGATCAGCTTGCCACCACTGTTGAATCACTGGATGAATTGATGAATGCAGTCTTCTACAACCTATCCACCAATTTTGCCGATGACGATTGGCTTGCTGGGAGGGCCATATTGGCACCGAAGAACTGTACAGTTGATTCCATCAACCTTAAACTGTTGGATTGCATTCCGGGGCAATGTCATGTTTATAAGTCCATTGACAGAACTTCCGATCCATCTGAATTAGCTGAGTATCCCATAGAAGTTTTGAACTCCCTTCAGCCATCCGGACTCCCACCTCATATTCTTCGGCTCAAAGTTGGTGCTCAGATTATGCTAATCAGGAATTTGCTCCCACCTAAACAGTGCAACGGGACTCGCCTCATTATTAAATCCCTTTCTCCGAACCTGATTGAGGCGACCATTGCAACTGGCTGCGGCAAGAGGGAAGTTGTTCTGATTCCCAGGATGCATCTTCTTCCATCAGACGCAACCATACCAATCAAATTTTGTCGCTCACAATTCCCCGTGAAGCTTTGCTAAGTCCATTAACAAATCGCAAGGACAGACGCTTAGCATCGCAGGTCTGCATTTATGTCAGCAGTGCCTCTCTCATGGCCAACTTTATGTTGGGTGCTCACGAGTTGGGTCTAAGGACAGGGTTTTCATTTACTCTCCCAACAACTGTGCTATAAACATAACCTACACGGAGGTCCTGTAGACAACCTGTCCGGTAGCGTTTAAGCGCCATGCACACATATGCAGTCCGATTGCATGGCAATTTTTTTGTTTGTCATATTGGTTTTAACATCAGGTCATCGTAGTCTCCACTTGCCATTACTAAGACATCTTTGTAAAGGTTATCCAGCTCTTTTGCTGCCTTCTGACTTTCATACCTTCACCCGCCATCATCACGTTTGTTTGTACACTATAATAACCTCACCGTATTCAGTTGCAACACAAGCTGCTAGACACATGAACACTGGCATTAGATATGATTGCTCCACTAAAGTTCCGGTTTCATTAACAGTTGATCGGAGCACCTGCACTTCGTACCAGTGCATATAAGCACATTCACACTTGAGAAGTTCGGAGTTTGTTTAATCGTCACAAAAGTGAGAGCGTCTACGAAATTCAGGCTTCTGCTTCCATATACACTTTACGGCTGCCATGGGTGAAACATGTCAGCCATACAGCTCAATTGTTTTGTTTGTAGTCGTGTAAAAAAACCTAAAAACACACGCCAAGTATGGTGACCCCGGTCGGTTTTCGTAAGATCACAGTCGTGATGTTGACTGTGACTGAAGAGAAGGCACTTCTCCATTGCAATTGAGGCGCTCGGCTGTACAGCGACCCCGGTCCAGTTTCATGAGCTCTCAGTGTGATGTTGACTGCGACTGAAGAGATGGCACTTCTCCATTGCAATTACGATGCTCATCCTTACGGCTACCCCCGTTGTGGTTTTAAGGGCTCTCAGCCACAATGTAGATAGTGACAGATCAGAATAAAGGAAGTTATATCACAGAAATTTTCTTACCATGACACCCCATCACTGTTCTGCTTTGTGGTCGTGGCAGCGCCGTCTTTTGGGCATAAGATGTGTCTTTTAGTTAGACAAGCGGTTTGTTTGTGATTGCGCACGGCACATACTTTATGTCTATGGCTTCCTCACAGCACGTTTTCCCTTCAATCCCTATGTATGTTGCAACTGAATCGTGGTTTCTTGACTACTTACCACAAGTGCTTCCAGTAATGCTTAAGGTCCAATTGGTTAAAGCAGTAACTGCTGCCAGCTTTTACTCACAGATGTCTTAGTAATGGCAAATGACTGATGCTACAATGGCTTTCCGTTACTTCCTTCGATACCTTCAAATACTTGGGCCTGCATGATGTCTGCTTAAACTTTGTGTGTATCGTGTTTCAACGTTTTGTAGAAACTTAATTCCTGTCGACTTACAAAGCACATCTTTCAAAGCAACAGCCGTCCCCAACTCTTACTGTTACATCCCCAGGCAACGCCGGGCTCTACTGCTAGTATATATATATATATATATATAATAAAAAGACTTAAACACTAATATTCCATGGTCATAATTTATTCCATTGGAATCGCAAAAACGATGATCTGTAGGTCTGATGAATTGGATCGTTTTTGCGATTCCAATGGAATAAATTATGACCATGGAATATTAGTGTTTAAGTCTTTTTATTATATCCTTACTCTGTCCTGGACATCGAGTTCTACCTGGATCATATCCTCTTGGAATTATTTTTATACATATATGTATGTGTATATATAATTGCATATGTATGTGTATATTCACCATTAATATTGTCTATATATATATATATATATATATATATATATATTTAGTCATATGGATGTGAGTTTGTATCCCTGGGTTTCACAATCCTCAGACATTCTCTTGTTTGTCTGAGCATCGCAAAAGTGGGAAACCCAGGGTTACAAACTCACATCCATACAACTAAGTATGTTAGCTCTATCACTGATATTAAGCTCTTTCCAATAAGTACTGCACATATATAATATATATATATAAATCACATGTGTATATATATATATATATATATATATATATATATAGATGTAAGTTTTTGTGTAACATGTTTCATCCATTAGGGCTTATTCAGACTAGGTTTGTTTATGTTGATGCAACTATACATGTGCACGAACAAGTGACACTGGGAATTTTAAATTTAGAAAAATTTTTTTCTTATGTTTTTTGGGTATATAAATGAAATATAAATTTGTGTCCAGGTTTCTACAATGTTTCACCATTCTTGGCAGATCTTCTGTTATCACAATGTGAGATATTCAATAACAAATATGTTGGAAAGAAAAAGAGAAAGAATCTAAATGAAATTGGCTAGATTATATATCCAAAACATAAAAATTAAAAAAAAAATCTCTCCCATTTGTGCGTATATGTAGTTACATCAACATAAACAAACCTAAGAAAAGAACAAAACGCATCACACAAAACCTTTTTCCATTTTGTCATACATCTTTCCTTCAAAACTGTTCTTGATATATAAAAATTTATATATCGCTATCCCATATATGTACACGCACACACACACAGACACACACACACTGGGTGTGATGGGTAAATTGTCACAGTTTTATATTGTTAATTTTGCACATTTTTTGTTTTTGATTTTGTCGACTGCACAGTATAGTAGGGTCAGGTCAGCACCATCTATGAGAAAAAGAGCAACATGACGCAGTTCATTCCACCAGAAATTTGGAAACGGCATGCTGTACTTCTTGGCATTCGTACCAGAATCTCCAATATAAATATTTCAGAATTGTTTGGGTGTCAATCTGAGGACAGTGCAGAGGATTCAGAAAGAGTCAGATGAGTCTAATGGTGATTATGAAGGTGTTTAGAGTGATCATTAGTGATGGTGATGTTATGCCACCATTCATCTTTACATGGAGCCTCAGACTCAACATGGAGTCCTACATCAAGTACCTTGAGGAGGTAGTGCTGCTTTGGGTCAAGAAGGTGGTTGCTGGAAAACCCTATATCTAGATGAGTCTAATGGTGATTATAAAGGCGTTTGGAATTCTCACTTGTGATAGTGATGTTATGCCTTGAAACATCTTTACACAGGGCCTCAGACTCAACAGAAGCCTACATCAAGTACTTTGAGAAGGTAGTGCTGCTCTGGGTCAAAAGGGTGGTTGCTGGAGGATCCTATGTCCGGTAACAGGACTCTGCACTATGTCACACAAGCAGGAGAACCTAGTCATGGCTGTTAGACAATTTCTGTGACTACATCACCTCTTACATCTGGCCACCTAACTCCCCAGACTGCAACCCCCCTTAATTATTATGTGTGGAGCGCAGTTGAGTGAGAGACCAACAAAATTCCTTGTAACACCAAAGATGAATGAAGGCAAAGATTATGGCAGCATTCACCAACTTAAACAAGGAGACCATCCAGAAGAGTTGCAAGCTAATAGTGATTTTATTGAATAAATTTACTCTTTAGTATTTCAAAATATTTTTGTGTAATTTTGGTAAATATATCTGTTAAAATGTGATATCAGTGTTATTTTCATTTTTCCATAATTTAGATGACAATTTATCCATCGCACACTATAATATATATATATATATATATATATATATATATATATATATATTTATATATATATATATATATTTATATATATATATATATATATATATATATATATATGTGTGTGTGTGTGTGTGTGTGTGTGTGTGTGTGTGTATATATATATTGCTATTAGTGTTTGAGGATCTTAGTATATCCATAATGAAGTCTCTACCTATACATAAAATCATAAAAATATTCTAGCTAATCACCAAGCAATATTTCTTTACATTTGATAACTAACATTACAGACAAAAATTTGGTTTACCAATGGGATCTCCTTTCAACGGCATTCTTGCTTGTCTATTTTGGGAATTTCTAGAAAGTGACCCATTCAAAAACATTCTCCCTCCAACTCTTCCTATTTCAGATACATAGAAGACTCATTATTAATATATCCACAAAACACTAATTTAACAGATCTTCTCTACAAACTTAACAACGTTGATCTTACAATAGACTTCACTTTTGAAACTGAAGCCAACTACACTCTTCCGTTCTTAGATATCATATTACATAGAAATAATAACGAATTCAATTTTGATGTTTACAGAAAGGCTACAAACAAAAATAATCTGATCAGTTTCTACTCAAACCACTCTTCTAAAATTCAATCTGGAATTATTATAGGTTTCTATCTGAGAGCATTAAGAATCTGCAGTCCCCAATATTTACCTAAAGAAGAAACATGCATAGAAAACACATTCAAAAACCTACAATACCCATATCATTTCATCCGCAATGCAAGAAGAAAGGCATACAAAATATACAACCGAAACAAAATTAATAACATAATCTGCAATAATAAATTACATGAAAACAAATGCATAATACTACCGACCAACTCCATCACGTCCACTATCCAGAACAACCTATCCCATCTAAATAATCTTAAAATAGTCACAAACACTTCCAAAAACATTATGGATATACTCAGATCCTCAAACACTAATAGCAATAATATTTCTGAAGTAGGCATTTATAAAATAAATTGCCAAAACTGTTCCTCCCAATGTATTGGAGAAACAAGCAGAAATTTTTTTTAAATGCATATATATATATATATATATATATATATATATATGCACACACACAAACACACACACACACAATTTGTTAACCTGGTCTCATCATTATTGAAAATAAAAATTATTTCATTGGTAGATTTCAATCTTCATTGTAAGTATTGTAATAATCCAAACGTCACTCTGGATGGAAATCGGAAAATATAATGTGTCATGATTTTCTGACATTAATGAATAAAACATAAAAGCAAGTATAATTAGATAATTATTGTAGAGAAAATGAGAAGAGAAAGACAAATTTAATCCCTGTATTGTTTGAACTTCAATTTTCCCATGTCTGTTGACGTTTACCCAGTATAGTTACAAGATTAAACTACTTTCAGCAACATATATATCTTCCTTAATGATGCTCCATATGATTTCTATTGAATTAATATCTGAAGAAATTAGGCATCACACCATTAATTTAGTGCCTTTAGGCAGTAAAATGTTTTTTTAATACTCAAATTCATCCAATACAAGTACAAATTAGAGGCTCACTATTATGATGGTTTGGTTGTTTTTGTTTAGCAGCATATCAACATCTCTATGGGTTATTTAATGCCAAAATCTAAATATGAAAATTCAAACTTTGTATTTAATTCAAGAGAATGACATTATTACATGTTTAAATTTTAATTATTTAGTTGCAAAATCAAATGGGGAACAATTTGCTTTTTTTTTCAATTTTTTTTTTGACAATTTACGCCATATCATCAATTTTACTATAAGAATGTATTGGTCATTATTTTTTTTTGTATTGCTGGTAATTTCCCTACAAAAATGTAATTTTAGTTTCCTAGTGTTTTGATTTTTGTTTTGGGGAGGGTTCACTATTTGCCCATAGCTGGGACCCTAACAGGTGTTACCACCCCAGATCAGGGTGGACCTGGGAACAGCAGTAATTAAGAGGTGGTACCATGTTCCTCAAAACCTCCAATCTTCTGATCAAAGGCTTTGCTGCCAGATGTAGTTTATCGTCATACTCAGGACTAACTATTATGATAAGTGAGGTATGTGTTATGAATGAAAAGAGGTGATAGGAAGTGAAGATTATGAGGATGAGGCAGATAGGTAATAATTAACCCTTGACTTGAAGAAGTTAAGAGTGTAGTGTTCTGGGAAACATCCACGTAGGAATCTGTTCCACAAAGTAGCACTTCTTAGGGAAAAAGTTGAATCGAACTTTCTCCTTATATTTGAAATACAGAGGAAATGCAGGTGATACAACTTTGTGCAGGTAGCATGACTCTGTTCTAACTGTAAAGGTCTAAACTAGTGAAAGTGAAAAATGGAGCTCATCCAATTGAGTAATAATAGGCTTGCAACACTGCATCGATGTGAAAGAGGCTGCAGAGTGGAGGATAAATCTACTCCCATGAGACTGTGTAAACTATTTTGAGTTCTATCAATGATGGGAGGTGAAAATTGTGCTGCTCTAGTCCATATATAGCAGCAATACTCATTTTTTGGTCTAATCTGACTCTTGTAAAGAGGAAACATGGCAGAAGGACTCTATCAAAGCTGAAAAGTGAGGATTGTGCAGCTCCAAGCCAGATATGGTAGCAATACTCTGTTTTTGGTTTAATCTGTCTCTTGTAAAGACAAAGCCTGGCAGAAGGAGTCAGGTACTTTCAGGAGTGATAGAATGAGCTGAACATTTTTCTAGTATCTTTAGCAATGGATCGTATATATAATTTCCAGTATATAGTCAACTTTCAGAATAGGAAGGTGTATTGTCTTGCATGAATATACTCTTTAGTTTAAAGTTTCTTGGTTGTGATCTGTACCGCTCAAAAATGTCTTGTCCAAGAATTTAAAATAATTTTCTCCATTTATCTTTATCCATCATCAACTTTGAAAAAACCTAGAATTTTACTGTTCAAGACATTACTCCAGTTGACTCTTTTGTATTTTAAGTTGTAATATTGGTTGACTATGTTCATGAAGGACCTAGCACAGACAGAAGGTCAATGTAGATTTACATTCACTACTAAAACTTACCGTTGCAAAATCAGTTTTTGTATAGCCCGTTCTATTAATATTGGATAGACCCTGTAAAATAACCATTCTATTAATAATGGATAGACCCTGTAAAATAAGTGTTCTATTAATATTGGATAGACCCTGTAAAATATCTGTTCTAATAATAATGGATAGACCCTGTAAAATAAACTTTCTATTAATGATGTATATTAATAATAGATATACTCTGTGATGATTTCATTTAATGAAATATAAACTAGTTGCAAACAACTGAGTGTATATTCTGAATTCCTTAGAATACCAAATTGCTGACTGCTGTGTTTTTTTGCAGAGGCAGGAGGCAATCTCTTTTTCAAATTGTCTATTTTGGATTTTGCCCTTATTCTTCATATTTGAACAGATATGATGAAAAAACAGAAACATCAAAATTTCATTATTTTCATATTTTATAAATTTTTCAAAATTTTTTAAATTTAATTTTTTTTATTATTTGAAAATGGATTAGATATACATTTTTAATTTATGCTACTCCATTTTAGATTGTGGTTAAGCATTCTCAGAAGATTTTTCCGGAATTGCATAAAATTAGGGAAAATAACCTTTAATAGTTTCTAAAAATTTGGCTTATATTTATTAAAAAATGCCCTTTTCATTACTTTATTCATTATTAAAATTTGAGCTGTCACTGTTGTCATCAACATTTTCATCACTAGTTTTGCCTCTACTTATATGTATCTAAATTCAGATTCTCAAAGAATTCAACAATTTTTGAGTCAATAAAAAATTAAAATGAGTGAAACGTCATCATGAATGGCATTTGATTATCAGTTGTTTATCAATTGATAATAATTAAACATGGCTTTTCCTACCATTGCTTGTTTGTAACTGACTTGGTTTGAGCTAACAGAGCAACTTTAATTAGCTGTTTGAAATGGAGAAAAAACTTATATATTTTGTTCAATATAAATTACTTAATTTGAACATAAGGCTTGGTTAACCACTTCATGGGATTTGTTATTTATTTTTTTTAAAATTGGGCAACTAAGAAACCAGTTGTGTTGTATTCAGTAAATGTTTTCTTATTAGCATTGGATGATAATGAACATTTTGATGCGCTAAATTTTAGGAGAGTTAAGAAAAGCAAACCTGATATGGTGAAAATTTAAAAAAGACAAGGTCATTCTGAATAGTGTTTTACAATGTTTTTTGTCTCAAAAGGTAGTTGAATAAAAAAATAACTAATTCTAATAATCATTTCCCAATGCCATTTCCAAAACTTGGATATCGTGCTACAGAATCATCTTTAATAAGCTAGTCTCATTACAGCAGCATGATTCATGCCAGGAAATCCCAGAGGTTTGAATCAAATTTTCTCTCAATAAAAAACCTTTGTTCTAAGGGAAATATACCCTTCTGCCACCACTTAATTTGAGGACACTAAGAGATTCCAAGGTGTACTTAAGAAAGGCACATCTTGTGTTGTGACTTAATCTAAACACAATAACTGTTAAATGGATTTTTTTCATCCAAAATTATTTCTTATTGCTATAAATGTTGTTTTGTTTTTTAGTGGGTACATGTGTTTAAGTAGGTAATTGAGTCTTGCCTTATCATGGCAGTCGCTTATTGCCTAATTGGTAAGGGAACTCTTCAGCTATAGGAGTGGTTTACTTAATGGAATCAGAGAATACAGGTTCAATTCCTGTTAGGAGGGACATTTTTCTTTAGTAAAACTGGCCTGATTGACATTAATTTCACTGTTTAAGAAAATAATAAAAATAAAACAAGGATGGGAATTCAAACATGTGCACCCACTAAAAATAATGTTTATAACAAGAAGAAATAATGTCAGATTAAAAAAAATCTATTTAAAAAAACACCCAACTGTTCATGAATTATAAATCCAAAACATTTCCTAGATAACTTTCATTTGTCAGCATTTCTTTTGGCCAAGATTCATTGATCATCCAAAATTTAACCATGAACATGATCAATGGGATTTTCAGGAGCTGACATTACTTCTATACTGAGCCACATCTTATGTCTCAAAATTTCCACACTAAAAGTTGGCATACCACTTGTTCACGGTTGAGTATGATAAGCACTTGTCACCCAATATTTGTAGCAGACACTTATGGATTTGCTTCTTTTTTTCTTCAATAAAGCCACTAATATGCAAGGGGTTACTGAGTGTTAGCGAATATGATAAAAAACACTATTAAGGAGAGAGAACAATAAAAGAACAATAACTAAGAAGACGGTAGATAACGATCAATTGGAGTTTTCTCTTGCAAGAACAGGAATTGGAGTTGAATGCTTAGAAATTTATATTGATAGAATTCAGTTGATGATTCAAAACAAATTAAAAAATACATGCAAAGATTGTAAAAATTAGCATTTGACAATATAAAAGGGCCTTTCTTTCCAACTACTAAATTAATACTCAGATTTTGGGAAGTGGTTTGAGCCAAAAAACTTTTCAGTACCTCCTTGTATATGAGTTACAAAGTTACTGGACATCATTCTGGTTAATCTAGTTATTCATTATTAAGTTTACTTAGCTGATCATTTGCCTAATATACATTTTAATTTACAAATTAATTGAAAATGGGAGTGATAACTGCCAAATTGAAAGTGAAACTGTTTTCAAGTATACAAAGTGGAGGATAATATTTTTCTAGCTTCATATATATGACCATCATTTTTTCTTCTTTCATGAAAATGAGATACAAATATTATTTACATTTGGACTATTGTCCTCATCTTTGTTGTTATTACATTTCACTTGTGCACTCAGATTTTTTCAGGCATCTGTTGATACAGATAACTTCTAGAGAATTTCAAACTAAACCCTTTATTTAATTTATGGATTTAGATTGTTCTATTTATTCTATACTAGTTTAAAAGCCACCCTATTGGGCAGCATTTAAGCTAGCTCCTGTGGAGGGTTCTTGATTGGACCTTCATCAAAACATTCAGCAAAACACGTAATCAAATCTAGTTTCAATGAAATGGTTTTCCATTTGTCATATTTCTTCAAAACTCTGTAGAGCACAAATATCTCTAATTTCATTAACTTAAAATATCTACATAAGTAAAAAAAATTAGCCAAAAAAACAAAAATTCCATTAGTTTACAATATATAAATATTGAATTTGCCTGTATCCATATTGGAAACTTAAGCTAAATAAAACAAAGGTATGGAGGAAATAAAAAAAACCCACTTGTATATGCTCTCTATTCATTTTATTCTATTGATACACATAGAAATGCAGGGATATTATGCCACCACCTTCATTCTTAAGAACATAATGGTATAATTTGATGAAGCAATAGGGTTGAAAGTATAATTCTGAAGGAATCCATGATTTTTTTTAGAGGACACTAGAAATGAAAGTAGAAGATTCAGACAAAGAATATCAGACTTCAATAAGAACAAACTTAATATTCATTGGTATATTAAAATTTATAAACATTTCTTAACATCAATGTTTTATCAGGGCAACTTGTTGGAAAGCACAGTTTCAGTATTCCTGTGAAACATAGAGATGGCAATTTGAGTCACTGGTTGAAGTGCATTAACTAATTTTAAAATGTGAGCTTCTTAAATAAGGAATATACAAGAGGCATGTAAGTTTACACCATGCACTCTCTACCTTCACTGAAAACATTTTCCTTACACTTTGATTTACTTGATTATCAGATAAATTTCTTTCTTTTTTCCCAATGTTATTTGAAATAATATGCAAAATATCTTTACTGTAGTGTTTTTTTTGTAGCTCTATTCTTTCTCTAAAAAACTTGTTTATCATTGACTGATTTGTTAAAATTGTTGATGAATATTAGGATTAAAATAAATTGATTGATTGGTTTTCTACAACTTATCAACCCTTTGTATGCTATTTAAAGCCTGAAAATATTTTTATTTTGTAAGAATTTTTTTATTTTTAGATAATAATGGTTTAGTGATACAATTCTTACTAATTGATCCATAGCTAGGGGGAGAATAGATGAATTCATACATTTCCTAAAGATATTTGCACATAAGTGAATATAATGAACCCAACAGGAATTGGAACTTGGCACTCTGATTAACAATTTTAGGCCATTATCCAATACACTACTTGCACATCCAAACTTACAGCACTTGGTATTCTCAAGCAGTCACCCATCAAGGTACTGACCAGGTTTAACATTGCTTTATTTCGGATATTGTATGGGAACCAGAGTTTCAACATGATATGGCCAAATCTATCTTACAGACCAATATATTTAGGTTATCAGATAAATTTGAAATAATACGCAAAGTGTTTCAATTCTTCCCTTAAAAATTTTGTTTATCATTTTATATTATTCACTGAGTTGTTAAAATTGTTGATGCAATAATAAGCTTAAAATAAATGGAAAAAACAAACAAAGTAATCTTACAACCCAATAAAAAGAACATGGCCACAAGTCTTTCATGGTATTGTAATACACTAAAAAATCAAATCAGAAATACATTTGGAAGACTGCCAAGAGGTGAGATCTAGACACTCTGACTCTAGTGTCCGATATGCAGCTAAAAATGCTTGAAAGGAAGGATCTAGGATCGAAAGCCATTATTGATACAACAGATATTTGGTTTAATGTGTTTTGGGGTTAAAGGTTTCTGTAATTAATTGGTTTGGTTCTTGATCAAAAGTTGGTCATAAAGAATACCTGATAAGTCTTGAATACACTTGGCATTTGGCAGTCCATTTTGAAATCTGTAATAGCCACAGAGTAGTAATATCTATCAGATAGCTATGATCAGATTTAGGTCATTGGTATAAAACATCATGTCACATCACATCTCTCTTCAGGCTGGCTGGTCAGTACATAGATGTGTGATTGTTTGGGAATACCAGGCACTGTAAGCTTGGATGTTCAGTTGGTATAATAGATAATGATGTTAATCAGAGAGCCAAGTTTCAATTCCCATTGGATCCATTATATTCTCTAATGTGCAAATACTCTTAAGAAAGGTATGAATCCGCCTCTTCTCCCCCTAACTATGAGTTAATTAGTAAGATTTATATCACTAAACCATTATTATCTCAAAAGAAATAATTCTTACAATCTAAAAAATATTTTCTGGCCTTAAATAACCTTCAAAGGGTTGATAAACTATAGAAAACAAATCAAGCAATCAATCTCTTCAGGCTGGTTTTAAATTCAGTGTTTTCTTTCTCCTTGATTGGTTGCTACCTCAAGGTAAGAGAGCCTAGTCAGCCCTACTATTAATCCATAGCTGGGGGAGTAGTGATGGATTCATACCTTTCTCAAGGGTATTTAGGTGAAAGTAAATGTAATGAATTTCGAATTTGAACTTCAAACTCTCTTTCTGAGTCATTAAGCATTACACTGTCCATACATTCATATATGCCAAGAGATCCAAACTTAAAAAGCCTTAAAAAGTACTTGGTATTATGACTATATGCTTTGATAATTTAATTTTATATATACTTATTCATTCAGACTTTAGTTTGATTAGAAACATTTACAAGGTGTTTTATAATTATTGTGGTTTGAATGCTTTTATTAAACCCAAAAGGAATGGTTTGATGCTAAACTCATGATATAGCCTATAGCAGTTTAGTGTTTTCATCTTTCTGTGTGTGGTGAGGGAGATGATTCATAAAGCAGTAACACAGAAATCACCTTGATATCATAATATAGATTTAGTGCGGGCATATCTGTCTGGACAGGAATAAATATCTAAATGTTATACATCATGCAATGAAAATTTTCAGTATTTTTGGAAGCATCTACATTTGTGAACAGACTTTCTCGGTCATAAACATTAAATAAGAGCAAGTAACATTCTTCTTTGACTGACAAACATTTAGATTTATTTTTGAAAATATCTATCACCAATATGTCTCTGAAATCTAGTAACCGAGAAGAGATTTCACATTTCTCATTAATATCAAAAGTGACTCAATTTTTTTTTTATGTGGATATTTAGTAGTCTTACTAAAAGGAAGATGGAACTATTATGCCATTTTAGCTCTAAATATTTTTAAATGCATCTATGCATCTCTAAAACTGGCTTTGTCAGAAACAAAAAAATCAATAACAGTATAAATTTTAAGTTGTTTCTTTTTTTTTTCTAGTGCTAACATTCTAATGCACCTCAAAAGAAGTAACTCTTGTTAAAAGTAAAGCTTTTCACTGTTTTTAACATGGAGTAAGTGATTCTGTTGAACTTTACCATTGGCACCCTTTCATTACATTGCTTGTAAAGTTTCGCACACTCACCCACTCAATGGATAAGACAGAGCAATAGTTAAGCAGGTGCCACTCTGTTTTTTGGTAAGAAATGTCTGGATTTGGTTCTTGATACTTTTCCTCACACTTCCTTATCTTTGCCTCCTTGTTATGTGATAGATATTCCAACATTTTACATTTTTAAATAATTGTTACAATTCTAAGCTATGAAAAAAAGGTAAAATTGATGCCATCTTCTACAGCTCACATGATCCAGCAACAGGTTACATGATGTTGCTGAATGAATCTCAAATTTAAATTTGAGGATGTGATCTAAAAAAGACATGGCACTGGATCACATGACTTATAAAAAAAAATTACATATTAACAATATTGAGTTATAATAAGTCTTTTAAAAATATTAAATAGTGGAATATCTAAAAAAAAAAAATCACTTAACTAGGAGTCAGAGTTAAGAAAATGTGTTGCAAAGTATCAAAAACGAAATCTAAATTTAGTTTCTTGCCTAATAATTCAAAGAAAAATTGTTGTGATATCTTCTAGTCTGTGACATAGTAGTCCTCTACCTGCTGAGGGATAACTGACTTATTTAGCAGTTGCTGGACTCTTGTATTAGGTTGGTGCAAAAATAATGTTGTTTTATATATATAAGTTGAACGTCAAAAAATGACATTATTTTTGCACCAACCTAATACAAAATAGGGTAAGTCCAATATTTCTATGTCACTACACTTCCTGGAAACAAAGAGTTTTTATGCTCTTTGTTGATCTGTGACTTCTTCGGACTATAGTATGAGATCTTATCTCTCTCTGTCTTGAGATGTGTACCTGATTCTTTTTTATTGGGAATCTAAGTCTGGTCTCATCTTCCTTCTGGTCTTCCAACTCCATGTTGGACTTTTGCAAACTATCCTTCATAGTTTCTTTACGACTATGTTTGCTTTCTCCATCAGAAGCACTCACGCTTTCCTCCCTTTCAAGTTCCTCCTCCTCTTCCACCTTGACTTCTTCATCATCACTTCTAGGTCTTTCTTGGTCAGAATGAGATAATAAATTTTGTCCACTTGTTGCTATTATGGCAGTATTATGTCCTTTTGTGTAATAAAATTAGCTTTCAGAACTTGACACTGACTTTTTTGTACCACATTTATTCATTTATTGAGTAGGTCATTGTTATAGGTAATCTATATTTGTCTTCCCATCAATGCAGAGGGATTCTGCCTTTTACCAGCATGAGGAATAGTTCTATAAACTCAGTAATAGTCTCAGTAGGTAACTATCTATAGTGTCTCTGGATGGGTAAAATACCTTTAACCTCACTTCCACTGTCTGCACCATTCTTTCTGCAATTCCATTCGATTGCGGATGGTATGGTGGTAAGGAAAGCATCCAATTTTTTTAATCACAAGCACAAAGTTTCCTCACAGAATTCTGGTGCATTGTCAGAGACTAATGTTTTTGACATCCCATTTCTGGAAAATATTACTCATAATATTTGCTTTAATGTGGCAACTTCCTATCCTATTGCTACCATTTCAGGCCATCCAGAGAATGAGTCATTAAAAATTAACAACACATGATCTACATGAACATAGGCCCAAGAATGTAAGCCAAGAATGTATTTTGGTTTGGTGAAAGTTTTTTATTTTGCTAAATTTTGGGCACTTTTGTACATATTTCTCTACATCATGAGAATACCCAAGTAACTACACTTCCAGTTTTACCTGTCTCTGTCTTGCTGTTATTCACAATGAACACCATCATGCATGCATTTTATTAGTTCTTTTCTTAATGTCTCCGATAGTATTAAAACATCTCCATTGCATATATGTCCCTTCTCTATAGTTAACCTGTGCCACATCTCAGTAATAATGTTGACTATTTTCTTTTAATTGGATGTTAATTTTGTATCCTTTTAACATCATTTATTTTCCAATTTCACACTGTTAATTAATTTGCTTGTATTCACTTTCAAGACATCTATTTCCACGAGTTCATGACATTTTCACATTTCACTACCATGATGGGAATAATTTTGAAGCCTCAAAAGTTCCTTCAAAACAACCTAACATTTTGATGAAAGAGCCATCGAATTGTCTTAATTAAGACAGTTTGATGGCTCAACATTTCTTTAATTTGGGTTTGCCCATTCATTCTCAGAAATTTATTGGGAATTGGATGACATCACTCCTGGTATCTATTTGAATAGAAAAAGTTATGCCTTTCAATTTAATTTTTTCTCTGGCACTTTTCTCTTTATCTCTTTTTATCATAAATATAGATTTATTTTCTTGAGGAGGGGTTACATTTTCTACCCTTTTTATTTTCCTTTTATGCTTGCACTAACTGGAAATACTGGTCCTAAAGCTGGACATTTTTCTTGTCCTGTTCATGCTTTTTATCTCAGTATTTGTATCATACAAGGTAATTTGATATACTGTATACTTTGACATTACTCTTGGATATATTGAATTATTCATTCAATTCTAATTGTTGCAAAAACTCTATAGATGCATCCAAGGATATTTTAGCCAGTTATAATCATTCCCAAATTTTATGTTTGTATGAAACATCATACATACCTTCAATTAACCTCAGATGTATCAATTCATCTTCGATGGTCATTTCTTCTGTGCCAAGTTTTCAAGCTCACAAAATCTGGAAAACTTCTCATAGCTTGTGTACATACTGTATTATTGATTCATTTGGCTCTTGTTTGTTGGCAAGAAACTTTGTCCTCTCAGCAATAACCAACTTCTTTTTTGGCCACAAATTTCTCTTTATAATGTCTGCAATTTGTGAAAAGGTCAAATTCTTCACTTCTCTGGGATACACCATGACAGATCTTTCTGATGGCCTCACATCATGCCGAAGCCAATTGGAAATCTGTAATTTCGTTCTTCCCTACTGCAACTTTGTGGTCTTTTAACTTCTTGGACTGCACATGGCCTGCAAAACAACCAAGCTATGTCTCTACAGAGTCTGGCTCATCTAATGTTAGAAATCCAATTGGCAATGCCATATTGTTGTTATGTCTTCTAGTCTGTGATGTAAACTCCACCTACTGAGTGGCAACTGACTTATTTAGTATTTGCTGGACTCTTATGCAAAATAGGGAAAATCTATTTTGCCTATATCACTACAGAAATGAAAAGCAAAGACAGTTTGATGCCTGGTAAACCATTTTCAAAAGTGATGTATGATCTTTGTTTCTGATCCAGACATATTGCTTTTGGGATGCAATAGTGCATTTCTATCATTTTTTTTACATTCAGTAATTTGCTCTAAAAATGTACTCATGTGGCCCATGGCTAATTTTCTGCAAGCAATGTGGTCCTTCACAATTTTTAACTACTCAAGGCTATAATCAAGATGCATCCATTGGAATCATATTCACTAGCAATAGCTTGTACAATAAGTTTACACGTTATTTTTAATGGATACTCATATTTGAGTGGACAGTATATTTATTATTGTCTACCAGCCTGAATATTCAAGGAATCCTACTAAAGAAAAATATGCACCCTCTGAGGATTTCTCAAAGATTCAATAGATGATAATAATATACTATTTAAAAATAAAAACGGAGCAGCTACTCAAATATGGATATCCACTAAAAATAATGTTTAAGTGATAAAAATCTGTCAGATTGATAAACAAAAAATCCATTATTTCTTTAGAAATAAATTCACTCTACAGAAAGCATCTGAAATATTGACTCAAAGCACCCAATGAGGTTTAAAATCACTACCAACAGCTTGTGCGGTGATCTCACTAACTCTCACTCTGCTATAGATACTCTCATAATAATCTTAGCTCTGTCTGGCATAAGACAATTTAATGGAGCACCAAGTGAGGATTGGACTGGCTAGCAATGGCTTACGAGATTAACTTGTTGTCTATTACTTTATATCAAACACCCATGTAATTAGATGATGTATAGAATATTTTTATAGATCTATAAGTTAAATTTGTGTTGGAGTACATAGTGATCCACCTTAGCTCAAAAGTGGTATCATACAAGCCATAACACACAGCCTTTCATTTTTTTAAAATTTAATGAGAATATGAAAGAAGTTGTATCCTTTTATTGGCATACATCCTTTCTCTCTCTCTTAAAATATTCAAATATCACACTGTGTTCAATTCACTGGTATTATGCATAGAAAAATAATTACTAAAGTCTCAAATTATACTGTTAGAGGGTTGATATAAGTTATGGTGAGCAGTACTAAAATAAATTGTTTATTTTATAGTGATTTACTAAGCATAGCTTAGATGTGGCACAATGCTGAAAGTATGGAACAGAGACAAGCGTGCTAAGCATTACACCATGTTGAAGTGCCAAAATTGTTTATTTTATAGAGTGGCAAGATTTGTTTTTGTGTATGTGTGTGTGTGTGAGAGAGGGAGAGATATCGCATACAGTGATATGTAAAATTATTGAACACATAAGATTTTCTCAGAAAATAATTTCTATTATTGCTACTAGATAAAAATTTGAGTTGAATATAGTAAATACTTATGATTAGTGGCAGACTTACATTTTTGGGGCCCTGAAGCTTGAAACAGATATAGAACCTTTCAAACCAGCAACAATAGATTTGAGGATCCAACTGCCAAAATATAGACCATGAATAGATTCTGAGGAGCTCAATGACTGAGGGTTCGGGCACTGCAAGCCCACAATAAAATTTTGAAATTTGACCAATTACTGGGGAATTTTGAGGCCATATGAAATGGGTATTAGCATATTTGAAGGCCAACATTAGCTACTTCAACCAATTGGCTTATGATTTGGTCACTAAGATGGTCCTATTTTAATAACAAATACTTTTAAAAAAAAGTTGAGGGATGTGTCTGGCGTGGAGGCATAATTTCATTAGCCTAAGCACTCCAAAAGGTCATAATCTGACCCTGTGTATGTTGATATATGTATGTTTGCATCATATGAAATTGTATAATTAGTAATTTATTGAGTATATAATCAGTTTCCCTAAATATGCAGGAGTAAATAAAAATTGGGAGGAGGGATATAGAGAGAAAAAAAGAACTAAAATTTCTGTAAAACTGACATACAAAAGTTGTGTTTAAATTATAATTAAAAGGTATATCCTCCAAGTACATTCAGTCAATAAGGTCTTTGACCAAAACATTAAAATATTATAATTAAAACGTATCACTCCAAGTAGATTCAGTCAAACAAACCTTTGACCAAATCATTACAAAATTATTATTAAAAGGTATCCGTCCAAGTAGATTCAGTCAAGTAGGTCTTTGAGCAAATTATTAAAACAGTTGTTGACTCTAAAAATAAGTATTCAACTTCTCAAGATAAATGCATGGCAAACTTTAACTTTTGTGCCTACAATAAAACAGTTTGTCAAAAGGATGTTTTTTCCCTTGACACCACTATCATTTTAGCTACCTTCTCTCCCCCAGCAATGTTTATTATTTTAAAATGTGATCATTGCAATTTTAATGAAAGCCAAATATATGAAAGTTGAATTTATACATTTTCTTTTTTCTTTGAGAATTTACAACAAAAATATTAATGTCATTTATTTTTACGTTGTTTATTTACATGAGCAATTTTATATTTACATCATTCTAAGCATGCAAACCAACTCATCAATGTTTATCATTTATCAATTTATAAAGGCTTTTTTTTTTATTCATAAATTTACAAAAAATGTCTGTGAACAAGAAAATTTAAATAAACAGATAATGACAAGTAACTATAATTATAAATTTTGAAGTTATGTATTTTCTGGGCATTTCTTTCATTCATTGATAATTTTATAAAATTATGAAAAAAAAACTTGTTTTCATAGTTATTTATAAAATGGTAAATAATAAATATTGCATTGTAGATGGATTACATATTTTGATAATTTAAAAAAAAATTTTGAATAAAAAGATTTCTTTTCACACTTATTTCTTTATAAAATGGTAAATAATAAATCTTTATAAAAGGTAAATAATAAATATTACATTATATTTGGTTCACATATTTTTATAATTTTGTAAATAAACATTGCTGAGGGTGTGAATGTAGTACAAAATAATAGCGGTGTCACTATTTTTTGTCAGCACAAAAGTTAAAGTTTGGCAAAAGCATAATAATAAGAATGATACCGTTATGAATAATCAAGAGTGGTCTCCCCTTGTTTGTTACTCTCCTCTTTGAGAGATCTATTTCTGTTTACTGGGACTATAAAAGGACACTATATGTGAACCTTGTATTTTCATTTGAATAAAGCTTTGGCAGTTCTCTCAGTAAGGAGTCAATTTTTTCTTCTCGGAGTGTGTTTTGTTTTGGTCCAGCCAAAGTTTGCAGAACAAATTTTATGCTAAGTTTTTCATTTATATTTTAGTTATCTTTGAACCTATTTGCATTTTATTTTCAGTTTGTCTTTATTTTCAGTTTGTCTTTTTTTGTGTTTAAGTTTTACTGTATTTTCTTTTTGTGTTACTCACTCCTGTTTTTCATTCATTTTGATTGCTTTTATCTGACTTGTTTTTGGCAAGCCAAGTTTGTTAATTCTGTTTTGTTGCTTCACTCCAGACTCTAGTCTGTTTTTCTTTCTTTAAATTCTTTTGTTTAATTATTTTTTAGTATTTTATTTTGTGAAATTAATTTAAAAAAGAAACTGAAAAAAGAAACTGTATTTCCGTCGTAATAGTGCCCAGCAACTAGGCCCAAAAAAGATGCTGCATATTATGCAGAATCGCAAAAAAAAATATGAGGAGTTTACAAATGGTAACAAGCTTCTTACAATACCAGAAGCATTTGATGCAGTGAATACAAGGAAAATTTCCCTGCTGACAACCGACATAAAAGTCGGAATTTAATTGGTGTCAGTAGGGAAACCATGAAGGAAGCTCTCAAGAGTTTAAAAATTGGACTGATAATTTTGTTGAGAAGATCGAGGGCAATGTGGGATATACTGTTGACAACTGAGTAAGAAACCAAGAAGTTGGCCGGCAGTGTATTAACATCAAAGATACTTCACCTTCAAACTGAGTACATGGGCACACGAAGAACAAAAGTAACAGTTCATGGGGTGCCCGTGGACATCACAGAAGATAGGATGGGGGCCTTTTTTGCCCAATATGGCAAAGTAGAAGTAGCAGGTGTAACCAGCAAATCAGGGATCGCTACTGGTGACATTGTCCTGGAAATAACACTAACCTGCAAGAGCTTTGTGAACATCCCCAACATATTAATGTGTAGGGAGAGAAAAATGTTGTTGGTGGTAGAAGGCCGAATACTCTACTATTGGGTGTGTGGGGCCTTGGGGCACATGGCGAAGGTGTGCCCCAGGAAAAATGTGACACCAGAATCAAGCACAACAGCAACGACAGCAACAGTCGAGGCAGAGTCTGGCAAGGCCCCTGGTGATGGCTGGGAGGAGGTGGTGGCTAAGTGATGGAAGTCAAGAGTCCCACCAAAGCAGCAACAACTACCCAAGGAGTAGCCAGAGGAGCACCTGGGGCTTCAACAACAGAAGCAACAAAATCAGAAGTCAAAGAAGGGACAAAAACAGAAGAGCCAAAAGGTGCATCAAGAAAGGCCAAAAGAAAAGCATCAGCAACTCACAGAGCAAAGGTTGGATGATGAAATGGAGGTGGACAAATCACCTCCAACACGGTTCTCTTCTACAAAGAGGAACAGGGAAGAAGCGGAGAAGGAGGAGAAACCCATAAATAAACGTACTGGATGAAGTAGGGCAGGGAGGGACATGGAAAAAGCCAGGTCCCTATCTGTTCTTGCTTCACCGGAAAAGGAGAAAGACACTGCTCCAGCATCAAGGAGCCTCCCCCCTTCACTCAATTGTGTTCTGCTCCCTCCTTCCTACCACTCCCACACCTCCACATACACCCATTCCCACACCTTCTGACTCATTACCTCCCAACCATCTAATTCCACATCTACTTGCCTGTCCACTTCCACCCAACCACACCTGGACAGAGAAAAAGTGGGGGAAAAAAGGAAAAAAGAAACTGAACCTCAAAGCAGAGGAAATGTGTAAGGTGGACAGGGGGGAATTAGAGAATGACCTCTTCACTCGGAAAAGATCACTCTTGCATACCCTGTTCAAGTTAGGCTCTGTGAATTGGAAATCGGTAGATGACCCTAACAATTCCCCCGGAATTCTGGGGTCATTGCTCTTATTAGGGACACAGGAAGCTATTTGAGGGGATGGTCTCATTTGTCCGAGGTTAAAGACGCCTTCCCAGAAATCAGAATGGCCCAGTTGGGCACCCCCAAATTAAGGAAATTACAGAGGTTTTGTTCAGGGAGAGTCCCAGTACTTCTCCACCCATCATTATATATGGCGTTAAAACTAACGTACTCTTAAGACATTGGCGGGATTGTTCTGGATGGTCACGTTGGGAACAGGGAGCCTAGGACGATCCATCGAAGTCCTGACTGCTGCAGATTTCTGCCTAGTCTGTGATTAGGGGTAGCAAACTTAAAAAATGTTTCTCAAGTTAACTAGTTTTAATGTGAGGGGCTTGAGGGATCAGAGTAAGACTGTGCACCTGCTTTGTGACCGCCTGTCCTTCGGCGTTTGCAAAGTTGATACTTGTGTGCTCTCTAGCAACTTTGTTGTCTATTCATCATACAGGGACCAGCAGGTCAAAGGGGTTTCCTTGCTGGTTAAACATAACCTGGGTGCAAGGGTGGACCATGTCCATGTCAATACTGGGGGGGGGGGGCAGTTGATTGTGGATGATATTGCTGTGAACAGTAGTTCATTTCGGGTGGTTTATGCGCCCACTGACCAGATGGAGCATCACTCATTTTATTGTCAGTTAGGGCCATTCCTGGTGGATTCATCACACTTAGTCTTACTGGGGGACTGGAATGCCATTCTGGACCCCTATATAGACATTGTCGGGGAGCTAGCGGGAGGTCATTGGGGGATCATAGCCTGGTTGATCTGATTGGCGAGTTTGGTCTCGTCGATAGATACTGGATTGATCACCCAGAAGGGAAGATGTGGACATAGGCATGTAAGTGGCCGTCTACCCAGGTAGCCAGTTACCTGGATAGAATGTTAGTGAGAAGAGCCGATATAGACTTATTAGATTGTCTCACGTTCCACTGGTTAGGCTATTCGGACCATAGACTCATCTGTGCCCAGATAGCATTAGATTCTAGGCCTAGAATGGCTGGACACTGGAAGTTCAATCTGTCTTTACTGGACAGGCGAGACTTCCAGCAACAGCTAATTAAACTAGTGTAGCGGGACTAGTAGGAGCGGTTATTGGGAATAGGTGGTGGGAGAAGCTTAAGGATAGGATTAGGTTGTTCACCACTGAATATAGCCAGCGGCTTGCACTAGATAAAGCTAATAAGGTGAAGACACTTAAAGATAGTCTGTCCTGGGTGGAGGCTGGGGGGATCCCCTAGAGATAAGTTTAGCTAGACAGGCTCTTGAGCGATCGACTAGCGAGTGCTACAAGTGTCAGATAGTTAGGCATAGGTTAAACAAGATGTCTAACGAAGCTGTGAACATGGGCATAAAATTGAGCAAGGAAGAGATCTGTTGAAGTTCCAATCATTACATTTGTGAGGTCAAAACCCCAGAGGTCGACTGACAATATGTGCAAGGTGTTTCGGCGGCATTTCAAGAGTCGATTTACCAAGGAGCCTGGTCTCAGTGGCGATGAGTTTCACAGCTATTTGGCTGACTTCCCTTGGCTTGTTCTGACTGAAGTGGCTTGCTGCGAGGGTGAGATCATGGAAGGCGAAGTCTACTTGGTATTGAAGCGGGTTGGCAGTGACAAGTCTCCAGGACTTGATGGTTTACCCAAGGAATTGTACTTGAGGTTGTCACACATCGTTTGATTTGATTTGATTTGAGTCCAATTTTGACTGCCATGTTCAACAACTGGTTTTGGCAGGGGTTCATCCCCAGTTGGTTCACCAGCGGTGTAGTCACGCTGTTGAAAAAGGGTAAGGATGGAGGGTGAAAATTAGATGATTACAGACCCATAACTCTGCTAAACACAGAGTTAAAGATTTTGGCCAAGATCCTGATGGAACATTTGCAGTCAGTTGCCAAGAATCTGTTGGGACCCGATCAGACTTGTGCTGTGAGGGGCCAAACAATTCAGAGCAACCTGCATCTGATCTGCATGATCCTAGAGGGAGTAAAAGATGATGATAAGGCTGCGCTGATCAATTTGGATCAGTCCAAGGCATTTGATAGGGTCGATCATCAATACCTGGTTGCTCTCCTGCAGGCCACTGGATTCCAACCCAACTTCTGCAAGTAGATTAGCATCTTGTATCGCTCCCCCAGTGCTGTGGTACAGGTGGATGAAAAGCGGTTGCATGCTTTTGTGCTGTCTCGGTTGGTTCATCAGGGTTGCCCACTGTCTCCCCTACTTTACGCTTTGGCATTGGAGCCTCTCCTTTGACAGCAAAGGGACAGGGTGAGCAGTCTGGCCCTACGTGGAATCGCTGTCCCTGATGGAGCTCAAGCCAAGATTTCTGCGTACGCCGATGATGTATCCATTTTCATGTCATGTCGCAGTGACATTGAGTGAATATAGAAGGCGCTTGAATGGTATGAAAGGGTCACAGGGGCCAGGATTAACTGCAACAAGTCTTCTGGCTTATGGTTAGGTTCCTGGGAGGGGGGTCGCTCTTCTGGAGCCCTTTGATTGGACGGACAGTCCTGTCTGCATTCTTGGAGTGTGGTTTGGACCCAACCTCTAGCTGGAGAAAAATTGGTTAGAAGTACAGGCAAAGGTTGGATCATCGGTTGCGATTTGGCTTTGAAGGCGGTTGTCCTTGAAGGGTAGAGCTGAGGTGTGTGCTACTTAAGTCTTTCCTCTTATCCTTTACTGCTTGGCTGTATTTCCTCTTCGCAAGGACTATCGGAAGGCAATCAAGTGCTTGTTGTTCACCCTCTTGTAGGGTGGTTGCAAGCAGAAGTTCCGCAAAGAATGCTGTGTCCAGTGTCCGTGTCAGGGGGGGCTGGGAATGAGACACTTGGGGAGTTACTGACATGCCTCAAGGTTGGCTTTCCTCCACCATGTTTTGACTGAGGATTCAATTTTGGAGGGGAGTGTGAGGGACGCCTTTCCTAGCCTTACTATCACTCCTCCCATTACCTGAGCTAAGCACCGTCATAGGCCCGGGAAACTGTTGACTTTCCTCAGCGAATGTCAAGCGGCCTTGAGGGCCTTTCCTCAGTCCAGTGACCTTTCACAGTCTCAAAAGGTCTTGTATTGTGAATTAGTAGAGGGGGTCGCAAAAGATCCTCTCTGTGGGCGGTTTGGCTTGTTGGCCGAGTTGCGCTCTTTCTGGTCTTGGGTGCCAGTGGCAAATTATCTCAGTAACCTTGAGTTTTCGCTTACCTGGCAATTAATTTGGAATGTGCTATCTCTCAATGACAGGATCTTCAAATGGGGATGGGTGGATTTGCCCAACTGTCATCAGTGTGACCTTCGCTTAGAAGAAACAGTTTCACATGGTTTCTACCATTGTCCTCATGTGCGCCCTTTCTGGGATTATGTTGGTGAGTTGACAGCTTGTATCACTCCTGATGTTCTCGTGCTCATTGATCTTGCATACATGTGCGATAATGTGTTGCCCCTGTATTCTGGGGAAAAACAAATGGTGTTTCTCACACTGCTAGCCGTAGGGCGAATGGTGATTTGGATGTCATGGATGGAGGGAGTCTTGTGATATGAATGTTATTCTCATCAGGCCCTGGTCAGATTCTTTCAGCACCAGCTGAAAGTCAGAACTGATAGAAAGCGTTTGATATTGACAGATTTCAGTGAAAGGTGGGTGAAAGTAGCAAGCCTGGTTTGTGTGAAAGGGGCTAACATTGAGTTCCTTTTTTAAGTTCACTTGGTCACAATGGGGCGGTTTCCTGTGATCCCTCCCCCTGGTTAAGCTAGACACTATTTTTTTTCCTAGTTAATGTGAATAAGTGTTGCTCCTGGCCTGTTCTTGGCACTTATGATCCATGTTGAGATTCCCAACCTCCCCAGTTTGTTCTTGGACCCCTTTTTTATCTCAGCTGGTTAGACTTTGACTTTTCCCATTCTGTCATTTATTTTTAACCTTCCCACTCCATTAGTGAGTATGTTACTTGATTCTGTCTATCAGCAGAATACAGCAGCCACTCTGATTATTTTGAGGGGTGGATGGGTCTTACTAACATCTGTTTTGTTTTAGTTTGTTTTTTTTCAATTTTAGTTCATTTCTAGGATTCCCGCTCATTTCATGTTTCATGGAATTTTCATATATTTTTGTATTTAGTCATTTTGAAATTCTTATATCATGGGGTGTTTTTGTAGGTTCCCCCTGTAAATGTGTGGTATTGTGGTATATGCAGGATCGATTGGTGATGAATGAGTTCTTGTGGTAAATAGATCAATTGTATTGGATGAATAGGTTGTGATTGTGATTAACTAGGACTAGGATAGTTAGCGAGGACCAGCCTCTCCCCACTTCCCCTTCAGCCACATGCCACAATTATTGTATACATTACAATAATAAATAAACAGTTGAATAAAGCTTTCTTAAAGCCTACACCTGCATACTTTTGTCATTAGAGATACTTTTAATAGGATATGTTTGGGTCAATTTTGATGGTAAAAAGAACATAAAACAAGCTGTATGCTCTGAAAAATTCCAGTCTTCATGGAGAGAAAGTTAAAATCTTTTTTTTTCTTGACTGAACTTTGTATATTTTTTTGTTTATTGTAGTATGCTCTAATTTTAATTAATTTGAAATTGCTATAATTACCCACCCTCTTTTAAAACCAGCTTCAAAAGCTCTGAATTTTGTATGACAAGAATAACTTAGCATTTTCATGTAGGACTTTATTGTGGAGAAAAGAGTTAAAGCAACAAAATTTGAAGTTCTACTATATGTTGTTAAACACCAGTGGAAAAAGTCAAATTGGATACAAAATGTCAATCTTTTAAATGGTCGGCTTTATGCTTGTAAAAGTTAAGAAGCATTCAAAATATTATTCTTCATTTTGCTCTAAATAACATGATATTTTCTTGTATCTTCAAATGTGTAATCTACTAAATGGTAATATTCAGAGCATTATAACTATTTGGTCAGTGCTTGTATCCTGCTACCTACAAAAGACTACAGTTTCAAATCTTGCCAAATGGAGTTTCTATGAAATTCAGGGTATTTATTAAATATTTGATTGAGAATCTATAGTTTTAGTTTCCTATTTTCCAATGAAGCCAATAAAATTTTTATCAATGAAACTTTAATATAGATAAAAAGAAATTGTTCTGTCAAAATAATAAGCTGAACATGAAATAAAAATTATAGCAAATTTGGATCTTCATGCCTACAAAGAAAATGGAGTATCAAAAGGACAGTTTTTCCCTTGATACCACTAGTATTTTAACTACCTTCACTTCTCGGCAATGTTTATTGTTTTAAAATGCGATGATTACAATTGTAATAAAATCTAAACATATGATTAAAGTGAGTTTATACAATTTTTTTTGTTCTTAAGAATTTAAAACAAAAATATTAAACAGTATTTATTTATTAGATTGTTTATTTATAAGAATAGTTTTATATTTACATTTTAAAATTAAATCCAATTGTATTAAAACTAATACACTGCAATATTTTTCATTTATCAATTTATAAAGAAAGAAATATAAAAGCAATTGTTAATTCATAAATTTATAAACATTTACTAAATTATTAAAATATGTGAACCAACTATAAGCAAATCCTTATTATTTACCATCTTTTAAAGTTTGAATCAATTGGCAATTAACCAATGTTTTGCCAATCATTTCAATGAACAATATAATAAATAAATAGTGTAAATAAATAATCTAATAAATAAATAGTGTTTATTATTTTTGTTGTAAATTATCAAGAACAAAGAAAATGTGTAAATTCACTTTCATCATATCTTTAGGTTTTATTACAATTCTAATCATCGCTTACTGAGGAGCAAAGGTAGTTAAAATTATAGTGGTGTCAATGGAAAAACCGTCCTTTTGACACTCCATTTTTTTGCAGGCACAAAGGTCCAAGTTTGTCAAAATTATATCTTGTATTTTCACAGACAAAAAATAAAATTGTAATACCCTGAAGAATGATATGGATTTTGACTTAAATACAGTATACACATGCAAGTAGTAATAGATATTCTCATAAAAGCTGGATGGTCATTTGGGAGAATGGCTGCCATTGTTGAATTTTTAGTTCAAGAGTGTTGAGCAAAAGTGGTCAAATAAATATTTGTATACCGATAGACCAGGTTCTGGATCGCCACATAGTGCAGACACTTGCTAAGTCTATTTAGAATTGGGTTTCTGGTTCCTTCTAAATTCTTTTCTCTTTCACTCTCAGTAGTTATTTGCATCTTAGTGGCATTGTCACCTTGCTTGGAGTGAATTGATACAAAACAAAAAAATCAATGCATTATAAGGGCAGCAGAAGTGGCAGAACACACAGTGACCACAGTAGAGATTAGAGCAAATGTGGCTACAGGAATATCATTACAAACTGTTAGGAACCATATACTTTGAGCAGGATCATAGGCATGCATGCCTCTAGTCAGACTTTCACTTATATCACAAAATTGTCATGCATGTCTTCAATGGTGTCCCAAGAGGATCACATGGTACTGTAGCATTCAGTGATGAGAATAGATCCTACTTTCATGCAAGCTGGTGATTTACATGTGTGACATGAACCTAGGAGATCATATTTGCTATGATGCACAGACCCAACTCCTGGTGTCGAGGTATAGAATGCCATAAGTTACCACTCATGCTCACCTTTGATGTTTGTGGAGTGAATCTTGGACAGCATTATAAATGTCCCAAACTACATTCTACATATGGAATAATATGGGCATCAGATGGATGGGCATCATTCTGCTGGAATATATATGTTTTGTAAAATATTTGACAACTTTCCTGGCTGGTATGATCACCAGACCTTTCCACCATTGAACATATATGGGACATGAGAGGGTGACATGTAATTTGTTCAGTTAGTCCACCTTGCAATGTTTCATTAACAGGTGTAAGAGATATAGAATAATGTAATGCAGGATGATTTTCACCATTTGTACATTTGTATGCATGCAAGAGTACAGGTCTGTATTAGTGCCCAATGAGGATATACAGTGTATTAACTAGTATCTGAGTTCGGATTCGCCCTTATTTTGGAATGTGCTCATGTTGATCTGTATATATGAGCATTTACTGTCACTTAGCTATATTACTGATATATTTAAGTTCTGGGTATGGTGATAAACTATATCTGGCAGCAAGGCCTCTGATTGGGAGATTGGAGGTTTTGAGGAGTATGAAACCACCTCTCAATTGCTGTTGTTCCCAGGTCCACTCTGACAAGGGGTGGTAGCACCTGTTATGGTTCCAGCTATGGGCAAATATTGTACCCCAAACAAAACACTATGAAAGTATAAAAATACATTTTTATAGTAAAAATACCAACAAAAATATTTTTATATAAAAAGGACCAACAATACATATTTGTAGTAAAATGGCCAACAATACATTTTATCTGTAGTTGAAAGCATACACTTGCATTCAAAATATATTTAGTTGAAGCCATAAAATTGTGTTCAAATTTAGATTCAGCATTAAATAACCCATAGAGGTTGATATGCTGCTAAACAAAATCAACCAACCAACTTGTACATTTAATCTTGAGAAAAATGAAACATATTCAGGGTTTTGCAATTTTATTTTATGTCAGATATGTGTTAATTTATAATTTTCTTTTTAATATTTAGCATTGAAATTAAAATCCCCTGTAGGATATAGAGTTTGAATCTAGGCCAATTAATATATTATACATACTAGAGATAATGTATCACTCGAGTAAAATTCTTGCAAAACTTATATAAATTTGGCATTATTTTTAAAGTTATCTCATAGATTTAAAAACAATGCCAATAAACAATAAGATCAACAGTATTATATTTATTTTGTTTTCAATTTTCCATTCTTCTCTGTCTACTTGCTACCATAGAGTTGAACCTAATTAAAATTTCAATAAAAAGCAACTAATAAAATTGAAATGAAAGTAAATCATCATCATTATCAGTCCCATGACCAGATGTTATCACAGGGCTGCTGTACAGCTGAGTACCTGACCAGCTCCCTCCAATATGTCTTGGTTGTAGGCCAATGTCTGAGCCACTGAATATCTTCCAGTCCACTAAGTGACATTGTCAGCCTGTTTTTCCTCTATGTATGTATCCAAATGTAGTAGCCACCTGCTTGACAATGTAGGTGAAGGAAAGTATGTATGTTTTCAAATGTAGCAGTAGGCTGCTTAAAAGGTGATGAAAGAAAGAATGTATGTTTGTAAATGTATTAGGATGGTGTAGCCATATAAAGTCTCCAGTGAGTTGCACAAGCGTCATATTTTGGCTCTGGGTATATTATGATGGCCACATCATCAGAGAATGGACAAAATTAATTAACTGATTCTAATTTAGGTTGATTTTCAATCTCATTATATCCATATCCAGAAATCTGCTTCAAAAATGCTGCTCTGTTTCTGAATGGCTCATGGCCTTATACTCTGATTGTGAAAGCTTTCTGATTGGTTGGTCGAAATATGGCTTTATGGACTGGTGATTCTGAATATACATCTATTTTTAGGGATGGCGAAATTTTGACCCTTTATTACTTATTTAAAAAAAAATTATTTTTCTATCACTGCAGTACCTTGTAGGATGGCAGTGGAAAGATCATTGGCTCTTTTGGTATGGACATACCATTTCAACTTTTTCTTCTTGACAGTGGTTATGAATGAGATCTTTCAGCAGGCCTGTTTCTTGTCTGATACTATCTTGCACTGAATTATTTTTTATGTGGTCTATATAGGAGATGCCTAGGATGTTCAGTAGTATCTCATTTCTAATACTTGGTCTCTATGCTGTTCTATTATATAAATGTCCAATGATTTGCAGACATTCAGTAGACCAATGCATGCAACAATTTGATTTCAGGCAGACGATCTTGTTTTTTTAAATAGTTTTGCAACAGCTGTCATTGTTTGTGCTAGTCTTGAAATTATTTATACTCTAGAACCTTTTTTGTGGATAACCATGCTAAAATATTTGACTTTGGCCCACTATTTTAAATTCTTGATTACTGACTTTTCCCAGAGTGGCCCCTGAAGCAACTTTTTTAATGAGTGAATTTTTTAATAAAATCAGTGTTTTTTTTTTAAAGTATTTGTTATTAAAATAAGGCCATTTTAGTGATAGAATCATAAGCCAATGGGTTGAAGTAGTTAATGTTGGCCTTAGAATATGCTCTAATACCCATTTCATATGACCTCAAAATTCTCCTGTAATTGGTCAAATCTTAAAATTTTCTTGGGGGCTTGCAGCATCCAAGCCCCATACCATATGGGCTCATTGTGCTTGCCAGAATCTATCCATAGTCTACATTTTGGCAGTTGAATCCTCAAATCTATTGTTGCTGGCTGTGAATGAGTCTTCATATATGTTTAAGCTTCAGAGCCCCAAAAATGTATGTTTGCCACCTATGAAGTCTGCAGTAATTATTAATACTGCAAGGAATTTTAAAGATCCCATTATCGGGGAGGGAAAATTTTTATATAAATCATTTGGGAATGTCCTTAAATTATTTGTCTATTATGAAGTTACAAACAATACGCAATTTTTTTTTTTTTAAATCGGTATCACAGTACAACCACTAGTATGCAAGGGATTACAGGGTGTGGGGGAATTAGGAACAGAAACATTAGTAATGAGGAGAAAGAGAAAATAACAATTAGGAAGACATTAGGTAGTGATTGACATTGCAATTTACATTTTTGCAGATTAAAGTTGGTTGAAGGAGCCAGGAGGGAATTCCACAAGTGAGAAGTGTGAGATAAGAAACTGTTAGCATAGAAGTTACAGCTACATCTAACTAGCTCAGCTGTAAATTGATGAGATCTTGCTGTCAGTCTAGAGTTATGCTTAAATTCATACAGCCTAGGTACCATAGCAAAGAGCCCATCCGAAGAATTACCATGAAAGTATTTATAAAAAAAGCAGAGAGGCAACCTTACAGCAGTTGGCAAATGACGGAAGCTGAGCTGCCAGATCAGGACCAATAGTATTGCTGATTCTTCTTCAGGAAAATAGCAGGGCCACCGGAGCATATATGTCAGCAATATTCTAAGCATGGACAAATGGTAGCCTTACAGATATGCAAGATAGATTCTGGAGAGAAAAATTGACTTGTCCAACACAGTGAACCCACTTTCAGCTAATCTCGTGATGGATTCAGTATAGTCTTTTCACCTCATGTTAGCTGAGAATGTTAGCCTGAGAAGGTGCAATGTGTCACTTTCTTGGAGGATTGCATCAGCCATGCTGATGGAGGGCAGAGAGAAGTCTCTCAAATGATTAATGGAGAGAAGTTTAGTTTTGGAGGCATTAAAATTGACAAGCCATCTTTTGACCCAGTTAACAATGGTCTTGAGGTCATTTTGTACATCAGGTGCCATTTTGACCTCTTCTGACTGATCAGCGATATTATCGATACAGGAGTAAATGGTAGTGTCGTCAGCGGAGAGCTGATATCATCAGGAAGGTCGTTAATGAAGATTACAAACAGTGTAGGACCAAGGATAGAGTCTTGGGGGACACACACGTTAGTATAAAATGATGTAGACAAATTGCTATTCAGGATAACTTTCATTTCACAAGTAGATAGGAACAACTGGACTAGCTCAAAAATGTGCCCAGAGAAACTGTAGCTTTTCAGCTTGTGGAGAAGACCTGAATGCCAGACCCTGTCAAAGGCTTTTGAGATGTCCAGTGTGACAGCCTGGGCTTCACCCTTTTTATCTAGAATATGAGAGACACTTCCCACAATTATTGTTAGTACATCAGCAGTTGATCTGGAGAAACGAAAGCTATATTGCTTGTCTGAGAAAAGGCCCTGTGATGCAACATGGATCTAGGAATTTCCTAAAAAGAGGCAAAAGGTCAGATGTTTCACCAGAGTTCTTAAAAACTGGAACAACAGGTAATGACTTCCAGCAAGTAGGAAAGCAGGAGGCAGTGAGGCATTATACAGTTTACAGAGAACAGGAACTAGTTCGAGAGCACACATTCTTAATGACTATTACAGGGATGTCATTGGGTCCACATGCTTTGTCGGGATCAAGGTTAGGGATGATAACAGAAACCATGGAAGGGGTTATATGCATATCACTCAACAGAGAATCAGTTCTAAGTGGGAAGTCAGGCAGGGATACTTCAGATGAGTCAGGAGTAGAGTTTGAGGAGAATTTACAGGCAAAGCATTCAGCTTTATCAGCAAAGGATGATAACATCTCAAATCAATTGAAGAGGGGAGGAATAGAGACTTTGCACTTATTTAGTACCCTATTACAGTAGACACCAGTAGTCATGAAAGCCAAAATTTTTAGACATTATGCAGTGCCTTATTCTCTCAGCAAACAGGGACGTAACTTCTTTAAGGACTCACATTTGTTACAAGCAGTAGCAAATAGGCCCCTGTTATGATGATAGCTGTCACACCGGTACAGCTGGAAATAGTGGTTCCTGTGTACTATGGCGGCTGAGCATGCTGGTGTGAACCATAGTGAGGATTGCAGTTTCACCTGGTATTTCCAAGAAGGGATGAAAGCACCCATACTGGCTTTGACCCAAGAAGAAACCTCAGTGGCACAATTTTCAATTGGGAAGTTGAACATGTCAGTCCATGGGGCATTACAAAGAAAATCCTGGAATAAGTCCCAATCAGCATGCTGGTACCGGAAAGAGGTCTTATGGAGAGGAGGTTCCTGTTTAATGGATACTTGGAAGGAGATATCAATAGTTACCATAGAGTTGCCCAAGTTACTAAGAGGGCAGTATTGTAAAGCTTGGCAAGAGCGAAGAGAGGAAGTAAGAAATAGATCCAATTGAGAAGCATGTTGCTCAGTTTGGGTAGGGAAACTCCACAATTTGAATGAGGGATTGGGCAATGGAAAAATTTAATGTCTGTATACTGGCAACATCAGTACCTTAATATTTCAGCTACGTGTTGTGGTAAGCATTAAATTTACCAAAAACAAAAATGTTCAGATGGATGGAGAGAAAATGCCTTTTCTATACTGTCAGTTATTGCACCTACTGCAGTATTTTTAAAGACACCTTTCCTGATTTATAAAGAACCAAATTTTATAAAAAAAAAATAATTTTTTGATATGAGATTATGGTGATGGGGGGTAGAGTTCTCGTTGTTAACTGTTGCTTGTATCAGAAGGTAGATAAATAGTAGCAGTCCTTCGGGACAGCCGCTAGTTTGGCCTAAAGGTTCAACAAGCAATCAAATTGGAGTCACCATAACATAAACAAAATAACATACGAAAGAGAAGGGTATATCAAAAACACTTTGTATTTAAATGCAACATCAATGAATAGTACAATGTTTCTTGATTTACACGCACAAAGTCCGTTACAAAATGTTCATTCATAGAAGAGAAATCCGATTATTAAAAGAATATAAGTGTCTTTTGTTAATACTTAAGTTCATGACGTGCTGGTCACAGGAGATGAAAGGTGAGGTCAATGGGTTGGTAGGAGTCCTTTGATATCTCCGTTGGTGAAGGAAGGCTGAAGGCATCGGGTTTGATGGGTGAGAAAAGCGTAGCGACATTCACTGACGGTACTTCAAAGCTTTCTCTCCTAGAAGTGAATTTATCGCTCTATTTATGTGTGCCCATCGGATCAGAGTCAGTCTGCTGAAACAAACTGTTGGGTATGGCGCGGAGCCGTTTAATTGGTGGAAATTGCTTATTATTCTTTTTATTTCTTTTTAGTTTTCCCCCGGAAATTCTGCGTGGAGCCGGGTGCGCAAAGACCAGTATTGGTCATTTGCTGTCTAAACCTCTGAGGGTTAATATCCGGTCCTTCGCTTGCTCCGTGCCACCACATAACTTTCGCCCCAGTAAACGGAGTTGTTGTTGTTGGTTTTTTTTTTTGGTTTTTTTTTGTTTTTTTTAGTAATAAAAATATGTGTTTTCTTTCTTCCATTTAACCGTTCTACCGGACTTCGTTCTAGTTTCTGGTTTGTTATCATTAGTTTCTTCGGAACAAGATAGGGAGTTATCCAAATCCGGTCTTGATCCAATGGAATCTTTTGATTTTATATTTTCAGAAATATATGCAGGTTTTAGTCTATCTATTGAAACATTACTATGTACGTCATCCGATCTTTTAATAGTAAAATATTTTTCATGACGACTTAATACTTGGAATGGACCTGTGTATGGAGCTTCCAATGGCTTTCTTACTCTGTCTGTTCTTAGCCAGATACTTTTACATGTTTGTAAATCTTTTGGAATGTAAGAATTAGGTATTGTATGCAGGTGTCCCCTGGATAATTTGTCCATGTCAAATTTTTGCATCTCGTCGGCTAGAATTTTAACGTGCGAGTTTGTCATTTCACTATTCTCGTTCTTGATAGAGTCAATTAACAATCGGGGGACTTGTGCATGACTCCCTGTTACTGCAGTAAATGAAGAATAGTTTGATTCGTTAGGTGTTATCCTCATTCCCAAAAGGACGATAGGAAGAGCTGACAACCACGATTCTTTCCTGGCTATAATAGCCGTTTTTAAAGTTCTGTGTGCTCGCTCAACTAATCCATTCGTTTGCGGATGGTACGCCGTTGTTCGTAATCTGTGGAAGCCTATTATTTTTGATAGTTCTGAGAATAATTCGGATTCAAATTGGCTTCCTCTGTCCGTAACGACATGAAGAGGAACCCCGAATCGGGAGATCCACAGATTGACAAAAGCCGTTGATATTGACTTTGCCGTAATTTCTGTTATTGGGCATGCTTCTATCCATCTCGTATTTCTATCAATGCATGTTAATAAATATCGATATGGTGAAAAATAAGGGTCAGTTTGGTTCTTTACTGGTAGTAAGGGACCGACAATATCCACATGCACTGTTTCAAAACGACTGGAAGGTAATTCAAATGGATTTACTTTGCTCTTTGTGTGTTTTATTATTTTTGCTTGTTGGCAGTGTTGGCATTCTGTGCACCAGGTTTTTATTGACTTGTCCATCTTCGGCCAATAGTATCTGGATTTTATTATTTTTCTTGAAGATGTTATTCCTGGATGTGATAGATTATGCAGACTGTCAAATACCGATTTTCTGAGCTTTTCAGTCACAAAAGGTCGTGGAAAAGGTAATGTCGTGTCACATAATATGGTTTCATTTTGATTTATTGTGTATGGTTTCAGTTGATCTTTGAATGCCTGAATTTCATTGTCAGTAGCTTGATGCTTCATTATTTCTTGTAAGTCACATATATCAATAGTGATTGCGTTGACAGGTCGTGATAAACAATCAGCTACTATATTTTGTGAACCTCTTATATGTGAAATGTCATTTACATATTCGCTGATAAAACAGAGGTGACGCTGTTGTCTATCTGATTTTAAGGAAGACTGGCTTTTAAAAGCACTGCAAAGTGGTTTGTGATCCGTCAGTAACATTACATTTCTGCCTTCTATTAAATGTTTAAAATGGAGTACTGCTAGATAGGCAGCTAGTAGTTCTCTGTCAAAAGTAGAATATTTTTGTTGGGTTTGGGATAATTTCTTTGAAAAGAAACCTATGGGGATGGGTTGATTATCAATCATTTGATGAAGTGCTGCACCCACCGCATAATTCGAACTGTCTGTTACAAGTTGATAGTTGTTAGCTTTCGAGCTGGGGAAAGCCAAAACAGTTACATTTGATAAAGACTTTTTCATATTTTCGAAAGATTCAATTTCTTCCTTTGTTAGGGTTAATGACTTGGAATTTTGGTTTAAACATATTTTTTCCGTGAGAGGTAGTATGATATCGCTGAAATTTGGCACAAGTTTTCTGTAAAAATTTGCCATTCCGATGAATCGGCGTAGTGATTTGGAATCGTTTGGTTGAGGAAATTCACTTAATTCATTCAACTTTTTAGCACTGGGTTTGAGACCACTAGCAGAAATATGAAATCCTAAAAAGTCTAATTCATTAGCACTAAATATGCATTTGGAGAGACAAATTTTAAAATCGTACTCACTCAGTTTTTGTAGTACTAGGTCGATATGCTTGGAATGAGTTTCTTCATCTTCTGAGAATATAAGGATATCGTCGATATATACAAAGGTATAATCAGTATCACGAAAGATATTGTCCATCATTCTCTGAAATGTACATGATGCGTTCCGTAGTCCGAAAGGCATATAGTTATATTCAAATAACCCAAAAGGGGTAGAGATGGCTGTCTTGCAAACATCCTCCGGATGTACAGGTATCTGATGATAAGCAGACGACAGGTCTATCTTTGAAAAGAACTTCTTATTATGAAGCTTCGAAGACAAGGAATTTATATTTGGGACTTGATATCGATCGGCTTTTGTTATGGTATTTAAATGTCTGTAATCGCCAACAGGTCTATATGTGCCGTCTGACTTCGGTACCATATGTAAGGCTGAACTCCATTCAGAGTTTGAAGGGGAAATTATTCCTGCCTTTAGGAGTTTCTTGAATTCCTCTTTTGCAATTTCACATCTCTGAGCTGATAATTGTCTGGCTCTGGAGAAAGTAGGAGGGTTGCTACCAGTTTCTATTCTATGGAATATCTTTGGTTTTGTTGCATTCGTGTCGCGATGAGGAGAAATTAAGTTTGGGTATTTCTCCAGAATTGCTCGTACCATTTTGTTAGCATCTTTATTCGGTACTAAATCTATATTCATGATAATAGACGATGGATGTGCATCGGATTGTCTATTAGTCATTTTATCAATCAGCTTATTGTTTGTGCAGTCCACCATTAGCCCGAAATGGTTTAGGAAATCGTATCCTAGGAGTGGCTGAGCAGTTTCGGCTATTATAAATGTCCAGGTAAATTCTCGTCTGAGGTTCCGTAGTGTTAGGTTCAGTACTGCTTGTCCTGAGCATTCAATCTTTTGACCGTTGGCAGACACTAAAGAGATATTGGTTGGGTATGTTAAGCTCCGCTTAAATATCTCTTCGGAAGTATAGATACGGCAGCTCCTGTATCCACAATAAAATTTAAACTTTGAGCTCCTAACCGTGCGGCTACAATGAGAAGCGGCGAGGAAATGGAAGCTAACACCTCTCGCCTAGTTAGTTTTCCGAAATCTCACGAGGAACTGGTGAATTTGGGCGAGAGTTGGGTTGCATTTGAACATTCCGTTTATTTGGCCATCTGCACCACGGCTTACAAAATTTTGCACGTTCCGCAAAGTATAAATGCGCTCGGCAAATTAGAGGTTTTTGGTCCTTGTTAAAAGGGCGAACACTGGTAGGGAATTTATTTTCACTGTGGGAACAGCCATGTATCCTTTTAGTTTCATTTTTATTTTGCTGTTCATCCCTTTGCTTCCCCGAAATCTGTCGAATATGTGCGGTGTCTTGTTTGTTAAAATATAATAGTAAGTCATCCGCCATTCTTCCAAGGCGATCTGTGTCTAAATCGACTTGTGCCGCTACCACTGGTTTAATGGAGTGAGGTAGGGCTTGAATAAATTTGTGACGTACGATATCGTCCCCTACGCCAATTCGGCTTGCTAATGACATAAGTTCATTCAGGTATACTGAGGGACGACCTGTTACAGTCGATGACGACATTAATTTGTCCAGCATCTCTGGTTTTGTTTTCTCGTAAGCGCCCGTCACTGCTTCTCTTAGTGCGTCGTAATCTTTTGATTGCAGTATAGTTGGCTGTATATTTCCTACTACGTCCACAGGGAGAGCTGCCAAAGTGTTAAAAAATTTTTGACTGGTCTGTCTTATATTTGCAATATTAAATTGCGCCTCCATTATCGCAAACCAAGCTATTACGTTTGATTCAATGAAGTTTGGTGGTTTTATCGCAACAGCTTGGATTGGTTGGTTTTGATTAATTGTAGTTTCTTCAGCGTCATCTGCCATGTTTTTGGTTTGTGTTGAATAAAAATTCTAATTTTGTGACAGTTCAATTTTTTTTTTTGTGCGTGCGTGTATATTTATGTGTTAAAATCACGTCTTGGTCACCACTTATGGTGATGGGGGGTAGAGTTCTCGTTGTTAACTGTTGCTTGTATCAGAAGGTAGATAAATAGTAGCAGTCCTTCGGGACAGCCGCTAGTTTGGCCTAAAGGTTCAACAAGCAATCAAATTGGAGTCACCATAACATAAACAAAATAACATACGAAAGAGAAGGGTATATCAAAAACACTTTGTATTTAAATGCAACATCAATGAATAGTACAATGTTTCTTGATTTACACGCACAAAGTCCGTTACAAAATGTTCATTCATAGAAGAGAAATCCGATTATTAAAAGAATATAAGTGTCTTTTGTTAATACTTAAGTTCATGACGTGCTGGTCACAGGAGATGAAAGGTGAGGTCAATGGGTTGGTAGGAGTCCTTTGATATCTCCGTTGGTGAAGGAAGGCTGAAGGCATCGGGTTTGATGGGTGAGAAAAGCGTAGCGACATTCACTGACGGTACTTCAAAGCTTTCTCTCCTAGAAGTGAATTTATCGCTCTATTTATGTGTGCCCATCGGATCAGAGTCAGTCTGCTGAAACAAACTGTTGGGTATGGCGCGGAGCCGTTTAATTGGTGGAAATTGCTTATTATTCTTTTTATTTCTTTTTAGTTTTCCCCCGGAAATTCTGCGTGGAGCCGGGTGCGCAAAGACCAGTATTGGTCATTTGCTGTCTAAACCTCTGAGGGTTAATATCCGGTCCTTCGCTTGCTCCGTGCCACCACAAGATCAACATTTTTTATGGGATTTCAAAATTACTGATTCTGACAACGTACA
>OZ038483.1:107256810-107391810 GCA_964036315.1 Acanthosepion esculentum
GGTTGGTTGGTTGGCGCAATGTTGTAGAGAGAAACACGTGGATGCCATGTTTGGTGCAGTTACTAAGCAGAATGTGATCAACAATAGCAGCAGTAGTAAACCGGAAGTTGCGCAGGCGCAGACTAGTTTTGAATTTTGTTAACGGCTGCTACTGCCGCTTATCCATTGTAAGGAAAGAAAATATCCGATCGCCGTTAGCTTCTCTTTTGAAAAGAAAAAAAGGAAGAAAATATTTTTTGCGGCCGCGGCGATTGTGGATGGCCACGGTTGCAAGCTCTTTCTTTTTAAGCGCCTCCCCTTTAAATTCTTTTGTTAGACGTCGTTTTCTAGTGTTAATTTGATGTTGAAAAAACGGGGGAGAAAAACGCGAGGGAGCCCGGCCCGGCTGAATAGTTGTTGTTATGCTGTTCGGAGTTTAGATAGATTTGCAATTAAAAAAAGGAAAATAAAAAATCGGTAGGCTGGAAGTAAGAGGATTTGCAACTACTTTCATCTACCTGTACATCGAAGAATATTTCCTCGTATTTGTTTTATTGGGTGGATGAAGGAGATAACAGCATTTAGAAACGAGCATCATCGACATCATCTAAAAGGGGAAAGAAAGAGAAGACGACGGCCACCATTGCCTGGCAGCCGTGTATACACACAGAAATATACCGCTTTGAATAATAGACTCTTTACTGTGCTATGCATTCTTAAAAAATCCTATCTACTCGACCATTACCTGATTGCAAAGATCCTGAAGGACAACTGCCTTTTATTTTCCCCTCTCCTTTCAGCCAGGAAGGCTCTTTATTCATTTTTACTACTTGGGCTTGGGTTTAAAAAAGCCATTTCAACAACCAACCATGGAGTTCGGTTGCTTGGCGGTCGGACTGAACGTTGACATTCAACGAACTGACGGTAAGTTTTGCAAAAAATTGGAACTTTCTTCTTTTCGAATGTTTTGTCTGTCACTGTTTCTTGAGCAACATGAAAGAAAAAGACATTTTGTACATTTTTCCTCTGTAAATTCCGCCTAAAATGTCGTAATAGAAAAAAAAATTAACTGAACAAAAAAAGGACTTCCTTTTCCCTACAAAAAGGAAAGCTGCAGTGAAGGGTAATTAAACTAAAGATCATTTTTATTTTTATAACGTCTAAAACTTAAATTGAAAATTGGTGCAGTTTTATATAAAACAAAAATGTTTTCTCTTTCAGTTGCTAATAAACTTTTTAGATTGTGATTCAATTTTTTTTAACTAATCGAATGTTTGTAAAATCTTTTAAAATGTCCCCCCTCATAAAAAACCTATGTAACCTGACGCACCCCTTTTAGTTCGTGATTGGTTCATGTATAAATTTGCCTAACGTTTTTCTTTTAAGTTAAAAAAATATTTATCCCAGAAATGGCTGGTTCTTTGAGTAGAAATGTCTTCGTTTTAAAAATCTCACTAAAGAACTTTTAATTCTTCCCCACAACATAGAATACCTCATCTTTTAAAATATAAAACTGGTAGTTCGCTGACATCTACACATGTAGCTGTTTACCCAAGAAGGGATTATACTAGAGAACTTGTCCTGCTATATTTTTATTTCGTAATAATACTAATAAAGTAGTGGGAATGTATTACTAGTTTACTGCACTTGAAATTCAATTGTGTGCGTCATTATTTTTTTATTGGTAACAATGCATGAGATAATCTCTAGCTAGCATGTCTTTCATTTTTTTGTCTTCACTTTTCTTACCTTTGGTCATCATATAGCTGTTGCTCCTTAATTGGTATCTTCTCTAGGTTGCTAGGCTACTTAGACAATCTTTTTTTAAACCTTATTCCAATTATGAATCTGGAAAAATTATGAGGTGGGACTAGGTTCCCCTGTCAGTTTTATTTCATTTTAATTTTTTCATTTAGTTGACATAGTCCGGCGAGAATGTAATTTCTACCATTTTTTTCCATTTGTTTTAAAAAATGACATCTCTATATTTACTGGCTGCTACTGTTAGTTGCTGTGTCATGGTTACTTATCTCCACTTCGGCTGTACTACTACTACTACGTCCGATTTATAGTTCTTTTTTTTTACCCTTTCAATTTAGTTTGAAATGTTTTGACCGTTGCGTTTAAGTACTAAATAAAGTCTATATCTAGTGCACTTTTAAATCTGTGCAAATGGAATTATAATAACAATAGTGATTTTGGTGATAGACGTACTAAAATAACCCTTAACGAGTAAGTCATAGGACCCAGATGTTTCGAATTTTTAGAAAATAATAAATTTAAACTTTTTTTAGATTACATAATTTTATTAGTTTACTTTATTCCGCCAACCCAATGATCAGTATTGTCTGTCTCACGATAGAAAGGAACGCAAAAATCAGTGATGACCTCGACTCTTTTTAGTTTTTATGTTGTGAGGCTTTCTTTTTTGTTTTAGAATATTTTCTAACCACATGCACATTTTTCATAAGAGTTATCTTGTGAACATTACGACCTGTTTTTTAATTTTAGTTATTTAAAATCTTTAGCCATGTTTTTGGTCTTCATTTTAAACGTTCTGCGTTGTAGTTGAGAATAGAATTACCGATGACCAGTGTAGTAAATTCAACGTGTTGTATAGTTCAAGAACAGCTTATAAAACGCTTAAAAATGTGTAAAAACTAAATTCATTAAATTATTTAATTTTCCAATATCAAGTGTGAGTGACGAAGAATTTTCTTTTGTAAGGAGATGAAGTACGTTCATTGTAAAAGTGAATGATTACTTTTTATTGTTTAGTCATCTCAAGGTATTTTCTGAGAGATAAAACACGCAATTTGAGTTTTTTTCTGATTCTATCAGCTGTAATCTTTTTTTCTACTGGAGGACGTGGAAAACATCACTAACTAGCTGCTTAGCTTACTACTTTTTTATTTTTAGTTTGTTAAAACATTTTCAAATCTGCCACAGACCTTAACAAAAATGTCTATTTTTAAAGTTCAACAAAAGAATTGGATCATTTTTTTTTTATTTAAATAAAACTTAAGTCTTATTTTAAAAAGGATCATGTTTAGTAAAAAGCTGAACATCATTTGCGATATTACTATCGTCGATAATCTGCATATCATTTTTTACTAGTAAATAACCCAAAAATGTCATTTAAGCTGTTTAACCGAAAAAATTTTTTCAAAATCATCTGCCGTTGTTTCAGTAAACATAAGCTATCATGGAACTGACAAACATCATTGGTCCTATGACGCTATTTGAGTTACTACTACTAACCACGAGTAGCAGTGAGTAATAGTATTATTAACGGTCGATAACGAATGAGGAAATTTTGTTGGCCGATTTAATAATTATTACATTAACATTCAAATATGTACACACAATTATAAGCTCTTTCATCACAACATAACCTTTTAGTATTTTATCTGCCTTTTTTTTTTTTTCATTCGTTTTTTATTTATTTATTTTTTTAAATAATAACACTGGATAAATGAAATGGATTTGATGTTTGGTAGTTTGGATATCTCCTTGAAAATGGAAATATAACAGCCGTCGACCACTCCTGTTTTCTTTTTTAAAGTCTAGTGAGAAAAACTATATAGGAATATAAATATTTTTTATTTTTAGAATGTTTAGCCAGTGATGCTACAATAATCATTTTTCAGTGAATCTGTAATAACCGAAATAGATGTGGTCTTGTCTTGATGGCAATTGAATATACCTTTTTCATTTGCATTTATTTTCTGCATTGTGCGCTCTTGATAATTCAGATTAAGAAAAGATATTCGAAATAACCTTTTTGCTGAACGTTTTTGTATTTTCATGTGCAGTAGTCCATAGATTGAACATTATGATGTCATAATGTTTTGCGAAGTTTATTGCTTCTCGTCCCCCCCCCCAATCATCACCGTCATTATTATCGATGGTTTTACGAATTTTCTTGCGCATCATTAGTCGACACTTGAAACTTTTGATTTAATCGTATCAAATTACTCTACTTATGTCACCATTTCTATTTATTTTTGCTTTTTAGACATGAAAGCGATAAACGAAAAAAATTTACATTTATCGCCTTTTGATTATTACCTCTGTATCATCCTTTTTTTCATTTGGCACATTAAGCTCGTTTCGTGTACTATTGTCAATTGTAAGGATTTGAATATCGTCATCGTTATTCTGACTCATTGTTAAGAATGTAATACGCCTAAAGTTCTACAAATATCTTTCTGATTGAAATCCATAAATGAAAAATACTTTTTAAAAGCCGATATTACAATTTTTAGTCTGTTTATAAATCTCATACAATTCATAATACACAGAAAAAACGCTTACGAATTGAATTCGTACTGCAATGTACTGTAAAATTAATTTTCTTGTGTAACTATGAATAATAATTTTATACTCTAAGGCTCAGTTTTTCAATTGAAGATCAAAAATTCATGTTTGTTTTTATTTAACTTTCTAATCAAAAACCTTCTACATTTTCAGTAGAATGATATCATATATGTAGTTGTCATATTCTCTTTCATTTCGCTATGTGCGCTTCTTAATAAGTTAACTTATCAGGTGTTCCTGCCAAAGAACCTTCATCCATATCTGCGATTTGGAACAGTCCTTTAAATGTAGTATTCACACCTACAAGATCTGTTTATTTCAATTATCTTCTTTCTTTCTCTCTTGTGCAGTTTACAATGCTGTTTGTGTGAAACAAATCTAGAGGGAAATAGATGAAACTTTATCAAGACTAAGTTCATGATGAAATGTCAAATGTACCTCATTGCTTATTTCTTTAAGATTATTAAAGCATTTATTAAATTTGCAAATATTCTCAGTTGTTTTAGTTGATTAGTCTTGAACATAATTTTGTCTAATGTTGAGAAATCTTTGACATTTTATGCTCTTCTTACTCAGCTGTATTTGATAGGATTGCCAATTAATGTCTGGTGCAGTTTTGGAGAGAACCATTCTGTTACTTGGTTTAATAGATTAATTGAAGTACTTTACGTATAGATGGAAGCTTCAGATCAACATTCTCATCCATTCATTTAGTGCCCTGGAATAATTTGATATTTTATGTCTATTCCACATTGCAGCAAGTTCATTTGTGTGTATGTGTGTGTGTATATGCTCAACTTCAATGGGCACATGTCTCTTGATGCCTGCAGGTGTTTTGCAGGCATTTAGACAGATGGAACATGTGGTAGGGCCATTTCCCTTGGGTGGTTGAGGATCAATTGCCACATGTTTCTACAAGTCAACAGCAAGGCCTGTTTTATTGCTTGCAACAAAGTCACAGTGGTAGGTAAGGCTATTATTGAGAAGGGTAACATGCTGTCAACTTGCTTTAATATTTCAGGCAGTTGATCCCAATGTTCATGTTGACTTTGATCAGACCTTTGTATAGATAAGAAACAGGACAGGCATCAGGTCCTTCGTAATGGTACTTTGTTTTCCCAAGAAGAAAAGTGGATGCTGCATCACTTTATATTAAGTGGCCTTCCAACAGACCCACTTGTTAGAAGCTGCCTAAAGAGGATTTGTTTTAGAAGTTTGCTCATATGAGTAAGATGTCCTGCTTTCCTGGGTTGGGTTTTCATAAGGATGACTTCAATACTTGTCATGTCGCATTTATTCAGAACTTCACTGTTTCTAATGTGATCACTCAGTATTATGTTGCAGATGGTACACAGACAATGCATGTGGAAAGCACAGATGATTGATGTGTCATCAATACAGAGTCCAAGATTCTGCACCATAGAATAGAGATATCAGTTCTACTGATTTGTACACATTAATTTTCACCTTTAACAAAACACTCCAAGTATTCCAAAGCTTGTGGTAAAGATTACTGAAGGCAGAACTAATTTTAACAATCCTTTACTCAATTTCTTTGTCCATCTTAGCATTGTTGGATACAATGGAGCCAAGATAGGTGAAAGAGGAAACAGATTTTCAAGACAGTGGGGCCAACAGTTGGGGGATGGTTACAGATATACTGATGGACAAATTTAATTTCTTTTATGGTGATGGCCAGACTGAAAGCTCTAGATGCATGAGAGAATTTAATGATTCATTGCATATCCTCAAGGGTGTAGGCTATAAGTGCAGAATTATCTGCAAAGTGCAGGTCATGAATAGTTTACATAATCATCTCAGTTCTTGCTATCAAGCATTGTTGGTTGAACAACCACCACTTGTCCTAAACTGAAATCTCTTCTTTAACATTCTCAAATGCTCTTTCCAGCATTACAGAAAAATCCAAAGAAAATAAGAGAAGTGCAAGAACACAACCTTCTTTTGTTCCATTAGAGACCATGAATGAGTCGGACACCTCTCCACTGGATCTAACTGAAGCCATCATCCCCTGATGGAAAGACATGGCACTGAGCAACTTTTCAGGAACACCCACCTCCCTAAGGACGATCCAAAGAGCATCCCTTGAAATGGTATCAAAGGCTTTACTGAGAGCAATGAAAGTAACAAATGAATTGTTGTCATGCTTTCTCCTGTAGTTGCCTTAAACAAACTGAAAATCATATTTATAGTGCTTCTACCATACTGAAAGCTGCACTGAGATTCAAACAAGACTGTTTTGGCCAGAGAAGAGTTGAGTCTGTTTAAGGTGATCCTGTCAAGAATATAACCAGTAACACACAGAAGGGAGATACCTCTATGGTTGTCACATTCACATTTATTGGCTTTCTGCTTATAAAGATGGACAATAGAAGCATGTTTTAAACTCCTGAAGAACTGATCCTGAATACCTGATTAAAGAAAAGAGTTTATGAACCAGGAGATTGCTGCCACATTTGTATATCTTTGTTGATATGCCATTGTTACCAGAAGACTTCCTGTCAGTTGTTTTGTGGCTTTTTTTTTATCTTAGCAATAGATGCAGTAGCTGATAGGCTTTTGTGTTGGGTTGTTAAGATTCTCATTAACATTTGACTCCATGTTTAGAACATCTGAGAAATGTTTTGCTCGGCATTTAGTGACCTCTTCTCTTCTTTTTTTTTGTGTGTGTGTGCGTATATATATATATATATATATATATATATATATATATATATATATATATATATATATATATAGTGATTGTTCTGATAGCATCTTGAAAATTGCCTGAGTATTTTTGAATTTATTAGTGCTTGTATATTACATACATACATACATATGACACTATGTATGGATGTATACTCAAATATTTATATAAGCTATTTGGAAAGGAAATTGTCAAGTTAACCAATACCCTTTTAATTTTAATAATTAAAGGAGAAAACTTGTAACTTTATGGCTTATCTGTTTGAATTTCATGTTATCTTTAGCTTTTTTTTATTCCAAATTTAAGTTTTACTGTCATTAAAACATTTTAATTTATTTTTTGTAGAATTTGGTATCATTTTGAAATAATTGTATAGTCACTTAGCTCAATAATGAACATTCTGGAGAGAATTACTATCATTTTAAAATATTAGCTGTAAATATATTACTATTACATCTGAACTAGTAACCTCATTTTTATTCCATAAAGTGTTTCATGATTGGATTAAGTAGTTCTACAACCTTGATAATTTGGACAGTTGTGAATTTGTTGGTACTAATATTTTCCTCTTATTTTTATTTTTCATTATTCTAAATAGCATGACTTCTAATTAGTTCTTGATTTCAGTCACATTAAACCTTTTTTTATTCCTGATGTTATATGAACTTAAAGAAAATGGTGTTCAAAACAATATAAAGACTAATTACCAAATTGCAATTGGGTCATTTGGGATTTTCAGCTTTCATTTTATATCTGCAACTGGATTGATAAAGCATTTTGTTATGGAGTCACTCTATAGGAAAAGTAAGATATAAGGCTGGAATGATGCAAGTTCTTCCAACTTAGGAGAAAGGGTTGGCAGGTTAATAAGGTTTGTATGATGGTCATCAAAGATTAGTGAAAACAGAGGTGATAGATTTTGATCATGAGGAGGAAAGCATTATTAATCCTCCTTTGTTTTCAAGAACTCTCAATGAAATAATTTTATAATATTTAATTTCCTGCAAACAATTATATAAGGAATGAATGTCTCGGTTTCATTAGACTGACCATCAGACCTTTCTAAAGTGGTAATATGTCTCTAGGTATTACTCTTCATAAAAAAAAACCTTGAATTCCTATTTATTATAAAATTGAAAAAATAACCAACTGATATCTTTTCATGAACATTTCACAACATTGGTAGCTCTTACTTTTGTCAAATCAACCAGTCTAAATAATTGTTTCTAATTTTTAAACATGTCTTGTTTGATTTGGTCCGAGATGTTACAATATTGTAATGTGACATAAGAGCAACATTGCTATAATTGATGCCCATTAATGTTGATAGACTTTGTATTATAAAATCATAGTATTTCTATAATATAAATCTTCATTTGCATTTTTTTTTTTTTTACTATAGAATCTGCCTTTGTTCAGGTTGTGTTTTTCATATATATATATATATATATATATATATATATATATATATATATATAGCAGACACTAGTTTTAAAAGCTGCCCAATTGGACAGCATTTAAGCTAGCGCCTGCAGAAAGCTCTTGATTGGGCCTTGAACTTGTTAAGAGTCCTAAGTCTTTGCATATTCTTTAGCATTGCAAGCTCTCTTGGCTGCCATTTGATTTGGGCTTTCATTTGCATGGGACTTTCTTTTCTTCATTGCAGCCATTGCTCTCTTGATTGCAATCTAGTCATCTGTTGGTGGAGATTTCCTTTTGGGAGACATACTGCTGCTGTATGTGAGAGGCAACAAGAAACTACAGGAGAATTCAAAATTTGTTTGCTGCATTATTGCATTAATATTTAAGCTTTTAAAAGTTTAACAATAATTCTTCTGCAGCCATTTAATTTGGAGACAATTTCATGTATGTAGGTCCTTACTTTCTGTACAAACAATTATATTTGTTTCATGGGTGACTTTCACTGGATTTCGCAATTAATTTAAATTATTCCCAAATTTATTTCCAACTTATGAAAATTGTTATTGTACAAAATACTTGTTGCAAAAAAGTCACATTAAAACAAATTTGCTGAAAACAAACACAGTAATGAAAACTTGGAAATTCAAAATCTCAGGATTGTTGGCCTGGGTCTGTCTCAGAATATTTTTAATTTGCTCATGGAATCAACCTGATTCCAAAATAGTATGTTGGGCTACAGCCTCTAGGAGTAAAGATGAAAAAGTGTGACACTTTGACACACACACACACACACACACACACACATTGTTTAGGAAGGTCTTTCCTACCTTTTAAACTAGTGTATTGTTCTCTTGCTTTGCTCAGTATTTGTTGACATACAGTAGAAAGTCCTAAGACTGTCTAAAATATGGATTTTCTCATTTCATTGTTTTTTTTTTTAGTTCTTACATTCACATATATTATGTGACTAAGAGCTATTGTAATTGATAGGTTTCAGAACTCTGTTCAGTTAACTAATAATGATTTTCTTTTTATGCATTGTACTTATGGTATGATTGCCTTTCTGAGGCCATATTTGACTTTTAGTAATAATTCAGTGACTAAAGTATAAGAATAGAGTGGGAGCCTACTTTAATTTCATTACCTAAAAGAGTAAATTATAGTTTAATTTCTGCTTCAAAATGTTCCTGAAAGTAAAAGGCAAATCAAATGATAAATGGTTAAATCACTTTATAAGAAACACTGGTATAAATTCTGTGTAGATTTCATTAAATATCACTTATTGATCACTTTTACTACCTCTCCCCTTAATTCTGCTACATTTCAAATATATTTAGATAACCAGTATTTGTTTTTATATATATATATATATATATATATATATATATTTTAATTATTGAAGGTATAAATTTGTAGAAACATTTGAGGGATTAAACATCAAGAACTCAAAAAATTTATTTTGAATACATTTCTACCTTTCTTTTTTTCTACACATAGACCTCTTATTATAGATCTTTGTGCATTTACTGGGCAGTGAGTATGTGCATACTTTATTTTTAAAAATTAAAGTTCATTAATTTTAGACAATGGTAAATTATTAATGAAATATGCCCCAAAACAATACTTCTGCTAAAAATAGTCTTAGGCAAAATAAGGTGAGGTTTTTAAATACTCCCTAAATATTACATAGATTGCCAATACTACTATTTGTAAACCTTAAGATTAGAGAAAAAGATTTTGTCTTGGTTACTAAGGGTTAGCATATATGTCATTAATTCCTAAAGAGAAAATTCTGTACAGAGGTTACACAAAAAGTAATTTCCTATCTTGATATCAACAAAGATGAAAGAACAGAGATACATTCATCAAAATGCACTAAAAATGTAGTCTAAACTTGACAATATTTTGCTGTTTGAATTTTTTGTTAAATTACTGTAGCATCATAAATTATTTATACAGTTTATACAGGGATTTTAAAAAGAAATACTATAAGGAAATGTGAATGTAAGAAATGCAAGTTTTATCAGTTATGATATCTTGTCAACTATTATGTATTTTATTTGATAAATTCTTTGCATGATTATTATGGATTATGTTGCCCTATTTTAAACTTTAAAGAATATAATCATATTCAATTATTAGGAATTGTTAAATTCTCTATATTGTCTGTAAAAGTACTTAATCAATAACAGAAACTGATTACATTACATCCTAGATCAGGGTTATTGTTTTAAAGAAAATACTCCACCATTACTGTGAAGCAAGAAACAGGATGGTTCAGTATTATTGGCATTTGATGAATATTCTATTGTAGCAAGCTACAATGAAATAAAAATAGGCTGTCAAGTATTGCATTATTTTTAATTAAAACCAAATCTTGTGTGAATCTTAATTACCATGATAATAGCATTTCAAAGATCCAGTTCACTTATTAGATTAAATACTTTGTCCAATGATGTGTAAATAATTACAAAAATTTTCCTGTAAGATTGTAGTAAATGTCTTTTAAAGAACATATTTTTCTCATTTACTACACATTTCCATCAAAATACAAAGTGTATTTGAAAACACAATTTAATATAGGAAATTTAAAATTCCTATTTTCCTCAAATCATCTGATATATTTCTGATGAAAAAAAATATATGAAAAGTAATGACTAAGCTATGTTGTGTGTTATATAATTAATATTTAATTGTATGCAGTTAGCTACTTTCTTGTAGCTTATTAGATTGAGATAAAGCACAAATTGTGAACATCTGACAATGTTTATAGGCTAAAATGATCTACAAAATATTGACAGTGCAGTTCTGTCAGCAGGTTTAATTGTTTTGATTTCTACTTGAGTATGTCTACTGAGGAGCATGAAATAGATTATATTGTCTGTTTTACTTTTATTAATAGCTGATTAATAAAGCTCTGAGTACAATTAGTATTGGATTATTTTATTTACATCATAAAGCAATTTTTCAACAGAACTATGATAATAAAATAATTATACAAGTAATGTGAACTGGACTTAAATCTGCAAATATGTAAATAGATGAAAAGAAACTACAGCTGCTTACCTACACATCATGTCTCTGTATCCGCTTGTCTTTATAAGACGTGTCATGATATATTATGAGCTACTTGCATCTGGAAGCATGCAAGAAACTTAAAGATGCTTGTTTTAGTTTTATATACTTCCTTTGTGGTTGAAGTTGGCAAAATCCCAGTCAACTATTTTCCAACCACAGATACAATCATAATATTTACAATTTATTTGGCATTCTATGTTAAACATTTCTTAAACTTTTTTTTTGTATTACAAATCTTGGTTTAACTTGTACATTTGCAATGCTCTCATTGTAAAAAAAATGTAGCATTTCTAAACTTTCACTTGGTATTTATAACGTTTTTAGTTATTATAAAATTTCAAATACAGTGTGCAAAAAAAAAAAAAGAAAATAATCTTGCTTTTCTGTGTTCTGTCTATTTGATTATTCAAGATTTGTGGATATTACTCAGTGTCTATAAGTATTTTGTACTTTATCATGCTATGTCTTAGAATTGAATTCAAGTAGATGTTTTCACGAGAGTAAATTTATCCTTCATCTTGTAAATCTGTTTCGGTTCAATATTGGGTAATATTCTACTTGTTGAACATTTGTGTTTGACGTCATAGATAAAACCTTGTGCCAAGTAGTTTTGCTATAATTTACTCAACAAAACTCTCCCACTTTGTTACTTAGAACAATTAAGTTCATTTCATAGCCAAGAATTTGAGTTTATATAATTAAATATCTTTTGTATCTAGTTTATATTTACTAGACAGTAATAACAAATTTATTTTCTGTCTTTTTTGTTTGTGTATTTATTATAGCAAATATCTTTTGACTAAAGATTACTTATTTGAATAAGATAAATGAAAGCTGTTGATATTCTAAAACTTGTGGAGAAGTGTTTTGTAATGTGAGAAATATAACACTTGTTTTAGCTACTGAAGCTAAAGAGGAAACTGAAATAAGATAGAATATATCTTATTTCATCTTGGCTGATATGAAGTTTTAACTCTTTAGCATTCAACATGCTCAAATCCCCTCATAAATATTGGCTCTTAAAGTCTCACAGTTTGCATGATTTCCTGTGTTTGCAATGATGTCATATATTATGTCAAAGTGTACATGGGATGGGTTGAACATTGAGAGCTGATATTCACAGGGTAGGTTTGGATGGGTTGAATGCTAAGGGGTTAAAGCAACTGAAATAACCCTCACTGTTCATTTAAGTTGCAATTCTGTTTTTAAGCAATAAGGTTTTTCATATTGATCAAAAGAGGAAATAAACTGGTACAAATTTTTCCTCCTTTCATTATTTCTATGTAAGACATCTATGGTGCGTTACCATTTTATAACAACTTTAAAACTGAATTGACCTAGAACAAACTTTGTAAATTGTGAGATCTCTTTTAGAAAAGTTTTAAAAGAACAATCATAATGGAAAAAGAAAACTTTATACAACAAAAATGGAATGAATATATCAGATCTCTTGTTAACAGAAGAGAGAATGCTTAAAATGTGAAAGGTCTTGTCATATTAAAATCTGAAGTAAGATTAGTGCAGGTCAAGATGAAGAGGAACAAAGTAGCAGGGCCATATGAGATTGTAATAAATGCTAACAGCCTTGGAGGATTCTGTGATTTATTCTCATAGTGCTGCCAAAGAAACCAGGTGCAAATGAATGCAAGCTTCATTAGACAGTGTAATGAGCCACATCCTAAACATTCTGATGAATAAAGCTTGTAGCAACCTTGTACCAGAAATAAAACACTGATAGTGTTACTTTGTTTAAATCACTGAATAAAAAAATGCTTTTTTTTATATCAGGGTGAGCAATATAAATACGAGAAGACTTATATCTGTTTTATTTGATAGTGTACAGCATAAAGAGCCTCTTCAGATGTGAGGGAAGCTTGATTTATACAAGAAAGATATTCAGAATAATCTGTGATCTCTACTAGGAACAAACAGCTTGCATGCAATACATAAAGATAGGAGTAAGAGAAAGATATCTTTTCTAAGTGGATTTATTTAATCTGTTCATCAAGATGATCCTAAGAGAACTAGATGTACTGAGAATTATCATTGACGGATATAATCTTAATAAAATAAGATACATAGATGACACTGTTGATGGCAGACTTGAAAAAACTGAAAAACCATTAGACAAGGTCATAAAGGAAATGCAAAAAGAAAGGACTGACCATTTTCTGTAAGAACTTGGTTGTTAACAAAAGATAGCTCAAGTTTTGAGCTACATATAGGAGAAATCAAAAACAAGCAAGTATAGAAATTTAACAGACAACAGAATGTGTAACACGGAAATTCAAAAAACTCACAGGACATGCTGAAAATAAAAGAAGCAAGAGAAATGGCAAGCAACCCATTTAATGATTGGATGGCAGAACACAGGTAGATGGTAAAGTGGCTAACGTTACTTAGAGCAACACTACAGGAAGTCATGGGGAAGAACAGGGCATATAAATATTTTCCTAAATGTGCTAAATCTTTACACTGATGGTTTAATTGAAAGATTATCTGTTCTTGTGATAACATGAGACTAACAAATTCATTGAACTCAGTTCCAATTTGTGGTGTGCTTTCTGAGATTTAACAAAAAAGGGACTTTTTGAAGTTATTGGACACTATATTATTATTAATTTTTTTTTTACATTGATGTACAAGACCCAATAGCCACTCAAGGTAGAGGGTTACAGAGTAAGAGGCACCACACCAAGCAAGGTAATAATGCCACCAAGACACAAGGGGAAGTGAAAAGAAGAAAAGACTTTAGAAGGAACTGGAAACCCAATCGTAAATAGGAAATAAGGGATAACCTTTACTCCTGTTCAAAAGACTAGGGAGTAGTGTGAACTGGATGATAGGTGAACTTATCTACTCATATTGAGTGGGGAGGGAGTAAAATAGTAAATAAAAGTTCAGTTTTAGGCAGAGATGTTAGATGTATAAAATTGAAGTAGATTTTAGAACTGGAAATTCAATCCTAAACCAGAAATAAAGGATTTTACTACTTTGTAGTTTCTTTTTTGTGTCTACAATCAACACAGTATCGTTTTCATATCTTATATTATTAAGATTGCAACCCCGATAGTAAGTCCCTTCGCATAGCCTCGTTGTAGAGTTTGAACTGATCTGAAGAGAAGACCTATCCTTTCTATTTTTGTATACTTACTTTATTTGTTTTCTACCTGTATACAAGTGGTTTGCTCCCAGTATAAGTTCTGGGTTATTCTAACATCCTTTCTAAATAGATCTAATGCCCCCTAACAGTTCAAATCGACCCTTGTGCCGTACCTTGTCAAATGCTTTTGTGTAATTTATAAAATATATGTGCACATCCTTCTGTATTTGTATTGCTCTTTCTGATGTTATTCTAATCATAAATATCACATTTCTTGATCTAGTGTCATTATTTCTGGTCTAATTTTACTTTGCACATAATTCATCAGGATTTGGATCGTTAGCTTGGTTATGTGGCTTAAGCTGATTGTCTGATGGAGCTTGCATTAATTTACCCCTAGTTTCATAGGTAATGCTACAAAGATAGATCTATTGAAATCTTTCTGTTGTATATTTTGTTTATTAATTTTGTGACCTTGTCGGTATCAAAATCATCCAAGGTTGTGAGCACGTTTATTAAGATCCAATCTTGTGTTGCTGTTTTGTTCATCTTGTCCGTTGCCAATCTTACTTCAGACTTTAATATCTCTGGTCCTTCCAGATTTTTGTGTATTATAGGTTTCTTTCTCATCAGAAAATAGTTCTTTGACATATCTGCTAAATCTTCGGAGTATCTTTATTCTTTTATTATTTATATTCCTTCCTTTGTTTTTATACAAACTGTTATTGAGCACACTCTTAATTCTTTTATTCTGTTATGCATACTTGCTTTATCTATGTTGCTCATCCTTCCTATTTCCACACACTTTTAATTGAGTCGTTCCTCGTTAGCCTGCTAACATTTGTTTCTAATTTCTGTGTTTAGTGGTCTGTACTCTTTTCCATTCCTTGGCATTGTTTGCTGCTTTTTCATCATCTCTAGAATTTCATCTCGTCATCCAATCTTTCTTTACTTGTGTCATTCACTGACATCACTAGTGTTTCTCTCAATGCATTCCACTTTCCAGTTTGTAATCTTGTCTAAGTTATATTTGTTTTTGATTCTGTTTTCTTGCAACTTGAGTCATTCAGAAGTCTTGTCATATTGCAGTTTAGGTATTGCTTTTATGGATCTTTAGTTTCTGTAATTTTACTTTAGTGTAGCACATGATTGGAAGATGGTCATTCCCGCAGTCAGCATGTGGGTATATTTTACATTATAAAACTGTTTCGAAAAGTTTTGTTGATAATCAATCTGGTTCCTTGTCTCCTCCCAGGATTCTTCATATACATAGGTGTCTGGGTATTCTTGAAACTAAATACTGGTAATTATTTGATCATTTGCTCTGCACCATTAGATCCATGTTTTGCCATGCTCGTTTAGAGTTCATAGTCTGAACTTGCCAACTGTTCTGATCTCATTCTTTTCTGACCTTCCCTTTCAAGTCTCTCCTGATGATAGTGTTTTCCTGTGATTTACATTGAGTCTTGACATTATCCAGTGAACTGTAAAATTTATCAATATCTTCCATGTTCTGTGCTATTAGTGTGTATACAACAATTGCTATGTTGAAGGGCTTTGTCAGATGATATTGCACAAGTGGAATCAACATTTATCTTCAGATGGGACTTTGATATAATGCAAGTTTCAAATGGCTGGATATAATGTTCCCAAAATATTATCCATATCAGAGCTTAAGGAAATTGTCAGCAAATCACCATTAGCAGATGAAGTGCAGGAGAACAATTCACAATGTCCAAAAAGTCTTTTCTATCAGTTTAAAGTACTATTATAAAATATTTTTCCTTTTATAAAACAAATTTCTAAGTTTTGTAGTCATTACTGTCCTGTTTTTTGACAAATTGAAAATGACATAATTTCACAATTTTCCACAATAAGATACATATATTACAAAAAGTACTGATATTATAGCAAAAAAAGGCTGTTTTGTTGAATTCCTCATCCCAAAATTAGTAAAGTTTCAGGCATGTACCTCCCAATGGATAGTTTTTTATGGCAACTTCAGCATGGTTGTACTATGAAATATGGGAATAAGTTGAAATCCAATTAATATAATCAGTCAAATTTGTCCTTCTGTATCATATTTTTGATTTTGTTTTCAAGAACAATTTTCCCAATGTTTAAGCTGGTCTGATCTAAGAATTATTGATTCCATTACCATTATCTTTCTGGTACTTCAAGACTACCTATATGACATTACATTTATGATTCTTAACTTGTTTGAAGCCTATATCTTCAGTTATATACTGTTAAAATTGGCTTTTCCTCCAATAGCACATGACACAAAAGTTTTTATGAACTTTAAATGGTCATAACTTTGTTGCTAATTGAGCTACCAAGATGAATTTGATACCATTTTTTATGGTTTGTCAAGATCTCTGTCTAAATTTAGATATGTTGAAAATAAAATTTTAGTTTGCGATACCTACATATAAGTAGTTTTATTTTATTTGGAAATGCTCATAAGCATATTTTTGTCTTATAGGCAAAGCTAAATATTACCTTTGCATATAGGAAGGATGCAGGGTATTTTTATCTTATTTTTTAAGTGAGTCTTTTATGTCAATATATGTAGACATTTAACTTTATAGTAATCTATACATGTTAAATATAAAATTATAAGCAATTTAATTAGTTTTCCCCAGTATCCATGCAAATTATAAAAAATTCAGCTAAATTATCACAAAGGTTAAGGTGTTAGAATTTTACTAATATTTTCATATTCAAATTTGGTCATCATGCATTTGCAACTGACTGAAAAATGAGTTATTCTACTTATTTAAAAAAATCTTAAGGTATTATAAAGAGCTACTTACTTGGACTATATATTGATAGTTTGTTCACATTCACAGTGTTTTGGGAATTAACTTCCCATTAAATAATTTGATGTGTTGATTGATAATTGTAAGATTATAGTAATTATCAAATATTCTTAAGCCTGATTTTCCAAGTTACTTTATGATGATACCTACATGTTATATTTTTTTACACTAAAATACAGCTTTCAGAAATTGAAGTGAAATTGAATTGCTTTTACTGAGTTAGGCCTAAATATGATTTAACACAAATGTTTACTGTAACTTTCATAGTCAACTTTATTGAAGATTGGTGTAGCCAAAGCTTAAGTTATGTTTCTATTTACAAGCACACATTACAAGTTACATTGCTGTTTTTCTTTGTAGTAATTTGTAAAAGGTTTATGTAAAAGTTAAGTAGATTATCTTTAAAATGTTTTCTTTATAACTGATAAAAAATTAGTTATTACTTTTCAAGTAAACATATTACTAAAGAAAAATAAAAAAAACAGCCTATTTTTTAATACTTAAGAATCTCCATGTAAATATTAATCCTTAAATTGTATATAGTTGAAAAAAAATCCAAGTAGACCGTGAACTAACTTCATATTCCAAGAAATTAACCATATCCAGCTCTTGCAATAATCTGTGTTCTTGATAAAATTATATGCAGATATCACTTTAACATGACTGAACTCCAAAAACTAGATACTTATTTGTAGAACAGAAACTTGATCTTGCAAATAGATTAAGTTCATAGACAATTCTGGATTTTCTTATCTTCTTATTCTTTGAATTTTGGGGCTTACCTTTATGCCAGCTTGTTTCTAAGAGTGCATGGATGCACAAATATGTAAAACTTTCTGTGCTTAGATACAATTAAATAAGAGAATACCATTTTCAGTAGATTTTGTAATGTTATATATATTTATTCAAAAATTATAACATAAGCATGTTATAACATCATTACAAAAATAGCCTTATCAAGTCATGGTGTTGATTGCGAAATAAAGTTTTTTTGAGAATTCAAAACCAAATCAAACCTCTTCAATAGGGGAAACCTTGTTACGTAACCTATGATGACCAATCAGAATACAACTATATGAAAATTTTAAAAAAATGTGACGGTGTATTATAAATACAAACCGTTAGTTGATCAAATTTAATTTTAGATTAAACTAGAAATCAATATGAAATAAGTTTTATTTAAAATTAAAAAGTTCAAATTCTAAATTAAACCAGGCATTAGGTCTAAAATATTACAAAGTTATTAAAAAATGGAACAGAGGAGAAATAAACATAGAAGTCAACACTTAGAGGTGACAGTCTGTTTCATGCTAGATGCAATCGTCAGGCCTGATGATTGCATCTAGCATGAAACAGACTGTCGCCTCTAAGTGTTGACTTCTATGTTCACTTTTATATTTACACGCGCTCTCTCTGATATTGAGCACTTTATCCCATAAATACAGCACACTTTAAGACTATATATATATATATATACTTAACTAAGTGCCAATTTATCCAGTACGTGACACTGATGTGAAAAGTATCAATAAATACTACAAACATTAGGCATGAATGTAAGAATATAAAATATAAGAACAACACAGGAAATGGAAGATGAAAAAAATAAAAAAGGGGAAAAGGAAAAAAAAATAAAGAATAAAAAAAATCTGAAATAAGTCTGTACAAGTAAAACCAAATATAAGCAATCACACCCCCGTACCCATATACAAATAAACAAACTCACCAAGATTCAAACACAAATACAATAATAAAATGACACAAACAACCCATCAAAATATTACATACATGTACAAACATATAGGTAAAAAAAAGTGGGGGGATCAAATAAAGGTAATAAGGGCAAGAAAATAGCATATGTACGATGCATAAGTAGTTGAACTACACATATCAGGTTATAAATAAACTAAATAAATAAAAGAAAAGATATGTATACATACACAACAAATATAAGCAGCCACACACACACACACATATATATAACTAAATCTGCAAGTTCAAACATAGCACATCCACATACAAAAAAAAACAGTATATAAACAAAAATAAAAACACACTGACATACCTAAACACATACTCACAACCATAAAGGTATATATATAAAGAAAATATATAAATATGCAATCATAAACACCCATATACCTGTAGACATAAAAAACTAACACAAATACATGCACCTAGAAAAATACACCTATATAAAACAGAAGTAGAAACAAATATATGAACATGCATACAAACATGCTTACCAAGATAACTATAATAAATTCAGTCTATGCAAGAATATTTCAAGACTAATCATATCTATTCAATATCAACTTAATAATATGTTAAATAATTAACAAATATGAGTAGATAATAATTAATGACTATGATCAAGGTGTGTGTGTGTGTGTGTGTGTGTTACAAATGATTTACAAATTTGCAGCTTTTGACCTGTGGATTTTTTTTTATTTTTGCTTCTTGAACTCTTTAACTATAAGCTATTTTGGCACAATGATGGATAAGATGTTTGATGTTCAGTTTTTACGTGATAGTTTGATGTTCAGTTTTTACTTGATAGGCAACCAGTTACTGAATGGATTGAAAAAGCAGAATTTGTCTGCAAACTCTGTGGGATAAAGATTGAATGAATTCTTCCTTTGCATTTGACCAGTGGAGTGTTAGCTATCTATCAGCAAAGCAGTACAGAGCAAAAATCTGATGTCAAGCAGATAAAATGAGCTCTATAGGTTGCTTCTGCAACAGATCATTTCTTGACCTATTTGCGGAGTGGTGATTGTACCCAAATGAGTTAGATGACGTCTTTTTAGGAGATTTGAAAAAGCTTGCAGGAATATTCAGTGTGACATCTGAGCAATGATTGGCATGTGCATTTGTGGCAGAACAAGCAACTGTTACAGCTCATGTCCTCCAGGATAGAAATATAGACATTAGCTTTGAACTGAGCCTGAGCTATAATGATCAGATGGTGATTGAGGAAATAATTGTAGCTAGCACGTTACCAGTTGAAGTTGTAGCTAATAAACCTCCAACTGCTAAATGTTATGACAGCATCAGTTGCTATCAATGTTCCAGGTTGGCTCACCTTTTCAAAGGACTGTTTGGTTCAATGAGAAGAGACATACCTGTTATCCAGAATAGTGCAATGCTTTTGATGCCATAGATTCAGCTACATTACTTCAGGGTGTCTGGAAAAAAGATGAAGGGGACAAAACATCAGTGCTAGTCTTTTCCTCCAAGCAAATTGTGAATGAGACGCTACCAGTCATAGATGTGAATGGAATCAAGAGAATGGCACTGGTGCACACTGGCTGTTCATAATCACTAGCAAGTAAAGGTGTCTCTTGGCTGGAGGAGGAGTTGGACATGCTAACTGTGTGCAGAAATACCCTTGAGTACTGCAGAGCTAGAAATATCAAGCTCGGTGGATAGCTATTGAATTTTGACTTGGATTCAACACTTTTATAAAGCTGTTGGACTCCAAATAATGAAGGCCAGCAATGTACATTTTCCCAAGTACATGATATCTCTTTGCACAGTCATTAAAATGATGAGTCTGATTTCTGTGCAGAATTAGACCAAGACAAGAAGATTTTAGCCACATCGTGGAAATAGTCAAATCTTCAAACACGGGAGAATTTGCAGAACAGAATGCCTGAGTATCTAATACCAAAAGATGTCAAGGAGGAATATAAACACAAGCTGCAGGCATGGTTGATTGCAGCCTTATCCCAAAAATGAACTTAATCCCCCCCAAGAAGTTTGATCCTGTTGATGGTGCAGAAAAACAAAAGGTAAAATACAGCCCATCTAAGACTATTGGGAACTAAATTAGTGCTTGGACATACATATATCCAATGCTGACTTATATGCACAGAGACTGAGGGAGTGGTGCCAAAAAAGGGCCCAATGTCACTATTCTTGACCTAAAAGAAGTCTACATTCAAGTGCATATTCATACATCATTATGGTCCTTTTCAAACCATGATTTTCAAGTGTGGTTCAGCCTGAATATTGCACCAGCCATAATGAAAACCATTGTGGATGTTGTACTGTCAGAACATCTCTGTCAGGCAACATCTGTAAATCTTGATATATATACATTGACAAGTGTAATCTCTGCTGACTGTGAAACACCACTTGACTAACTTTGGACTGACTTGTAAGGACCCAGAGCGGTTATGGAATGGCACTTGTTTTGATTTGCAAGTCAAGGAGGAGAGCAACTTCCTTAATTGGAGGTGTAGAAATGACATTGCTGGAGTTTCTGAGGTCATGACACAACACTTCTCATGGCGTAGAAAGTGAGTGGGACAGTTTCCTGTGTGTGGTTGGTTCCATGTAGCCACTTTATTTGCAGAACTGTATAAATTACATCAGGTTGAAACAAAGAAGTGAAGGATGTTCCCCTTAAGAACATGACTGGAGATATTGGCAAGTGGTGCATAAACAGACAAATATATAAGGCATGGGTTGATGCAAGTTCTCTCATGACAGAGGTTTCATTGGAGACCAACAGAAACATTATCATGGCTGCATGTTGACTGTGGCCAATAATTGACACTAACATATCCATATGGCAGTTGGATACTATCCTGAAGACTATCAATTTGGCACTACAGTGGAGTACAATAGAGTTGCACCTATTCATGGACTTTGCATATGTACATTGGTGGGTGTCTATCACACTCACCAGAAAAGCATCACTACATACAAGGGTGGGAAGCAAGATGCTGATCTGAAGATGGCTCTGCACACTTGAAAAGTTGGTCCAAAAGTACAAATTATCCCTAACTGTGACATTAATGATGTCAGATCAGAATCATGCAGATAAACTCATGAGAGTACTTTAATGATGGTATGATGCCATCATGACCTATATGCACTTAGATGATGAGCAAGATTTCTCTAGATCAGATAATGGCCATACGTTGCCAGAGTGGGCACTCTGGTATCAGATGGATGATGTATTTTGTGAGACAAATCCATCCTACAGCATCAAAAGTCTTCATCAGGGCAGTGGTCAAGAAATGTCAATCGATTGACCCAGCTCGAACTCGGCCATGAGGCCACAAGTGTGAATAAAGTATGGACCCACTTAGGAATGGATATTACCCATTATGGTAGCCATCTTAATTGACTTGTTCAATTTGCGATATGGTGACACCCGAATCGGCCAGATTCCAGAAATATCAGCTGACAGTTGAATCAGTTTTTATAAATGGGGCCCACCAACTAAAATTCTAATTGACATTGATATCTTATTTTGCAGCAAGTTCTTTAAATATTTCTTGGGTAGCTGGGGAATTCAACTTTGTTTCCAGTGGGCATATGTTCCTGTGGGCAATGGCATTGTTGAAAGATGTGATCACATAAAAAGTATTGCCACAAGGAAACAATGTGCAATAATGTAGGTTGTGTATTGTCACAGTCATGCCAAAGACTGACACATCACTCACTACTGCATCTGCCAATAAGATTCATCGTTATCAACTCAGAGTGAAAGGAATCAATTCAACACTATCGTCTGAACATGGAAAGGATTGTATCATGTACAGTGTTTGAGAATGTGAATGAAAGCTCCACCTTAAGGTATCAAGTAAATCATGTGATTAACATTGTTAATCCACAAACCATGATCATCAATGGAATGTTGCTACATGTAAAAGATCTCTGCACCTTCATAGACTTGGGCATGTCAATGTACAATGATGATTCATTGTCTGATAGTGGATGAGTAATTGGGATCAGTGAATCTGATGATTCCATGGTGGCAGATATCCTGGAGACTGATCTGTATATGCTTAGTGATTCCTTGGGGAAACAACACATCTGAACACTAGGTGGAAATTGTCCCATTACAGCAAAGTTAGAAAAGGGAGTGTGGTGAAGAAAATGGTGACTTACCTCGTCAAAACAAGTAAGTGACACGCGTTATCTGTTGGTGTGGGGGGGAGGGGGTTAGGTTCATGTGACTTCTAGCTTTATATAAAGAATGTCATGCAAATTTTTGATCTTCCTAAACCATTCACTGACTTCTTGACTAGCATATAAACCGAGTGCTCTAAATGATGGGACAAGTTGTTTTCTTGTTCACTGTGGCATATGAAGGATAGTTTTGTGACCTACAGATTTGCAGTATTTGATCTGCAGACTTTGGTTTTAATTTTTGCCACTTCGAGAACTCTAAATGTTTTATTAATTCAATGATTGAAACTATACATTTTGAAAAAAAAAAAAAAGGTTTATCCTCCCTCCTCCCCATTTAAAATAACCTCTGGGTTTCATGTCAAACTCTTTTTATGCAAATGTCTAATTTTACAAGTATTTCAAGTATCATTTGTCCTTTTTGGTTTTGCCTTACATGTTCTTACATCAGCCAAAATTGGAAATTTATCTGCTAAATTTTATGAACTGCAGGTGCAATTTTAAAAATTTCAATGTTTGCTTACTTTTGAATATTTAACTTTAAAGACCCGTCACATTTATTTCATTTTTTAAAATTACTACTAGTCATCGACAGCAGCATATATAAACATAAGCATTTAATAAATACAGCCAATACTCAAGAGAAATATGCAAATGTAACTGTTATGAGTTAGTAAATGTTGTTTTCATGACAATGACTTGATCAAAGTTAGTTTTCCATCTCGTGTGCTATTAGGCCAGAAGCCCATTTCAACGGTGTATAACTGAAAATGCAAGCTTCAGATTGGCTAAAAGAACATAAATGTAATATAGGTAGTCTTGAAGTAAAAGAAATATAATATTAACAGAATCAATAATTAGATCAGACCAGCCTTAACATTGCATTCTCAAAAACAAAATAGTTTGACATGACTCATAAGTTTCATTTCAACTCTTACTGCTTTGCTATTCCTTGCTAGGATTTATAGCTAGCCTAACATAGCCTAACATAGATGACTTTTTTTTTTTTTTTTCAGGAGTACATGAATAAAATATTTAAAATCTTAATATTTATATCGTAAAAATAGCCAGAAGCGCAATTTGACAGGCAAAAAAAAAAAAAAAAGTTACTTACCTGAACTTGCCATAAAAAGGTATCCATTGGTAGTACATGCCTGAAACTTTTAATTTTGGTATGAAGAATTCAATAAAACAATTCTTTTCTCTGTAACATGAATACCTTTTGTCTTATATGTATCTAATTTGGAAGATTTTGTGAAATTATGTAGTTTTCAAGTTTCTGTCTATATTTCTGAGATGAGGTATTATGTACACTATTTACATTATTTGGACTATTGTCTTCATCTTTGTTGCCATATTTATTACAACGTTTTTGCCGTTGTATGCTCTGGCCTTCTTCAGGTGGTTGGAATGTCAAACTGAACCCTTTATTTTGCTCACTGGAACTAGAACAGTCTACCCCAGTGAGCGAAATAAAGGGTTTCATGAAATGAATCATTGGTCAATCCTTCAAACAAATTATTGTAAAGCTTTAAACTCCTTTATCTTCAAATTAAAAACACTGAAATGAATAAAAATACATTTATTGGAACTGATGAAAAATACTTTCTACATAATTGGAATGGTCTTACTGCATTTCCTCTTCTAATGATTTGTTTATAAGCCTTTGCTATAGCCAATATTCATGGAACACTCCATATTCTATCATCTCTTGAAAGTGGTATTATATCAAAGTCTCATCTAAAGACAAATGTTGATGCCACTTGTGCAATAGCATCTAACAAAGGCCATGAAAAATAGTCATTTCTGCCTTTGGTTGGAACTAAAATTTTGATTACAGCACTGGATGGAGATGTACTATCAATGTAAAAGTTGGAGTAATTGTATACTGCAACCCATTGACCTTGGCACTTTAACTGTTGGTCATTTGAAGTGATTCTTCTTCATAATAAATGCTCAAGTTGTTTGACAGATTTACTGAATACTTTTTATTTCTCCCTTTGTTTAAGTGGAGATGTAGTTCATTAAAAATTATATGGGGGGATGTCTATTCCTTTCATCAGTTTTTAACTTTATCAATATACATTGTAAGAAAAGAAAAGGAAACTGATTACAGTTTAGAAAATTACCTAATTACATTTCAATTTTTTATGGATCAATGGCCATTAAGCTTAAACATATATCCAATTCATTTTTTTATTTTACTTTATAAAATGTATCCAGCTTCATTTTTTAAAACATAAAAACACAAAATTTTCAACTTAATTCCCAAAACTGAGAATTAGAGGAAATATTGCCAGCCACAAATGTACATGAAATGAATGATCATTAAATGGAAAACTGGGCACTTTTTTTTCTTTTTTTAAACAGACAAATGTGGAGGCAAAATTTAGAGAACGAAGAATATATCCAGTTCACACACACACACATATATATATATATTTTGAAAATGCATAAAAACAGTTGAGATGAAAGTGATTTGAATGTGTACAGTTTGAACAAGTACAGTTTTAAAATGCATCATTAAAGAAATTATATAAAAAAGATTTAAACTGTAATATCCATTGATGAAACAAGTTTGATTTAAAATGGGCTGGCGATGTTTATTCACTCGATTAGCAATAGAAATTTCAATGTGTTGGACCCAACAGTTTTGCACCAAATGAATGCAGTAAACTCTCTTTGATTTGCATGTGCCTTAAATTGTATGGGTGCAGAGATATGAAACCAACTGATTAGACATTGCTCTACAAGGTGTTTTTTTTTTTTTTTTTTTTTTTTTTTTTTTGAAGGATAACTTCAAACCCCTATCTAAAGCCCACCAAATTGATGAGTGTCAAGATGGGACTATTTTGATATGTGCAAGGAGACACAACTCTAAGTGTAAGAAATTTGAAAAACACCACTGAGATTCAACTTCAAAAATGCAGAAAAAGCACTGGCTGTCATTGAAATAGTGATATAATTTAAAGAGATGGAATAAAAACTAATCATCACACATGAAAAGAATTCTATCTTTAGAAAGTGAAAAGGATTAAATTTTTAAAATAGCCTAGAAAATAAATTATATCAGTAGGAAATTTTACTGTTTTGACATGTTTTTGCACTGAAAACTAGAGCAGTTTGTGATAATTTGTTCAAAGATGTAAGTTTCAAAGATATGAAAGAATTTGAATTGTTTCTTTCCTGTTGTTAAAAAGTATGAGGAGATACTTTTCCTTCAATAATACTGGTATACTTCCTGTAAATATCTGACCATTGACTGAAATAAGTATCGTTTTCCTTTTATTGCGTTCAGTTAAAAGAAAAATGAATAGCAACTTACTGACTAAATTTTCTTTTGATATTCAGAAAATTCCAATTGTTACATTTTATCTAAATGTGTGGAAAAGTGATTACTTTGAGTTGTTTGTAACTAATATTAATCCATGTTGATTTATCAATGTTCTTAATAACTATCTTAATTCATTAACTGCTGCAGAAATTTCTTTCACAGCTGAACCATGATGGAAATTTAACCATCACAGTTAATAGGTTAAAAACTGAAAATTAATTTGCTTGCTTGTTTCAACTCTTCTGGCAAAGAATTTTATGCTTCTCTTATACAACATTTTATATTGTCTCCAAAAGGGATATCTGTTTTGCTCACATAGTTATTATTATTATTGTTATTATTATTCCTCCTTTCTGAAAAAAAAAAAAAAAACTTTTACACATTAGTGATAGACATTTAAATTTTGAATTTTTTGATATTTTTATTCTCGCACCTGCCTGTGTTTATGCTATTGTTTTCAAACAAATTGGAAACAAATATGGCACAAAATTTTTAAGAATTCTGAGTTATTGATATACACTTGGATGGAGTAAACAGTTATGAAATGGGGGTTTATGAAATTACAACAAATTTTCAATTGTTCCTCCATTTTGTTCTATAAGAAAAGTTGCACATTTGATCTCCTGAAAGTGCAGCAACAACGATGAGAGCTCATGAAACAAGGAACGATTTAAAACGGGATCCTTTTGCTTTATATCAACAATTACTCATCTGATAGAAAAGTTTGAAAACACAAAGACACTGCATGATATTCCTTCAAGTGGGAGACATTCCTTAGAAACTGATAACATACCTCAAGTTATGGATACTCAATAATTTGATCAAACGTGCAACCATAGTTATACAACAAAATAGAGGAACAATTGAAAATTTATTGTAATTTCATAAACCCCATTTCATACCCTTTATTTCAAAATATGTTTTCACAATTGCTTACTTTGCATTATAATGGGTTTAAAACTTGTGTTCATTTATTTTCACCCTGTATTATGCTTGAAAGAGATGTTCATTAAGATCCAATGGCATCAAAACAGGTCAGGAAATGTTGGTTTTCTTTAGGGCACCATGCATTCTCAATTAGTTGTTTGATTACATCATTTTATTAATTCAATAATCACATGATTTTAAAATTGTGCCTGAACTAAATTATCTATGCAGGACATAGTTTTCTTTTGAAAGTTTTAGATTATGATATAAAGATTCATTATATACTTGAAAGTCGTTTTTTCTGTAACAGTTCATGCACCAAAATTACAGATTTGTAGTCCTACAATTCTCATTGCAAAGTCTCTGCAGATTTGTAAGGTTTAATAAAAAGGATCTTTTTATTTTATTATTTATGTGTATTGTGTAACACTGTCTAGCAAGAAGTTAGTTTTACATTTTAGGTTATTTCACATTTTAATATTACTTTCATTATGTATGTGGTATCAATCGGTCTTGAGAGACAATGGATCAGCACTGAAAGAGATGCTGCAGCAACTGTTATAGCTGTACAGGCCCACATGGGAGTGACAGTCTAGTTTGCAATGAATGCATGTAAAGAGGCTCTCTCCCAATGAGGGTTCTATGGGAGATTGGTAGTTGCCCATGCAGCTCATCTCCCCTCTTCATGCCACCAATGTTGTCCAAGGGAATGGCAGAGGCCAATACAGCTTGTATTAGTATTTTTTTTAATCCCATTTTATTAAAGTTAGTATTAAAAATTCTAAGTTGACCTACAACACTGATCAACAACTGGCTTCAACTTCTAGCCATGAATATTTTGCCTCATAATAGTATATTATACCTATTTAACTACTATTTGTACAACTTTTGCAACTAAACCAGATTCAATTTATTAGAATAATGTAAACTTTCCATACTTTGTCCAATCAAAATAAATTTTTCAGATATTCCTTATATAAATGTGATTAGCCTTGAAACAGGAAATTAAGACTCTTCATTCTGTAACATTATGGCCATAAAAAAATATAAACTGAGTCGTCTTGGTGCATCTTAGATCATTTTATCATATGCTTTGAGATGTTCTAGTATAGATAAATAACGGGTTTATAATTGCACATTAGCTATTATTTTTATCCATTTTTAGAGTTTCAATGTAATCAAAGATTATTCTCACCAAAGCATACAGACAATGAAAAGTGAATATGCTGTTGCAGAAAATGATTTAAATATGTTTATATTTAGACTGATGAACCAAAACATGACCACCTACCTAATAAGGTGTCAGGTTTACATGTGACTGCAAAGTAGCTGTACTTAATCAAGAATGAGCTCTACTTGAATATTTAAAGGTTTCCAATGAGATCTTTTTTGACAGGATATTAACAGTGAGTCCTTTAACTTGCAAATTATGTAGTGGAAGTTCTGCGGAGTGAATTGTTGATTGAACAAATCCTATAGGTGCTCAATGGGATTAAAATCTGAAGTTTGGTAGCCAGGACAACAAAGTGCAATAATTTTCATGCTCTTGAAACCATTCTTCTACAATTCATGCTGTGTAGCAGGGTTCATTATCTTAAAGATGCTCCTGTAGAAGACTATTGGCATGAAGGAGTGTATCTTGTCTTCAATAATGTTTGTTTGGTGGTATGTGACATAGTATCTTCCACATAAATGGCAGAACACAGTGTCATCGGTATCCAGCAGAATGTTGTCCAAACTGTCATGCTGTCTCTACTGTCCTGTTTTTCTAGAGTGAATCTTGGTTCTATCCTTACCCAGGATTGTGATGCACAGGTAATTTTCTTTTCACCTTATTTGGGAGAAAGTGACATTCATTGGAACCGGTATCCTCCTCTTTATACATCTACGTCAATTTCAAGCTAGTTTGTATGTCACTAAACTTGCTTTTGGTGATGTATATTGGTTAGTATGGATGCTCTGACTAGCTTGCAGCTGTGCATTCTCATATGCAGCAATGACTTGCTTTTCCATTTGATTTGGAGATATAACAAAAAATGTTTTTTTTCTGTTTGTTGATAGTGTGTCCTTTTATTTCAGTATGACAAACATACACATTCAGGCAAACAAGGTTCTTTTTTTTTTTTTTTTTTTCTCCCCCTTTGGGCAAAAGATGTAGAAATCATTGTTGATAAACCATATAGTTTTCGTAGGACAAAGTTAACCAAAAAATAATAGGTTGAACTTATCACTTCAACTGCCTTGTTATTGATGATTCCATATTTGAGGAAATGTTGTAAAGTTCTTGGCCCATCCAAAAAGTGATTTCAAAATACATTTTGATGTTTGGTAACTTGGAAAATAGGGTGAACTATAGGTCAGTTAATTTTGAAATTGCTAGGGTCTTGCCTTGAAATTGTCTGCAAATTGGTGATGAAATATCCTGGCCAACCTTTTTGAAAATCAACATTCATTTGTTGCTATAATGTGTAGTTTCTTTCAGTATAAATATCTTGCAGCCAGAAACCTTTTTCACTAGATTTGTTAAACTTCATTAGTAAGTAATTAATCATTTTGTAAATTTATTTTTTATAACCATAAATAATTAGAGCCAATAATGAGCCTGCCTATATATTTGATGATCCTTATTTAGCTTGTAGTTTTGAAGTTCTGTCAGAACATTTTATATTTAATTGAAGGCTGCATTAACATTTTACTCTATTAACCTGATTATTATTGTTTATTATTAATTTCATGCTAATCATTAGAATGTATATATTGTTTTATTAATCTAATTGACAATTCATAATTAAAGTATTTTGTGTGAATCTTGTCATTTTATAATTTAATTTCTAAATTTAGAAATCTAAATGAAACCTGTAGACAAATTTTGTTTCAGTTAATCATTGATGTTTGAACAAGTAACTGGTCACTCTAGTTACGTGCTATAAAATGTAAATAACTATAAATATCACAATACTGCTTTCTTTTTCATGTTTTTAAGTTTATTTCTACTAGAGCCACTACAATATTTTTTCTTCAGTTTCATTGTAAGCATCATCAACAATTAATAAGATTTTAAATTGGTAACTTATTTATTTTAGCAACACAATTTACAGGATAATATAGATGGAGAAATTTACTCGGATGTTGTCTGGGTGTTTTAATTTTTCCTCTTTTGAGCTTGGTAAAATATTACCTTAAGTTTACTAGGCAACATTTAATTGGAATGAGATTGTTTCCATGCATTATATGTTCATATTAAGCAGTATTATGTAAGTATAGAAGTAAATGAATATTTTACACACATGTGCTGCAAAGTTCTTAATTTGGCCCACTTTCCAAAATCAGTATTTGGATGTCTGGTCATTGAAATATTGGTTTTTGAGGAAATAGCTAAGGCCAAAAGCATCAAGACCTCTTTTTTATCTATCTTGTCCACCAGAGAGGGTAAACTTTGTGATACAATTATTAGCAGACACCACACACAACTAAATGGATATTTTCCCATTTTTTTTCCACTTCCATCTTCAGGTATTAAACACACAACGTGAACAATGAAAACAAACAGCACAAAATTTGAAATACTGAAACCTTCTCTTACACAACTTTTTTCTCAAAAATTTCTAATAAAGTGAAAGTAAAAAATAAAACATTTATAAATGTTTTCCTAATTTGTTTCTTATTTAATCATACTACACACACACACACACACACACACACACACTGTGATGATTTAATTTCTGGAATGGTCCAATTTGCATACCTGGTCATGATTGTCTGCCATCACCAAGTATTCTTTTGGAGCTATTCACTTTGTGAGATGATAATGCCACTACTGGACACATTCTTGGAACTCGTTTTCTGGACTACCTTTGACATGTTTGCTGGATGTCAGCAAATTGTATTGTGAAAACACCATAAATATGAAGCCAATATTGTTTCTTTTTGCGTATCAAGAATCAACTCTCCATATTTGAGGAAGTTTTTTTTCTCCTTCCCAAATCCTCTGTTAGAATCTGCCACAATGTTTCTCTATTCAGATTCTGTTCTTCTGCTATCATTTGCACACATTAACTGATCTGTGATTTGAGTCTATCAAACAAAAGAAATTTCATTGAAATCTGTGGAAACTCGCAAACGATATTCGATCACACACACACACACTTTGAAAATGTGTGTGTGTGTGTGATCTCAATATCAGTAATTTGTATATGTTATTATCCTTGTGGTTTATTTGTGGATAATATTCATTTTATACTTACAAACACAAGTAAAAGAAAAATATTTCATTCCTGACAAGAGAACATAGAAAACGAAAGGGTGTTTGATTTATTTCTGAATATTTAGTCAATGAAGACCTTTTATCTGATTTACCTAATCTCTGTATTATTTTTCCTTCATATTTGAGGAATGTCTGTTCTGAAGGATTTTTTTTCTTTTCTTTAAGAAAATTATTTAATAAATCCTTTTATATCAAAGAATGTTTTTGTTAATTTCTTTTTTGAATGCAATTAGGGCATTTAATAAATTATTACTTGTTCTGTATGTTTTCTATTTGTTTTTTTAACACCAAACTTTTTTTCTTTCTTGTAAAAGTATTACTTATCCTATTATATAATGTTTCCTGTGCTTGTATGTACATGAAACATGACTATATAACCTTGTTTGTACTTGTTATTAAACACCTGCTTCATTTACCAATTATGCTGACTAAATCTTTTAAAACTTAATACAATTTTAGCCACTGATTTTTTTTTTTTTTTAAGTAGTATCAGTGTGATTTTCCAGCTGCATTTAAATGATTAAATTAACTTGTCTTTTTCAACTTAACAAAGCAAAATGGTCATTAATTTTCCTTCTGTATTTACCTGGGCACTATAGTTCTTGGTACTTAGTTGTATAGCATTTTATTTCTGAAGAAAATAAACTGAAGCTTTTGTCCCTGGATGTAATTCTTGAGAAATGTCATATAAATGATAAACATAAGTACCTCCTAATTTGCACTTTTTTTTTTTTTTTTTTTTTTTTTTTTTTTTTTGCTGAAGAGAGGGGAAAAGACTCCAAAATTAATAAAAACAGTTATTAAGCAGAAAGAGCAAAGTATTTTATTATTTAAAACTTTTTAATCTTTTCTAGCACATGAAAATTTGATTAAAAATCTATCCCCCCTCCCCAGTCGAAAAACACATTGATTTGGAAATTCTTGCAAAAATCAAATAATTGTTGGATTTTAATGAAACTTTCAGAACTTATTAACAAATAAATGAGATTATTTAAAAAAATTTTTTTTAGAAAATCTTGGTAAAATTTTTTTTCCATATGCCCCCCCCCCGCCCCCATTTCAAGAAATTTTAAGAAATTAAATTTCAGTCTTGAAATTTGTTTTATTACATAAAAGCAGAACCACTTAGAGAATTTAAATCATCTTTTTTTTTTTTTTTTTTTTTTTTTTACTGAAAATTTGCTCTGAATCGTAAAATGAAAAAAAATGTAATAAAACTGATATTATTTAATTGGAAAAGCCTTTAATTGGTTTTATAAATAAGATTTACTAAGGACAATATTGTATTAAGAAAAAAAAATTTTTTTTTTTTTCAATAAATAATGAATTTTTACAAATTTTATTATAATAATTTATGTATTAAGTTGTTTAAAACTATACATTACTTAGTTTGATTAGGTGATATTGTTATTAAGTGAAAACTATATTTATTTCAAAAATTGAAAAACTCAAGTCATTTGCAACCAATATTTAAAAGAAATTTAAATTTTTTCTTTATGTATATTATACATAAAGAAATTTTTTTTAAATTTCTTGCTCCTGTTTGAAAGTATGGTTGACCATACACAACATAATCAAAAAATAAGAGTGATGACTATAGTAAATTTAAATTCAACATCCCTAAAATTAGATTATAGAGAATATTTTCCAACATTTTTAAGATTACTGAGTGCTTAAAAATTATATAAAAATAGTGCTCACCTGTCATTTTCTTAAATTATGTTTTAACAGATAAAGTCTCCATAGAACATCAATAAATGTGTTGGCACATTTTATCACAATTTTGATAAGTGATATGAGTGACAAATGATGGTGATAAGCACGTAATGACCACCACTATTTGTTTTAAAAAATCCATTTCACTGTTATTTTAAACTTAAGTAAATATTTTTTCAAATCTGATTAATTATATGTTAAATCCGTTAATATTCCTAAGTAAAGTTTCAGAAAAGTATATTTTTGGAAGATTTTTAAAACCTGAGAATTAACTTTTGTTTATAAATGTGTCAAAAATGATAGATTTTGTGAAAGCGACCAAAAAGTTGAGATACCAATCAATATAATTTCTATGTGAAATACACCCGAATATTTTGCTTACTGGAAATAGTAAATTTAATCATTTATCTTTCAATTAAAGCTGAAATGAAAAGCTTCAAGAATGCTTTTTCTTTTTTTAAAAATTCATTTTAAACCTTGGTTATCAAAACTGAATAGAGGTACCTAGATAAATATTAAAGATATATGTCATTTTTTTTATTATTCATGTTTTAATTTGCAGTTGTTTGATTTGTATCAAATAAATACCAAAGTAATATTTTATGAAATTCTGTACAGATAGCAAAAGCCAGAACTGACACTCAATTATAAAACTCTACACTGATGATTTATTTGCATTAGTAATAGTTGTGGAGATTTCTACTTAGTAGTGTTTACATTTCAGTGTTTATCTATTTGTCACTGTCCATTTTAGTTATTTTATTCATTGTTATTTGCTTAATGTTTACCAAGTCTCATTCTAACTATACTTTAAAAAAATTTCAGGATGACTAAACTTAAAATTTTTTATAACCTAAAATGTGCATAAAAAAAAATTAAAAAAAACAACAAAAAAAAACAAAGGAAAAATTACTTTGTTCATACTGTTTGTATTAATTATACACTGGTTCAAAAACTTGAAATCAACTGAGGATATGTGGTCAAGCTATGGAATACCTTGCTCGTAAAATTTGTGAGGAAAAAATAAAGACTTTTGATTTCTAGTTGATTTTGGTTTTTATTTAATTTAATTATAAAAGATTAAAATATGCACACACTCATATAAAGATTTGTTATATAAATAAAATTATATTTTTAATTAAAAAAACATATCTTTTTTTCTGCATATATTTTGTTGCAATTATGTATTAAAACTTAAATTTATTATCTGTTATGAAAATAACCAGCATGATTTCTCCAGAAAGTAAACAGTGTTACTAGTTTTTTATAAAAAAATATACATTATCATTTGAAAATGACACCACCTGACTTTTAGAATTTTTTTTGTCTTTTAAAAATGCAGAAGTACTTGAATAAAGATTTCCTTTCATACACCTCTAGTTTTGTTTCTCTTAAGCCAAAATAAACTTTTTAAAAAATTGGTTTTGTGCCAGGACATAAAAACAAAAACTTTTTTTTTTTTTCAAAACCAAATATATCCAAGTATTCCTTTATTTCCACTCTAATTGATTTAACTTTAAAGTTCCTCTTTTCTTTTTCTGTAATTACCTGGTGCATTTTCCATAGTTGGTTTGTTGGCTCTTAGCCTCTAATGTTTGCATATGTATATGCTTGTCTTGTGCTACAGATAATTTTAGGGGAAGATAGTCCATTTGGAGAGTCAGCTTGTGAGTTGCTTATCTCATCCCCATTCTTATTTCCAGATAATACTGGTGTCATTAAGAAATCAGCCTGCTACATTCACATCCCTTGTATTGTGGATTAAATTTGTATTATACAGATTATAGAAGTAATAGCACAATTGTTGCATGGGCAATATATTCAAAAGGCTAACTAATCTTTGACTAGCATTTAAGTAATTCATGGCAAAATTACCATGGAAACTTGAAAATCAGAATTTTTTGTTCTGGAAAAAGTTATAAGAAACCTTAGTATTTCTAAAGTAACATCTACTAATTTATTAAATTCTTCTGTCATAACTTATTTAAGACTTTTATTATTAATATTTTAGTTAACTATACAGTTAGTAATGTGGGGGATATATGTAGATGTTACAGTCAAAATCAGTATTTCATTGAGCAACTTCATTGTGTTATTTTAAAATTGTGGAGAGATAAAAAAAAAAAAATACAACTGAATATTAGTGAACCAGATACAAACTTTTATTCTTTGAATAAGTTTGGAGGGGCCAAGTTGAGATAGCTTTCTACATTATGAACTTTAATTCATAATAAAGTTAATACAATCATTTTTTGAATGCCAACTTTTTAAAGCAAGCTTTTGTTTTCCCTTTGATTTTCTGAATTACCAATGTTTATAGTACATCAATATTTTTCATTTGGTGAAGTGTTAATCATGTTCTTTCAGGTTGAACAGATCTTTTTAATATAAAATAACTTTCATTGTTTCAATTTCAAACTTAAAGACATATATAGGATTATGTATAGAATTTTTCATATGCTTTCTGATAATGAAAATGGTTTCTGTATAATTGGAAATATGATTTTCTTTGTCAATAAACCTGCTCCTCTCAACCTTTTCAAAACCAAATCTTCATCCTTAAAAAAACAATCCTCCTGGCTGTTTTGTGATACTGTAATGGATTAATGCATTATAGCTTCTTGTAACCTTGCCAGACCTCATAATCTTATTTTGGGAACTGATTCATCAAAGGTTGCAAATATTTTAGAAATCAGTTGTAAAAAGAAAGATATATATCCTGCTGCTCATACTTCACAAACAACCTGGCAAAAACTGATGAAGATAGGTATCAAGGTCCTGTTCAGTAGACCTTTTCCTTAAAGATTCTGAATCTTGAATGCATTGATTAATCAAAAGATGTATACCAATGTGGACCAGATCAGAAATGCATTGCAGCAGATTGTTGACTTCTAGGACTCCAGATTTTATCCTGATTAAATAAATTTACTGCTAGATTGTAGGCAACATCATGCCAATTCTAATAGTGCTTATTTTGACTAAGAAAATTTTGTTTGAGTTATGACATTTTAAAGTTTAATTCAGAATTGCTATTTATTTTGGTCCAACCTGATATAATATAAAACTAAAGTATTTCATTTATTAATGCTTTTTTTTATTTCTTTTAAATATTGGGGAATGGGAAATAGATATCTTCCAACTATTTCTTAATTCAGTTTAAAATTATTCTGAGCAGTAGATTTGTCTAGTCATCTTTGTTTTGACTATACTCTTCAGGGAATGTATAAATTTAAAGTTTTGTCACTTAAAAATTGAATTACAAAAGAGCTTATTACAAAAAGACCACTTTTGTGCAATTAAATCACTAAGGAATTTAATGTGACAAACCTTTTTATTGAATATTAAAAATGAATATAAATGCCAAATTATATTGAATTATCTAGGAAATAGCATATGAAAATTCAATTAAATAGCTGTTATCTTAGGTTGTAAAAGAACTAGTAAATGTCTTTTCCAGAATATATGGTTCTAAGTCCTTATAAATCTATTTAGTCCTATTGATACTAAAGCAAATTTTAAATTAATCATTCTTAATTCTATTTTCCTTTGTAGCTTTTTTATTAGTTTATATGAATTCTGTATTTGCAAAGACTGCTTGCCTTGAATGTATTATCCTCCGGAGTTGCTCCAGTTCATTGTATTGTTGGTGAAATATATATATATATATATATATATATATATATACACACACACACACGCGATAAAAGAAAAATCACCAAAGATTTACTTAGAAATATGCCATTTACTTTTTCTTTCTTTTTTTTTAAGTTGTAACCTATTCTGATGCTTGAAAACTGCTTATATTTGTTCTGAAAGACAATAAGGAAATATATGAACTAAAATTGAATGCAGACAAATTCCTCTTGCCTGCTTTCAGTATTTGAGGATGAATTTTTGTTTAGATAGGATCATGCTGACTATAATATTGAATAATACCATTGAAAACTTTTTTTAATCATTCCAATATTAAACATCTGGGTCATTTGACATACTTTATTCTTAGCACCAAGAATATATGTTGTGACTTGTTTATATACACTGGCAGAAAATAAAAATGTAACTCTAAAGGACAATATCAGGAAGTAAATTCTGAAGAAATTTTTTAAGCCTTCGGCCATCTTCCGATCTAGTAATACTCATATTAGTGTACTATCTATGTTCGAGCTTTTGACAGTGATGTATATTGTGATGATCTCCACTAGAATGCAGTCTTGGTAGGTGTCATGTCATGGAGATGCACATTTACTCTTTTGTTAAGATAGAGCCAATTTGAGAGAGGTTTGATTGTGGACCTTAAATGATCATTTTGGAAAATTGTTGGATGTTATGCATTGGTCATGCTTTGATATTGGCAACTGTGGTCAAATGAAGATTTCTGCACTTGCAGACCAGGTTCTGGGTATCCATGGTAATAGTCAACACAGACTATTAGGAATTGCTTACTTACAGTAGTACTATAAGCATCCATGCGTCTACACAAACTTATGCTAGAACACCATACGTCTTCACTGTTGTCATGTGAACAGCACCTGGGTGATCAAATGGTGCTCTGTAATATTCTACATTCAGTTATTACATTGCTTAGTATTTAATATTTTCACTTTTTTACCACCATTCTTATACATTCTTTTCAACCCCTTTCATTTGTGTTCTTTTATGAATTGGAAAGAACATGCAAACAATATCTTACACCTAATAAAGATTAAATCTGCTTGTACAGTTCTTAATGTTGTATCTGGCTTACTGCATTTAATGGTACTTTTATCAGATTTGCAGCATGTTTTGTAAGGGAAAATTTATAATTTGGGTGTGTTCAGAAAAGTTTTCAAATTCCTTCTCTTGTCAAATAGTAATTTGACAGTCAGGCTTACAGAATTTCTCTCTCTTTCTCTTTTTTTTTTTTTTTTTTTTTTTTAATAATAATGGTATCATAATGCCTGGATCAGCTTCAATCAATGGCTTTGGAGCATATATTTTCCTCCAGTATGTTTTCAAATCAAATGACTATTACCCAATAGTTAAACAAATGGACAAGATCTGTTGTATTTCAACCTAACTTGCATTCAGCATTGTTATCGTTTCAAGTTAACTTTACATATTTTTAAGGAACTGAGCATCGGTACAAGTATTTAGTGATTTAATTACTTTTCTTTGACAACGAAGGAAATTCTCATCATTTTTATTGTGAAATTTTCTAATTTATCAATTTTAAGATCTTGGTTTTGTTTACCTATCTTGATTCTTTCCTATTTTTGTGCTATATTTTTGGTTGCTGCTTTAGATAAGACTTTAGCTTTAATACAAAGGATGTATGAGTGACATAGATAATGGCTCGAACTAAGAGATCCGAGTTCCAGTTGATTTGTTACATTCACTTGTTTGGGTTTTAAATAACCCACAAATGGTTGATAAAACATAAAGAACAAATCAATCCATTCCGTATTGATATTTCTATTAAGAGAATACTTTTCACTTAAAACCATTTTTCTTTGTGTACAGAAGATAGTTATAATCTTCCCTAAGTTTAGTTTTATAACTGATCTTGATTGGAGGGTATATGAATCATGGAAAATATAAAGTAGCTGCTTCATATATTAAAACAGCATAAAGGAAATTTTCAATTTCAAATTATTACTGTTTGGTAGGCTGTAATAGGCTATAAGAGTCTTTTTCCTGTCTGTTAGTTTTTTTTAATTTTTTTTTTTTTTTTTTTTTTTTTTAAGCATTCTAATAACTCAGATGACTGCTACTTGAGAGAAGTTAATGGACAGAAATTCCTAACAAAAATTTATTCTATTTAGTTATCACAGATTTTACCACTGTTTACAGAAAGCTTTTTTCTCATTTGTAATTGTAATTTACTTAGAGGATCGTAAGCTCCTCTTCAATCTGTTACATGCAGTTTGTTATATTGCAGCTTTTGTAAGTCGAGATGGAAGATTTAATGTGGAACAAGACGACTTGATACTGTGGTTGAAAAATGGTTAAATATGAAATTTCCTTTAAATTGTATGCTTTTGATTCAAGTTTCTGTACTAAACCATTTGGTTGCTTGGTTAGGTTTTCTTAATTTGTTAACTTGTATACCCTGTCTAGTTTGCATTTACATAAGGACTTTCTTCCTTATCCCAGTCATAATGACAGGAAGGAAATGATGACTTTCTTGTTCCCAACCCAAACCCAGATTTTCAAATTCTCATATGCTATTAATTGTTCCATATCTCTTTTTAAGGAATAAATCTTCATGCACCTACTTAGGGTTTCAGTTCATTCATAATTGGTTTATTTATAAGCTTCATCCATTATAAATTATTATTTTGCAACACTTGAGATATTCACACATTCACTATATATAAAAACTAAATAAATTAGCCAAAGAATGACTGAGAAGTTCTTAATGATATTTTTATTTTTTTATTTTTAATCATTTCTCAATAATTTTTTTTTTTTTATAGAAAGGAATCATTATTTTAAAAATTAAAAATATACACTTTTGTACCCTATGATACCTTGAAGAAACAGATGCTGCCAAGCCTCTCATTACCATAACTAGTTTTTGATTTTTTTTTTTTTCTTCCTGCATATTCCATTTGTGAAAATTATAAGGAAAGTCTGTCATTCCTTTCTTCAAGTTACAACACTCCTAGAATTTTTCTTCAGAATAGTCCAGAAATATTTTATTCAAATTAGATCTTGTCAGCTTCATTATTTTCTCCAAGCTTTTTTTTTTCAGCTGCTATATTGCCAAAGTCATTGGGATTTTTAAATGGTTCATCTTCTTTCAGTATTGCAGTCATAACTTTAAAAAGAATTAAAAGAAAATAATTTTTGCTTTTCTGACATTTCTCAAAAAGATGTTATTGTGTTTTATAAACAATGAATTGTTGAAACATTTCTATATCATGTCAGTATAAGTGTCTGGTAAATGTTCATACATAAGGAGGATCTGGAAACTTTCTGCCTCAACCCACTTCCCAAAAACTGACCAAGTAACAGATTTTTTTTTTAATCCCTTGGTCAGGCCAGGAAATATTTCTAGCAGCCCCCTGTGAATCTTCTTTCTGAAGTTGACATTTTTATTTCTTGAAATTCTAATTGCTGATGTTCTACCATTCTCAAAATAGGCTTTGTACAGTGTTAAAGAGCATAAGAATCCATTATATACTCTGTAAGTTTAAAATGATCTATAGAAACAATGTTAATAAAAATATTTTAATTTTATTTAACCAGGTGTTATACAAATATTTGTAAAATCTTTCTTAATCTAAATGTGTAAATGTAATCAAAGCATATATTTCTTTTTGTTTATTTACAAACCTTTTCTCTCTCTTTCTCAATTCAGGCCGTGTTCATTCTGCTGTGATTAGTTGCATCCACAAAGATTCAAGGAGTGTTACTGTGGAATGGTTTGAAAAGGGTGAAACCAAAGGCAAAGAGGTATGCACTAGTTTTAAGCTTGCATGAATGTAGCATTTATAATTTCAGTGGATCTAAATTTCTGTAAGCATTTTACCCAGGTAATTAAAGTCACCGACTTCTCAGTGAAATTATGCTTCAAAATATGATTTTCTTATTGTAAAATATCATATATTCATTAAAATGTAGCTACATTTTGTGTAATATTTGTCTAAAGTTTCAGCTAGTTGTCTTGTTAATTAATATTGAAGGTTTTTGTATTGCTTGATGTAAAATTATCTATTTCTAATAATTTAGAATTGATGAACATTTTAATAAGGTATATATTTACAGATAATAAAAATGCATTTCTTTTAGATGTTTACAATTCTCTCGATTTGAAGTTGCTGATTGATTCTATTTATTCTGATAAAAAAAAAATCCTTCTACTTTTAAAAATATGAAACTTTTTCACTTAAGTTTCATATAGTATTTTTAGAAACAGTAATATAGTTTTATTCTTGTAAAATCGCAATGGAATGGTGTTGGTGATTCGATTTGTTTTGCCTAGTATACTATAACTGAGAATTTCCATCAGATATTGATGAAGAAATGTCCTTGTTGGTTATTGATTCTCAGTTTTATTGATGAAATAGGAAGGAGATTTTTCACTGGTCAAGTTCAACAGTCAGCTATAGACTGATTTGTAGATCTAACTTGCATCTGTTTTCATGGATATTTTCTCTTTATCAGTTTCTAAGAAATTAAACCATATTTGCAATATGCTACAGAAAAGTAGTTGGGTTCTACGTTTATTCTATGACTCACAACTGTACAAGGCTGGGGCATTCAGCTTATTTCATATGGAGCATACACAATAGCTTCATGCAAGGTGTAGTACCTATCAGCTTCCTTTTGGCCAGTTGCCATGATATTTTAATATGCAAAGAGGGTATCTTACATGGGATAAACAACTTCAGAAATTTTGATTGGGTCTCTCTCTCTCTCTCTCTCTCTCTCTCAACTGTTTCAGATAAATTTGTAATAACTAACCATAAAGGGCTGTTATGAAAGGCATTTTGATGTAACAATATATAACCCAACCTTTCTCCATCAGGAGTTATGCCAAGAGCAAAAGAATAGAAAGATGACTTCAAATAAGATTTGTTGAGGGAGGACTAATATTATGCCAAGATATAAAATTTAGTTTAGTCTAGCACAGTATCTTAATTGTAAAATGCTGTACCGAGAAAATTGTTAAAAAAATAATTGTTCAAAAGTAATTATTTGAAAAACATTTCTTTGAATTGTAAATTGTTTGAATGATAATTGAAAGGGCAATTATACTAAATGATAATTATTCACAAAACCTATGTTTGAAATGGGTATATGGTCTTGGTTTGGGAGAGTCTATGCTGATTTACCTAGAACCAATAAAGGATGGCATAGGGCTTTTTTGTAGCAAGTGTCATCCCATCATCCCACAATATGGAAATTCTTAGATGTTCTTAAAAGAGAACAGGATTTGCATGAAATTCATATTGCAAAAGTAAGAGCAGGTTGCTAAAAATATCAAGAGTGCCAAGAAATAATGCAACATAAATCGAAAACTTCAAAAATTAGTGACATCCTTTAATAAGTACTCTTCACTAGTCAACTTTTTGCATACAGTATCATATCACTTAAGGTTATAAGGATTTTTTCTTACTGAATTGTTTTATTAGCGATATTGGCATTTTGAATAATTATCATTTAGTATAATTGTCCTTTTGATTAATTTTTTATTTAAACACTTTACAATTTGAATAAATGTTTTCCAAACAATTTTCACATAATTGTAAAATGCTCTGTAAATCAAACTTGGAACATCAGCAGTCTGAAGGACTAGATTACTAACCATTGCTCTACAGCAGGTACTCAGATTATATGATATTTCTTGATCAGTTTGCATAACTGAAAGTATAATGGAGTAATACACACACACACACACACACACATATATATAAATAAATAAAAAGAAAGAACAGTAAGATATAAAATCCAGTGTTCTTATAGATATTTTATTTTTACACAATAGTGCTCAATGTAAATTTATATATATAAATGTGTCACTTAGCTGATTGATGATATATTCAGCACCCTGACTTCAGAATTTCATAGACTAACCTTTTTTGTAATTCTTGTCCACTTGTCAGGAGGTATCAGCAATTGATTGTTGATTTTTCTCATTTTCATATTGAGTTAAAAGATAATTTATGTGCTTTTTATTAGTGTTGATTTTTCTTTTTTCTTCTTTGTGTATATGTGTGGTTAACCTATAGTTTATTTTTCAAAATTCTATTTGTATTAGTATAATTCCCTAATGAAATCCATTATATCACTCTTAACAAACTTTTCCCTTGTAACAGTAACATGCAAACAAGCTATTTTTTAATATTTAATAAACATTTACTTTTTCAAATTGTTTTTATAAAAAGAATTGCATAATTAGCTTTTATGCTAAAAAAAAAATAGTTACTTTTAAAAGAATTCTAAAGTATTATTTTCTTTAATTCTTTCAGATTGAGATTGAAGCTATTTTCAGCTTGAATCCTGATCTTGTAGATATGGATAGTGGAAAGACTGCCTCTCTCACCAAGGTAAGTAAACTTAATTGTAATAATTTATTTTCTCTTTCTTTGAATGAAACACATGACAAGTGATTCTCTCTCGTTCATTGTGAATTTGCTGTTTCACCCACATGCTTTCCTCCTTATTTTGGTTCCAGTGCAGTGTTGTGTCTGCCTGAGAAACAAGTGCAATTTGTTGTGCTGTTGTCATTGCTTGGAAACAAACACTTTGCACTGCCAAATTTGTTCATTTTGTATGATTCACTTGACTAAAATGAATATACTTGTAACTTTTTAGATAACCTGATAAAAACCATTTACAAATACAAAATTTATAATATTAAGGTATTCCTTCTGTCAGATGTAATAGGAAGTATTTAACATTTTTAGATTTTTAACTACTTTCCTTTTTTAAAGTTTGGACATATGTGAATTTGTTCAGAAGTTGATGGATTCACAAAAAAGAAAAATGTATCTAATAATGGTATTGATATGGGGAAAAAAAAAAAATTAAACTAACAGTAAACTGAAAATTACATTATTAATGTCGCAACAGTTTTAATATTCAAAATTCAGATGTTTTTCATTTTGTGATAATGGTTTAGATGTTATGAGGTGGAATTGACAAACCTATCATGTAAAGAAAAGTGGATACTAGTTGAGGGTCTTGACACAAAAGAAGACATTTTTGAGACCTGTGTTTTGCATGAACAAAGTAGTCATAGTCATCGATGATAAAAAGGGAGAAGAAAGTATGACCAGTGTTCCATATTCATTTTTCTGAGCCAACATGCAATTGAGATGAATATCAAGAGCATTTGAAGTAAAGAAGAGTTTGACAAACTGCAAAGTTTTTTGTTTGTTTTTGTTTTGTTAAACGAATCATTCTGTTTCAGTGGTAGAAGTGAAGACAGGAAGAAAGCTCACAAAAGCTAATTGTGAAACTACATATCATTAAATAAATTCTTGAATTTTTTTTTTTTTTTTTTTTTTTTTTTTTTTTTAACTAAAATTTAAAAATACAGAGGAGAAATTTGTATCTTAGTCTATCAAACATGAAAATTTATTAAATTCAAGTTTACCTAAGTTAAACTTTACATTAGATTATTTGTTACACTGAAAAGTAGAAAATCTATATAGTTAAGACTGAGTTAGAGATGTTTGACTCTAGTAGGGTATACCCGACCTCTCCAAAAAAACAAAACAAAAAAAACAACTGGGCTATTATATACTTGTGCTATGTGTGATACAATTTGAAATAAGAGATAAATTGGCCCTGCAAATCAGAATCCCTTACACAGGCTTGAAAGAAACAATATGCAAATTCATAACCAAAAAAATGGCAAGAGTCCTGGAATAAGTGTGTACAAAACAAATTCCAGAAATCCAACCCACTATTGGAGGATGGCCTCCAGAATATGGAAGGATAATAAGAAAAGAGATAGTCTTAGCTAGACTTCGCATTGGCTATACTCACCTGACCCACGTTTTTCTCCTTAAAATATGGAACCTCCAATATGTACAGTATGCCAAGAACCATATGCCATCAAGCATATACTTATAAACTTTAACCATATTCAAGAAAAATTCTATAAAATTGTAATAGACATGAATAAGCTTTTCAGACAAACCAAACTGAATAACATCTTTTACAAAATAGGTAAGGTTTTAGATATAATCTCTCACCATCAAAAATAAAAATATTCTTAAAACATTAACTAAAAGCTACAAACTTACAAATCATAAGTATACTAAAAGGATTTGGCACTAAAATGACCTACAGAGGTTGATGTGCCATTAAACAAGAAAAACCAAACCAAGAGATAAATTGGATAAAATCAAGATCATTTAAATATGACTTACTGCATATTTTTCTCTTAAAAATTATTCTGCCTTAAATTGTTCAAGTACAGTGGGTTAATCATAATGACTTGATGTTGCAATTTGAGTTACATGAAAAAGTAGTGGAAATTAGAAATTATAACTGTCTGAAGATTTGATACAAATTATTATTTAATGAATTATTAGATTTAATATCTTCATACAAGAATGATTAAGTCATCAAATGAAGAAATAATGTTTGATAGGTATAATTAAAATAATTTAGCAATGTTGTGTCAAGTTCCACCTGATAACTCACTTGCTTCTGATACTTTTGTTTATTGCTATACAAATGTTTGCTGGTTCACAGTATCCTTTTCAGAACGTTTAGTTAATAAAATTCAACAAAAATCCCATCTCATCCAAGTATCAACTTCAAATATTTATTTTTGTAAATTTTTTACTCCTAAGTGGCTTTGACATTTTTTATTTAGAGCATTTATACTTAAAACAATTTTTGATTTCCCATATAACAATTCCTATAAATAAAAAGAAATAATTTGGAATTTTCATCAATTAAAATATAGTTTAGGTGATAGTGTTATCTATTACTGTGAAATTAGCTTATTTCAAACAACAATGAAAAAAAATCTTTATAGATGACAGCTATTTATAAATAGAATGGAGAGATTCCCTTCATGTGTTCAACTTATTTTTATAAAGTTCAAAATTTTCTTTTCATTTGGTTAAGCAAAATGCTTTTTTATTTCTTTTATTTTTTTATGAGATGATGATGAAAAGTTCTTGGCTCATATTTCCAAAATCTGTATTCTGATGTAGAGTTATTGAAATATTGATTTTTCTGAAGTGGCTCAGAATGAAGTATATAATTAGATTTTTAATTGAAAAGTTTCAAAAATGCTTATTAATGAAAAATCTTTTTAAATTAGTAAGAATTTATGAAATATAACCAAGTATTTTCAAAATATTTTAGTACTTTGCTGTTAGTAATGCAAAAGATTTTAGTTGATATACTTCTTCAACAAAGGACCAAACTGCAGAGTATTGCCTTTACAATTTTTTATCAAGAATTCTTAATTTTGTCAGATTAAGAAAATACTAAATTAGAACTTAAATATTTAAAAAATCTGATGAGGAAAAGTAACTTCATAATCATCTAAAATTGTTGACATTGTTTTGGCTGTTTTGAATCAATTTGAAATGCTATGTTGAAATGTTCTATTCAGTGTGAAAATGACAATTATTGTGTTATTATGCCATCACTATCATCATTATTTTGTAACAGTTTATTTACCTATATAGCAATTGAAAACCATACCACATTGATTGTATAGAAGGTCATGATGACTCTTAAAAATTTATTTACAGTTTGAACAGCTATAAATTAATGGGATTGTATTTGGTGCCAGTATTAAACCTCCCAGTAACAATATTTGATGAGAAATCATTTAAAATAGTTATTTGCATTTCAACCATTGTGTTTGAAATTAATATTTTTGTCAGTATTCTCGTAATCAACTGACTATATAGCCTGGAGCTCATAAAAAGGCTTACAAAAGCACAAGTGGAATGTACTTTTCTGGTATTGTTATTTGATCATATGATTGTTTGAATTGTAGCATTAAAAAAGGTTTAATATTAAGACTAGCTTTAATTATTTGTAATCGATATATATTTTTAAAATATCATTTCAAATAATGCAGTCTTGGCACAAAAATGGTAAATAACTTATATTTTGAAAGCAGACGTCCTTTCAGATTGTTTGGAGCCTGCTTAGACACCTCCATTTAGACTTAACATTCCAAATATTTTATGCTGGCAAATAAATTTTGATTCTTTGTGCTGAACTACACTGAACCGCATCCCTACTTGTGTAAGCATTTCCTTACATTGACCAACTTGCTTCAATGGACAAAGGTTTGTTTCATTTATTGCACACTTTGTCATCAAAGGATTCATGTGGTGATGAAAATGGTGATGATGATGATGATCTAACCGAAAATGATGCTGTTAGTATAGAAGATGACAGTTCTGAGAAGAAATCAGATGTGTCTAGAGGCTCCAACAAATCTGCCAGAACCAATACTCAAAAAAGGGTAACTAAGTTGTTCCACAGCATGTGTTCATTCAAGCTGCATGCTTTTGTTGTGTTTGCTGTGTCCTGTTTGCTGTGCTGCTGTTTTCTCTTGCAGTTCATTTTTCACTTGCCTCTAATTTACACCTTCACATTGTTTTATTCCTTGCACTTCTCAGCCTCTACTATAATCATAATTTAGACCACTTTATGGAAATCCTGCTTCCTCCTCCTCTTCGTATCAATCTGTATAGTCACACTTTTTTTATTTTACTGCAAAATAGCACATAGTTAAATCTTAAAACATAGATGATTGCTGAATTTAGTAGTAAAAGATACATTTAAAAATAGTATGATATATTAGGTACACTGTGATTGCTGTCTTTGTTTAAAAATGTGTGAATTTATTGCTAATATATCTTGTAGCAAAAGAAAAACTTATAAATATTGAAATATTGCATATTTAACTAGTATTGTACTGCCCCTCTGCTTATTCCATTTAAAATTTATCTATTTTGTTTCTGGTTTCCTTTTTTCTTTAATTTTCTTTCCTTTTTTCACTTTTCATAAAGCAAACTGTAGTGTATGTGAATAAGTTTGACTTTGAAAGTAAATGAAGTTTATTATTTGAATACAGTCATTATAGATATTTCCCATGTGTTGATAGTTGTTTGGGTTTTATAAGTGTCTGAGGAGTAACAAGAAGTTTGAATAAAATTAGGTATCCCAAACTAAAATTTTATTTTCAATATATCTAAAAAAAAAAAAAAAAAATTTGATGCAAGCAAGAAGAGGTTTACAAAATATAAAAAAATGATGGCAAATTGATTTTGGTAGCTCAATTAGCAACAAAGTTATGACCATTGGAATTTAGTCAGTTTTTCATCTAATGTGCTATTGGACCAGAAACCAATTTCAATAGTGTATGACTAAAGAGGCATGCTTCAGACTAGTTAAAAATAATTGTAAATGTAATGTCATATAGGTAGTCTGGAAGTAAAAGAAATATATCAATCATTATTAGATCAGACCAGCCTAAACATTTGGGGGGAAAAAAATTGCATTATCAAAAACAAAATAGCTAAGGCATGACACAAAAGTGCACTTTTGACCATTCATATAAGTTTCATTTCAACAGTTAATGCCTTGCAACTTGTTCTGGGTCTGTTGTGGAGTTATTTCCACAATAGAACTTGTAGTCGGACTAAATGCGTCCTAAATGGGGTAAACGTACAGAAACGTTAGGAACTTGTAAATAAGTGTTACGCAGAGTAATCGAGTTGTGGTCGCTGATAACTTACTCCTTCCTCGACTACCTACTGACTCCTACTTATAATAGGTGGGAGAGTCTATTATCTAGACCAGGTGTCTTTCACTATAACAGGGTCATAGTACAAAAGAGATTTTTTTTTTTTTTTTTTTTTTTCAGTAGTACATAAATAAAAAAAATTCATATTTATATCATGTAAAAATAGCCAGAAGCGTAATTTAACAAGTCAAAAGTATACCAGATATATGAAATCAACTGATTATTAAAGACAAGACATTGCTCTACAAGCTGTAATTATTATTATTATTATTATGTGTTGAATTTCTATGGTATTTTATTCTCTAAAGTTTTCAACTTAGAAATTTTGTGTGAAAAAACAATTTCAAACCCTATCTAAAGCTCACCAAACTGATGAGCATTGTTTTTTTTTCTTTAAGATGAGACTATTTTGATATGTGTAAGAAGACACAATCTCAAAGTGCAACAAGTTTTAAAATCACTACCATGAAATTGTCAACTACGAAAATGCATAAAAAGTGTTGGCCATCATTGAAATTGTGACATAATTTAAAAGATCTGAAATAAAAACAAATCCTCACATAAGAATTGTCACTTTAAAAAGTGAAGATTAAATTTTATTTATGTACTAATTTTATCAAAATAACCGAGAAAATAAATGAGATATCAGCATCTGAAATGGAAGGAAATTTTGCTATTTTGACACATTTTCACACCCCAAACTATGGCAGTTTGAGATACTTAATAAAATGAATGTATGAACTTCTAAGAGACTATGACTGGCATAAGTGTTTTGCCAGCCTTTCACATGTGTGCATTGTTTACATACACTTGCATATTCCAGCACATTTGCTTCACCTTCAAATGGTAGAATTACCTGAATTCTCATATAAATTGTAATACTTCTTTCATTGAGGTCAATTTCTAAATAAAGGTAAATATCAGTTTTATTTATAACTTTCACCACATTGCTCAACACCATTCTTTCAGATTATTTCCAACATTTTAATCAATCTGATTATCAAGACTTGATCGTTGTAGCCTGATTGGAAAACACTAATTGATATTATGAAATTAAAAGTAATATATAAGAATTGATCCAGAATGGGTTATGAATATCTAAATATATTTTGATTTATTTTTCTGTGAGTATTATTATTTTTGTATTCTATGCACCTTTTTCTTATCTACCATTTCATTGATAATAAATTTAAGTAGTCTTGATGCTTTGTTAGTTTAGAAGATGATACTGATCATAACACATAAATATGTACATGGTTACTCCAGTTTTTGAAGATATGTATATGAATTTAATAAAAGATGTAAAAGTCCTGAAAGAAGAGCTTTGAGAAAAATATGAATAATGTTGACTTTTCTTGACACATCTACTTAATAAATCTGCTGTTAGCATTGATGTCTGCTTCAGTCTGAAACATTGACATGCCCAAGTCATATGATCTTCATTTATTTTGGACATTGTGCTATTTATGGCAGACTTCAGAGATTTTATAGTATTATGGGGGAGTTGATTGGCTTCCCTCTCAATTATGCCCCATACGTAGTAGTTCAACAGATTCAGATTGGGAGAGCTAGAAGGCCTTATGTTTGGAGTGACATGATTGGGAGGATTGTAACTCATAGGCCTTATGAGATAGTGCAGTCTCTTGTTGGTAGGTGTACAATACTCTTTTGCTCACACTCTTTATCCAACAACCTTCTTCAACAACACCTTATAATCAGCAGCAATGACCCTCAAGTCGTGAGTAAACAATTGAGGAGGTATGACATCACCCTCATTGTTCACAACTCCCAGAACCATCTCTGCATAACTGTCATTCCTTTGGTTGCTCTTGTGGTCTTAATAAAAAAGTTTTTCTCATCAGAAAAAAAACAAAGCTTTCCAGGCTTGTGATGTTTCAGTTTTTGCACGGATACGGATCAGACAGTTATCTTGTTTTTGCAGATATGAATTGGTCTATCTGCATGACATAGGACTTATATTGAAGATCCTTATGCACAATTCTTCTGATGGAGTGCCTTAAAGCTGAGCTCTCTGACATTGACATTCTGGAGGTTCTTATCAATAATTTTCTGCACCTTTCATACAAATTTGGGTATTTTGATAGTATTAGGACCCTTAGATGCTGTTTTACATTTGGCTACTTCTGTAAAATCTCCATCAGCAGTTTCCAGCACTTTTTAAAATTTGACAACAAACAACTATGCCACTTTCTGGTAGTGAGCAAGCTCTGCCTTTAAGGCAATGATTAGTGTACCTTTTCATTTGCTGAGTTAGCTTGATATTTGTCATCATTTATCTGAAAGAAATGATAATAGGAACAAGTTATAAAAAAAATTAGAGCAATTACACAATAATTGAGCAACCCTATACATTTGCCAGAAAATTATGTTCATGGTAAATTAGGATTAATTTTTCCCCTAATTAGTTTAACTTTATTTGTTTTAAGAAATTGGCAATTGATTTGAATATAAAGTAGTTTGTTAATTCTGTTTTCTATAACACTCTTGTTGAAAATATTTCTGTACCTATTCTGTGATAAACATAAATATCTATTAGTATTGAAAAGTTAAAAAAAGTTAAATTTTGTGATTTGAAATCTTATGTCATAATTACAAAGCTTTTTCCCCCTTTGTGTGTGTGTGTGTGTGTGCGCACGCACACACACGCACACACACACACACACACACACACACACACACACACACACACCAAATGTAGGTTTCATATCAATGAAAATGTTACAGACCATTAACATTATCAAACTGTGATATTATTTTAGCAAAGTTGTGCTTTATTAGCTCATGATGAAAAGTAGCATTTGTTATTTTATCACCTTTTTTTTTTTTTTTTTTGCTTGAGCTAATACATTAAGTATCTTTTTTTTTTCTTATCTATTCTTTTGTTGGGTTCCTCCCTCACTTAGGAGTAGATTGTTTCTTGGTATGATACAAAATGAATGGTATGGAAATTGTAGTGTTTTATATTATGCATATTAATAAATGCTAAATCAAACATGAAAGTAATTTAGCAGAAACATAACTCTTTCATAATTATTCTAAATTGGTTGTTTTTGAAACTTTTAACAATATCAAATCATAAAAAAATACATTTGCAAAAAACTCAAAATTTCCACTTTGAATTTAAATAACTTTCCAAAAAATAAATTCTGAATGAGTAGATAAAAAAGAATACCAACAAGAGATATGTGACCTAATACAAATAATATTTTCAAATATTATTTGTGTGTTAGGTCACATATCTCTTGTTGGTATCCTTTTTTATCCACTCATTCAGATATTTTTTTGTTACTATTTTCTACATTTATATTGAATTTGTATGTTTTATAATTGTTTTGATTATTTTTGAAGTTTTTTAAAATATTTGCATTAATCCATTTTCATTTTGATATTAATCTTTAAATATAAGAGTATTAAACTGAAACATTAAAAATTAAATCATTGTTTTTATTGAAGAAAATAAAAGCAATATTAATCAAATAACTTCTACCAGTTAATAAATTTTCATGATATTTTTGGTTTAAGATATTTTCTGATCTGTCATTGCTACATAATTTGGATATGAAAAGGAAATTTAGTTTTTATATGTATTTGTTGTATTAGTGATTTACATTTCATATTTGTTAATTTACAAGATTAGACATTAACTTCCATACTGCAGTTTGTTTATGCTTTATTTAATTATTCTACAGTGATGTTGAATTTTGAATCATTATTTGAAGTTTCACCCGCGGTGAATGCTCATCCCCATGTATATTAATGGTGTGCATTCACATCTGGTATCACAGTTGTCTTCGGATAATGCATTGAGAAATACCAACAACATGGGCTTGGTTCTTCTATTTACTTTAAAATTAAGTCTTGTAAAACTGGTGTTTGAAAGGAAAATTTGTTTGACAAAGAACAAATTTAAATATATTAAAAAGCAATTCATAACACACACACACACACACACACACATATATATATATATATATATATATATATATATATTACCAAAATATAATGATTAAAAAATCAGCTAAACTGGTTTATTGGTCCTCTCTCATCAGAGAAAAAATCAGAAACAAAAAAAATGTGCACAATGACGAGAAAAAAAACAACAAATATAATTAAAGGCTAATTTACCTTTAAATTCACCAGCCACTTCTGCTTACAGTAAGATGGCTGGTAGGACTTAATGTACACTGATTCCAAAATTTTCAAGTGATAATCAGAATTAGCCCTACTCATCACTGAGAATATGTTCAGCTATTGCTGATCACCTTAATGTATCTATGTAAATTGTCGACCCTTCCCTTGTGGATATTGACTGTTATGTGTTGGTTGATCTGTGCTTCCAATCTTCCTGTTCTGCCTACATAGTCAGCATTGCACTGACATCTAAATTGATAAATTACAGAACTATTCTGATGGGTAGACAGAAGATTATTCTAGATTGGTCTCAACATAACTTTAATGTTCAACTGAATAGCTTAGATGATTGATAATAGCCTCACTGAGTATCCCTCAGCTAGCTTTCATATTTGTGGTGACTTCAGTATTCACCATAAAGAGCGGTTAGTCCACTCAAACAAACCTGAAGAAGGCAGATACTGCCAAGACTTCTCCATCACCTATGACTTGGCACAGATCATTAAAGATTCCACCCGTGTTCTCAGGCGAACCTCCTTGGCCTGAGCCTCATATCTTTCCCTTAAAAAATGCTTCACTGAAGTTTTATCCCTACTGGGCACTTCAGATCATTCCCTAGTTAGTGTCAAAGTTAATGCCAAACTAAAGGCAACATCATCTTCCATTAAAATGATTTTTCAGCATACTGAAGCTTATTGGGACAGCTTCAAATCTTACATAGCAGAAGCTTCTCTCTCAGCCTTCTTCAAACATACCACCTCCAAAATTGCTGCTCTCATCTCGGAATGGATCCTTTCTGGAATGGAAAGTTTTGTACTCCAGAAAAAAATTTCACCTTTGAATGTACTGTAGCTGTGCTACAATATTTATATCAGGGAATGATATAGTAGGATATTTGTTGCGTTCAGATCTGCCTACCGTCATTGCAAGAGAGATCTAGAAAATGCAAGGAGTAGCTATGCACAAGCAGCCAGAGTCAAAAGTAAATGACTTGGATCCCGGGAGTTCTGGAAAATCTTCAACCAAATTCTGAATAGAGGATCAGTGCCTAGTATCATAAATGAACCCGAGGTCATCTCATCCTCATCACCTTTTTTCCACAATCTTTGCCTCTAACTCAATGTGAGACAATAAAGACCATCACCTTTGTGACTTCCTTATCTCACAAAGCACAATCTCATTTTTATATTTTTATCATAGCCTGGGAAATCTCAAGAATTATCAAGTCTTGACTCTAAGAAGGCTACTGATCCAGATAAAATCTCAGTGGTTGTACTTAAGAATATTAACCCTGAGTTATCTCCAATCTTAGTGAAACATTTAATACCTTAAAAACCAAACTAGTGATGTTGCATCATCACTGAGTGGATTCTGAATTTTCACCTATCATGATGAACAGGTGTTCTCTCTGAGGTCCTGTGCCTTATGCGCATATTGGAGCTTAAACTCAATCCAGACCTAAAATGGAATTCATACGTACAATCCAGTAAAGATACTGGAAAAATGGTTGGTTTCCTTGTTCCGCTCCAGTAAGTACCTAACTCCTCCTGTTATCCTATACCTTTAAGCCAAATCGGGCTGAAAATGGAATATTGCTGCCATATAGGAACAGGAACCACCCAATTTTCACTTTCCAGTCTTAATAATCCAAAAGCATCTCTGTGTCCTTGTGGATGATGAATTATTTTCTGCCCTACAACCCTTTTCCCCCACAGATGAAACGTCACAAGCCCCCTTACTGCTCTATTGCTATTTCAGTGGAAAGTGTTCAAGCAAACTACATTCCTTAGTTCTACAAATTCTAACCTTCACTGCTAAAATGTGCAATGCCATGCACATTGTAGCATACCATCCTCATTCTCTTCATATTCCATTGGTGAGATGTAAGTTCCCCTCAAGTAACTTCTCACAAACTGCTATTTTGTGAATTGACTTCCACATATCTCCATAAATTATGCTTCTTACTTTGTTACTCTTTACTTCAAGTGGAGCTTAGGCTTTCTATGGGGTGAACATTATTATAAAAAAAAACATAGGTCAAGTATCAGAAACAATGTATGGATTGACAGAAAAATAACCGCTTCTTACAGCAACTGAAATTTGCCTAGCAAAACTCATTTCACCAGTACATGCAAATAGATAGGACATTTCTGGGGATCAATGGGCCTAAGCTTACAAAATTCTTTCATTTTTTTTTATTTTTTTTTTCTCTATTGTTTAACTCCATGATACCCAAAAGATAATCATTCTCACTCAGAAACTTTCTAATAAATTCAATTTCAAAATTTAATTTTGTTAAGAGCATATTACCAAAGATCAATGAACCATGGTTTTAATCAAGTTGATTTTCTGCTATTTAAAATAGAAGGAACTTCACTAGGTATATAAAACTGTAAAGGTTGGTTTCTGGTATACTGATGTTAAAACACATTTATCTGATTTGTATAACATGACTTTAAGAAAATGTAACAGAGAATCAAGTCAACCTGATAAACTACGAGTTGATTGTACATGGTGCTGTAAGCATCAGAAGTTGTCCTCTTCCACAATGGGCTGTGCAGAGAAGACTTTCTACTTAAAGTAGGTGGCGCTGACTATTTGCATATGAACAATACTGGACAGGTATTAGCCAGTAGTCAGCGTGATTCTGGGAGTGGGAGAGCTATATAACGCCAGATTTTTTTTTTTTCAGTCAAAAGAGCACTCTTAACGTGTGGTTGTGCAAAAACCAGACAAGACGAACGCAGAAAAGGAAGAAGACCATTGTTTCCCTTTTCACATGTGAAATGCAACACTGAATGCAATATATTCAGTACTTGATGGAAAACCCCATCCTTATTTTCAAATGCAAGAAAAAATGATGTCTATATATCTAACATAATACTTCAATGCATGCAAGTAAATCTTGCTTAAAAACAACAACAAATATATTGCCATTGTCTACTCTAAAGGACTTCCCATTGCTATCTCATCAATTACTCTATATCTGATTTTATTAAAGCTAAATTCCACAGACATAGTGGCAAACATCATCAATTCCATAAAGACAGTTTCAAGAATATGTGTCTGACAAACGGTCATGATACTATGCATCGGTGTTTATTGTAACGGTACACAGGTGAACATGCTACTAATATCAAGTAAGCACATAAACTTATCCTCAGCACTGAAAAGACAGTTCTACATAGTTTGCAAATGTAAATTTGTCTTTAACACAATTGTATAAAATTCCAGCACAGGCTGCAACAACACAGCCAACCACTTTGCCAACTTGCGCTGCACCAATCTTACCATAGATGAAATCAGATGCAAAGGAACATTATCTTTGAGATTTTGGTAAACCATACAATCTTGGTTCTATGGAACCCACCAGCCTAATAGCTTTATAAATGCAGAAGGACTTTATTTTTAGCCAAACTGAGTAAATGCTTTCAAAAGTTCAAAAACGGTTTTGCAGTTTTGTCACTCATAAATTAAAGAGAATTTCCATGTTTTTGGAAGTTTTGTATTTTGACATGGCTTTGGACATTGTAATGATGGGTGTCGTAATACACATTTTTGTGCACCATCTAAGTCTGAGCTTTAGACAATGACACATGCAGTAAATTTCAGTGTATTGAAAGCATCTAAATCAAATAGTTTTTATGACGTGGAGATGTACACCTACTCCCCACCCTATTTTTTCTCCTCTTTAGAGCCATTTGAGAGGTGTTGTCTTGTAGGCCTTTTGAGGAGCTAGTGTATATGCTAGATGTAATGTTGGTACTTCACTGTTGGCAATAGCGCTCAAATAAACATTCTTATATTTGTAGACCAGATTCTAGATAGTCATATTGTAGCAGAAAAGATGTAATTCAGTAGCATAGACACTAGAAACACCCTCGCAACGAATTCTGGTTTAGTGCGTAACAACGTGAATTACGATTAACGCACAAAAACTCGCCTTTTTATACGTTTTTGCCAAGCCAGAGAATTTGCATATTGGGCATGCTGCCAGCCTTGATCTGACTTGCTGACACATGCACCTCGTCATTCCAGCGCCGGTGCTCGGAGAGTCTGCATTGCTAGCACATATAGGCTACGCTACTCTAGCCCTCTTGGACCTATGAGGTAATTCTCCAAACATATAGAGATGTTCAGCATTGCACTGACATCTAAATTGGTAAATTGCAGAAGTAAGAAGATGCATGGGCAGAAGATTATTGTCTGAAATTGTAAGGGCAGCAGTGTCAGCATCAACAAATATGCACAGATTCCAAAATGATGGGGTCTATCAACAGTACTGTTCTTTGTAATTAATGCATTGTATAGTCTCACTTAACACTAGCCGTAACTCTTTTATGGAAAAATTTAGGCAAAAATATCTTAATTTTAAAAATCTACAAAAAATCAACTAATTGTAGAAATTTTTTTTATGAAGTTTCCATTCCAAATTTTGAAGGTAAAATCAAAGGGTATACACATTACATGCCATAAAAGAATAAGCAAGGCGAGCAATGCTCAATGAATGCTGATAGCATGAGGCTACAGCAAAATATGCATGCACATTATTCATGTGGATTTGGTGTATTGGTCAGTGTGTGGCAAAATAATTTTTGCTTTTGGAGAAAGATCTTCCAAGAATTTACCTTATTACTTTTTTGCTACATACATTTATGATATATTTTAAAGCACAAATCAGGCAAAAATATTAAGATTTACTTTAATTGGCTCAAGGACACGTGTTTCTTTTAACTTTCATCTAGTAAATTAATTTAGACAAAGTTGATTTTAGGAATGTAGCTTCTCTTGACTAACTCATTGATCAACTCTAAGTTCAAATGAGTTGTTAGATTTTTGAAATTATAGCATTTTATTCTCTCTACATTTAGATCTATATAGATCAACAAAGCCTTAAAGACAGACATTATTATAAATAAGGGGAAAAAATTATAGCATACATGATAGCTAATTTTCTTTTATATTGAAAACATTAAAACTTTTTTCAATTAAAATTAACATTTTCTTAATCTCAATTAAAAAATTTTTTAATGCTTTACTCAAATTTATTAGTTATCACTATTTTCACATTGCTGTTTAATATTATTTCATTTGTTAACGTCATATTTTGTCTATATAGATTTTTAGTTTTTAAAGAATTTTTTAAAGTTTTTTTTTTTTCTTTTGCAATTTCCTTTTGTAAAGTAAGTTCTATTCATATAAAAATTTTGGTTACTTAGCAAATTATAAAAGAATGTAAATTTTGTTTTTCTTTTTTCTTTTTTTTTTAAAGACTTTGTAGCATACTAGAAAACGTCAATCTTTAGTGAATATCTATGTGGATGACCCAATAGTTTATAGGTGCACCTCCAAAAATCTGGATGACCAGAGCTTACCAGCTGATCTCTCCTCTCACCTGGCTCTGGTGGCTCAATGGGGAAAGGACTGGCTTGTAAAATTCATTTCATCCAAAACCAAACTATACCTTTTCAACCTCAAAATGATAATAATCAACTCCAAAATTGATTAATCAACTTCAAATTGAGAAAATGTCAAAAACCTAAAAACAATCAACTTCAAAATAAGAATAAACAACTTCAAATTGGAATAAACAACTTCAAATTGAGATTTTTTTGGTAAATTAAATTATTTTTTCAATTAATTTACCCCATGAGTAAGGAAATTGACTGTTCGTCTTCATTATATAGATGAAGAAAAAACCAAAATGCAAACAACTTAGAGGCCATGAAAGCATTGGGTGAGCCTACAGTAAAAGTAGGAAGAGAAAGTCCCGTATGGGCAAAAATGATGATTGATGATGCTGGAGAAACCTCTACAAAAGAAGCTGAAGAATTAGCAACAGCTCCAAAGAGGACTTACCTCAAGAAAACTGTGGCTGGCGAAAAAAAGGTCCAGATTTTAGCTGCACATGCCACAGCAGGAAATTGGAAAGACCTGGTGTTGGAAGGAAACATAAAGGGAGATAACTCCAAAGTATTGCAAGAGTTATCCCACTTGCTTTGGACATTGTGACGTCAGACGTCACGTGTGGCAATACACAGAGAGAGATCCAAGATGGCGGACTACACCAGAACACGTGTGGCAACGTCTCTCCATATTTCACTAATTCTTTTGTAGAGTAGTATTAACTCAGTTTATCTAGTAATTAATAAAATGCTGTAAACCTAAAAACGTTCTTGGTAATTATTTCCAATCAACAAATGCATTGCTCGGTCCTCAGAACTCACGCAAACATAACACCTGGCAAGAACAATTGGTGTGCTTCTGCCAACAGCGTACCATTGGTTAGACCAGGGTGCTGATAAGAGTGACTCTAGGGGAGGAGCAAGAAAATGTAAAATTACACAAGAGCATAAGAATTTTATGGCCGAATTAATTGAAAACTCTCCTAGGGTCACTCTTCAAGACATTGTAAATTAAGTTGGTTGAAAAGTATGAGGTTCGTGTGACGAAAGAATGCATAAGAAAGCACTTGGACTCCATGGCCTTTACTTTAAAAGCGGTTGAGAGGTTCTTTCAAAAAAGAGGATGCGAAAGAATGGACCAGGGAGTGCCTTAGAAAGGCAAATGAAATTTATGAAAGGGGAGTTGTCTTAGTTATTGATAACGCTCCTTGCCATACTTCAATTGAAGTTGTGGAGGAGGATGAATTTAGGCAACACCAAATTTTCAGACTTGCCCCCTATAGTCCGATGTTAAATCCCATTGAAAAGGTTTGGTCAGTCATTAAAGCTGACGTAAAAAGAAGTATGGCAGACTCAATTGTTGGGATTTTAAGAGGTGATGGCCAGGGATCTTTAACCACTAAAGAATTCCGCCTCAGCAAGTTAGAAGCGATGATCTCCAAGGCAATTAATAATATTTCCCCTGAGACTTGCACTAACTTCGTATCTGGAATACAGAGATTACTTCCCTCTGTAATTAACTTAGATGATGTAATCTTTTAAATAAATTTCTTAGGAACGTTTATATTTTTTTATATCCCTTTTAAGTAAAAATAAAAGAATAAATATTAAATTTATTAGTATTATATTAATTCTCAATTTGAATTTGATTAATCCATTTTGAAGTTGATTAATTTTTTTACCTGAAAATAAGTCCATTTTGAAGTTGATTATCATTTTGAAGTTGAAAAGGTATAGTAACGTTCCACTATCACAGAGCAGACCCTGTGGTGTTCTCACAAGGAAGTTCCTTGCCTTGAATATCTATTGAAGCTCAGCCCAGACCTCAAGTGGTACTCCTATATATGATTTATTGTTAAAGATGCTGGAAAAATAGTTCATTGTACTGCTCCAGTAAGTATCTGATTCCCCCTACTATAATCTCTTTACAAAAGCCAGATCAAACCAAAAATGGAGTATTGCTGCCATATCCATACTTGCCTGTCTTGATAGTTCAAAGCATCTATGTAGCTTTGTAAATGAATTATTTTCCTAAATACAACCATTTTCTCACAAGCCTCTTGTTACTCTATCACTATTTCAATGGCAAGTTTTCTGACAAGCTACATTCCTTGGTTCCATCAGTACTGACCTTTGCAACTGGGACCTGCCATGCAATGTATGTAAGGATGAATCATTATCATTCCTTTTGTATTCCATTAATAATAGTAAGTTCCACTTGGACTGCTGCTTTGTGGAACAAACTCCTGGCAGGATGTTTTCCCAATCACTACAATCTTGACCTCTTCAGTCTAGGCTTAACTGTTATCTACAAAACCTCATGAACTGCACTTATTACCCTTTCTTATGCTCATGCAACACTTCAGTAACTCTTCTATCTTGAGTGGCTCTTGGGCCTTGTATTGGGTGGACATTAGTATTTAAAAAAAAAACAAACTATAATCAAATATCCACTTAAAATTAAACAACCAAATTTTTTAAAAGAAAGTGTTGAATGATTGTTTCATTTATAAATACATTTTGAGAGAAAACTTAATCTATAGAAAAGTTTTAGTAGTTCTTCCATCACTTGCCACAATAGGGCAGGTTGATTTTTCAGTTTTTTAGAAAATCAACATTGTACTCTGTACTGACACCAAAAATGAATTTCATAGCTTTTATCAATTTTTGAGCATTTAGGTTTAAAGATCACTTGAAAATATGTACAGAAATACCTAATGTTTTGCCATTTTTTTGCTGACAAACTGACTTCATTGTCAGTATAAATGTTACTATTTCAAGAATAAATCCAAATAAAGTTGATATTTTTTGTATGAGATACATTGAATGGAAAATATATTCAAATCAGAATTTTAATTATGAATCGCTACAAGCAAAATATGCAATATTTTACTGTATTTGGTTAGTTAAAATACTCTGTAAAAATATTGTACAATATTACAAAAAAGGCTAATCAATGAATAAGATCTTACACCATTTGTCATTAATAAAAACAAAAATAATAGTGTATATAATGCCATAATACTACTGGGGCAAAAACTACTGCACTGTATAACACTACATAATATAGCTAAATTGTTCAGTATAATTTCCCTTTGAAGTAGATGAAGGTCTTATTTGCTGGCACAATGATTTAGTAATAATGTGCTTATGTCTTGCTTCTTGTCCATATACAATTTGTGAAGCTTCAGTTAATTTAACTGCTCTTTCCACACCTTGCAAATGTGCAAGTAAATTTGGCAATTTCCAATGTTTCTTGCAGTTCATTATTATTAATAATAAAAAAAAAAACCCTGCAAGTGCAGATTCACAACCTCTATTTTATAAGATGTTAATCAAATTTGACCAGTGTATCACTTCAGAGTTGATGTATGTCATTTTTTTTTATCTCTTCTCTGGTGGCTCGCTACTTCTGAAATAAAACAATATTTTTGTGCTGTAAATTTTTTAATGTAACATTCTTTATTTCAGTTGACTGTTGATTTATTCTCTGGATCATGTTGAAGATATACAGTTGTTGATTAAGGAATTTATTATTCCTTTTAATTTCAAACTAACTAAATGTATATATTTCAATTATAAATTTTATAAGACTACAATTAATTTGTCATAGAGCTCTGGTCGATAGGCACCTCTGGTCCATAAACACATTAACCTGATGACTAAAGTTAGCCATCTTGCTTGATTTAGAGACCCAATTTTCCAGGCAGCAAATCTAGGAGTCACTTCCCTTTGAGTAATTCCTGCTGCATATTTTAAGAGTAGTCTATGGTCACCACTTAAATATTCTATTGTGCCTGTAAGGTATAAGTTATCTAGAGGGCCACTGATAGTGTTAAATTCTATCTGGGATAAATTCTGATAATCATTCCCACAAAGTTTCTCTAGAGGATCAGTAAAAACTCTAAATGGAAGTTCATTTTGATAAAGTGAACAGCCAATGGCGTGCAACTTTTAAGTTTGTTTTTGTTTTTCTCTCCGGAGCTGTAACAAACCATACCTTACAACCAGTGTTTGTGATGGTATTGTCCAAGAACTGTCTTAATGGAATTTAAGCTGTTGAATTCTAAAACAGTAACATCCCCTGCTAGAACACCAGTTGAAACAATGATAGGGATAACTCTGTGGGTGAGATATCTACTCTCTACTTTCTCTGTCCATCTCTGGTGAAAATCAAGTGCCACTCTTGTCCTTTGTTTTATATATATATATATAATATATATATATATATATATATATATATATATATATATATTCAGTTTTCGTCTGTAATCTCTTTGTATTGCGAGGTGTCTTTAACACCAATGCAAATATTTTCATGCTTCTAATGGGTGGTTAATTTTACTCTTGCCCTTTCCCTGTCTATTTTTGATTGTCCCCTGGCTCAAAACAGTCATTGGTTGTTTCTTCACTGGAAGATATTGGTGTAAAAATACATGTTGTTGAGGTAACGTGTAGAATACTGTTATGATTCAATCTGCCTCTCTAATCTCTGCACTTTTTGATAGTTTTTGACAGAATCTTTGTCAATAGTTACAAATTGGAAACTGTTTTTGGTCCTGTTTCTCTTTCTGAGCTTTTAAATATTCCTTTTCTTCAATGGGAACCTGAAATTTCAAAATGTGTATAAGTTTTTAAAACAGATCTAGCATACATGATAAATATGAAGGAAAATACTACAATATTTTTACGAGATAAAGGGAAATTATCAGAGGTAATTTATATTTTTCAATTAATTTAAATTTTTAAAATTATGAATTAGTACAAATTAGACAAAGAAAAAAAGAAAAACCGGCATAGAATTAACATTAATTTCTTGTGAAGAGGACAAGTGCAAACATTACCTTTTTTTTTGATAAAATTTCAAAGGTAAACTTAAAATAAGAAAAATAGAAAGAAACAGTATTACTTACCTAAATGGAAATATAGTTTCTCTCCTGGAAATAAAAAATTAAAAAAAAAAAAAATATTTTGAATAAATACCAGTCACTTTGAAAGTACAAAATTATGTAGATTAAACAAAATGTTTTTCTTTTTCAAATAATTAAATCTGTTGTATAAAAATACAAAAGAACTAATTAATTTTACAATGACAAACAGTGGTCGAGATGTCAATATCAAATGTAATAAAAAAAACAAAAAAACAAAGACAAATGTTTATAATGGTGAGAATTTAGATCATGTCCTACAAAAGTTTTGGGACAAGATACATAAATGAAATATATATTTATTTTACTACTGTTGATTTAAAATGTTTGCTTTGTTTGTTTAACAGCCTATCAACTCCTTATGAGTCATTTAATGTTGAAATTTAATTTTCTTTTTTCTTTTCTTTTTTTCTTTTTTTTTTTTTTTTTAATTAAAATCAATTGCTGGTATTTTTACGATAAAAATGTACTTTGATCTCAGTCTGAGGGGGTTTCACTATTTGGCCATAGCTGGGACCTTAACACCTACCACCCCTGGTCAGTGTCAACCTGAAATCAATAGCAATTAAGAGGTGGTTCCATGCTCCTCAACCCTGTTTTTTTATGGCATTAAATCTTTCACGGATCACTGGAATGAAATATCTAAACTTAATTTTTAAACTTTTTCTTCTCAAAAAATAGTAGTGATTTGGAAAAAAAAAAATTTATCATGTTGAACCCCCAACATTCAAATTGAATGCAACACCACGGTCCCAAAATTGACCTGCCCTATTGCTACAACTTATTTTAATTCTAACAATTACAACTCTTTGAGACTTCTTTATCCCTTATTTTTTTCTTTCTCTTTTCTCACCCTATTTAAGAAATAATAAAGACCAAAATTGTTTCTTTGCTCAAACAATAACCAGTTGTTAAATTTATTCCCATATTTTGTGAATATTACTTTCTAAATCATTCGGTCAGTACTTATTAATACAAACTGATATGTTATCTTAAAAGTAAATAGTCTTTTACATTAATGATTTTTACAATTATAAAACCTTGTTTCACTCACCATCACTCTTTTATGGTTAACACATTTTGCAAACATCACTCACTACACACAGTTACTGGCATATCTTAATATACACAGGCACACCTTCAGTTTGTAGTCAATGAAAATCCAAAATGAAGTTTGATGTATTACTCTAGAATCAATTATTACTTATAGATAACCTAAGCTTTTATTGTCTTTAGTGTTTTGCTTTGTTAAAAATTTTTTTTTGTTTTGTACATATTAGTCTCATTAGAATTTTATTTTCCTGTCATTGTTACATTCTTTGTTTTATTTTTATTTTTTATATTGACATATCTTGCTTTTAGAATAGAATTTTGATTTGTCAGCAAATAGTTTAAAGTTTGAAAAGTTATTTTAATGTGTTAAATGATTAAAAAAAAAAAACTATACTTTTTACATGCATGTACAGTAGTAAGTTTTTAAAGGTCATATGAAAATGTCAATAAAATAGCAATATACCCAGTTTTATTGGTCATCAAAGAATAACTATAAAAGTTACATAATATTCAAAAAAAGAATCCTGACCTTTAGTACTTGTCAATGTTAATTTCACATTATATATATATATATATATATATATATATATATATATATATATATATAAATAAAATTAAAATCAGTTTCCTAGGTTTCTCTGTTTAATTTAACCCTACAATATAAAAATGGTATTTTAAATTGATTTTGGATTATGTTTGTTGTAAGAATTTAAAAATATAAAGATAAGGATATTAATATAAATAACTGTATTGTCAATGCTTACTCTTTTCATAAAACTGATTATCATTGTTATTGTATGTAGTTATATTTAGTAAAATTCATTAGGGATTTTATGAACACCTAACTTTTTCTGATGTTAGGCTTTTGATTTATGCAGAGACTAAAAACATTTTCCTCTCAATCAGATGAATTATCTAGCATAATCCATTATATTGTGGTTTAGATTACTAAAATGTTTAAGTCTGTCTATTTCACTGTATTGGAAATCAGCAATTATTTTGTCTGCAGATAAATTGCAAATTATTTTAAATGCAATTGTTGTTGCATTTTTTACTTGGTTTGTAGCATTAGTTTTAAAAACTTTATCATTGGAGTTTCTTCAGATTTTTTCAGATTTAAGTTGAAATTGCTTTGTTACCTAACTTGTTCTTAATATGAATTGTGATTACAGTTATTGAAAATTGCTAAGACTCATATAAATGTAATTCAGTCATTATGACTGGAAATATAGTTCAAATAGTAATTGAACTTTTAGATATGATCCTATACATTATTAGTACTAACCAACTAGATGAGTTATACATCTTAATGAGCTGATTTTGCTAACAGTTTTTAATCAAATTATTATTTTTTTTTTTTCTAGTCTGGTCGACAAACATCTCAAGATGGTTCCAGAGAAAGTTCCAAGATTAAAACTGGTAAGTTTTCAATCAAATGACTTGTTCATTATTAACTCATTCTTATGAATTTCTATTCACTAAGATAAATTAGAGCAAAATCAATATTTAATATCATGAAAAGGTTTTCTCAACTTTTTGAAAAGGTTTTCTTTTTTCAGTTAACTGAACAAAATAAATAATAACATATGAAGAATTGTATAGAGGAACAAATAACTGTTGTATCATTTGTATTACCTTGATGATAAATAAAAAAAATTAATCTATAACAAAATTCTTGCCTGCATTAATACTTTATATTTGTATTACATATCAAAATGCTTAAGAATAGGACCCAAAGTTATATATAGACTTTTTTTTCTCAGTATGGTAACACTCAGATATTGTTTCAATAATGCATATACTATGAGTGGATTATACAATGTTTTAAGCTACCATTATATGTTGCCATGCTATACCATTAGCTATACATACAGCACTGTATATTTCAATATATTGTGTGCTTTTTATTAATAAAAATTGGATTACATTAAAGCTTTACTAAAGCTTTGGACTTTTTTTTCTATTTGAAAATCTTTAGATATATAAAAGTTGGGGGGAGGATCGTTTGAGTTTTGACAGATGTAAAAATTATTTTTTTACAAATGGAAATTTGTTTTTGTACCAACCAAATTAGTCAGATCCAGTTTGTATATTTGAATTTCTACTCATGTTGTGTTTGTTTATTTTGTAAACAGCAGCTATCAGTTGTGGAAGTAAGTAAATTTTCATAATAGCTCAGTGTTATGTTCTTATATTTTGTTCCTCATTAGATTAACTTGAGCACTTGTTTTTATTAATAAATCATTTATTAATAAAAATAAGATTAAATTTAAGAATTTTTAATCCATTGTATCTGAATGCTTATATATATATATATATATAATCTCCTAAAATTTCTTTGCATTGCTAGACAACATGCTGGAGAAACAATCACTTTGTTTCTTTTACATGTCACGGTTATGACCTGTATGATTTGGGGTTACTTCCTGTCATTATAAAATGCAGACATCTTATAATACTTTCAGATTCAATGGGTTGTAGCAGTTACACAAAGCAATGCAATCCAATTGATCACTGATTCACTTCTAATCAGCCATATCCATTCACTTGTATATATGCGTGCTGCAGTGTCTTCATTTTTTTTTTTTTTTTTTTAAAACGTATCCTCCTAGCTTCTATATCTTAGCTAGTTAGCAGTCTGCGTCACAATTATTTTTTAATCCTCTTCTCTTCACAATATGACATTGCACTGTACCTTTCATTCTATCAATGTGGAACCTTCTTTAATATTTACAGCAGACCTTTTGATGCTAATAACAAACCATTTCCATGGATATCTCGTATATAATTTTCACTTATGATCTCATTTTATTCAATCAGAAAATCAGTAAGGTTTGCATCAGTTATTTTATCAATTCTGGTTTACATATTTAATAGTATGCATAAATATATATATATATATATATATATATATATATATATATACACTGAAAAAATAAAACTGAATTCTTATCCATTCAAGCCTCAACTGACTTGTATTGTTAAAGGGCAAATAAGGAATTTATCTGATAAATACTCAGATCATGTTTTTGTTTTTTTTTGTTTTTAATTTAAAAAAATAGTCATTGAAATGTCTGCATTTTGTTCTCTGTAAAATGGTGTTTATTTTTGTTTTAATGTTAATTTTTTTTTTTTTTGTGTTCATTACTGATTCTTGCTTCCTCACTTTGTTTTTGGTAATATTCCAAAAGGATTTTCACACAAAAATTGAAAGATTTTACAGAATTGCTTATTTTTCTTTTTCTGTAACTCTTGAAATCTTGTATCAAAATAGTAATCTCAGTTTCTTTATTTGAAAGAAAGAGGGTGGGGAGGAAGCTTATTTAAAGTTTTAAATAGAAAATGTGTTATAGATAAATATGAAGCAAATGAAGATTGAGCAAATTTACTTTTGCTATCAATCATTGATATTCTTCCTTAAACAGTCTGAAATTCTCACTCATATTCAGTTAAGATTAACAACACTTTGATATACAGTGCTACTCAATATGTCAAATATTTTTCTTGTTCATCTGAGAGATACAATTTATAAAGGTCTTTTGTGCTGATCTGTAAGTACATTTTAACTGGTGATAGTTTTTTTCTAATAATTTTTGTTTATTTCAACACTATACAGTATTAGAATGTAGATCACAATAGTGTCTTGTTTATTATTACAGGTGCACACTTGTAATATTTGTAACATTTTGTTGGTTTCAACATGTTTTACTACGTAGCAAGAAGGCAACTTTGTTTTTAGTATGTTAACATGTATATTAACTTTATATTATTTGAGGTTTTAATAGTTTATATTGCATATTATCAATATAAAGTATAAATACATTTTGGAGAATATGCATCTACATCAATTTATTCACTTTTAACACAAAAAGATTCAATCATAATTTTCTATATTTTGTTGTAGATTTATATATTATTGTAATTAATATGAACTTTTGTTTATTATTGAAATTTTATTGCTACTCCCTCCAAGTAAGTTGGTATATTTTTACCTTCATACTAAATAACTTTAAACTATATATAAATCTGTTCAAAGATCTTGATGGTCTTTCATGCACATACAATATTGATTATAGAATGTACCACAGAAACTATAAGTTAGTGATATACCATCATTCTTATATGCCTTACTATTTAGATCAGCATGTTCATAATTGTTATACTCATGCTTTGGTCAGTGTAATTTCCAGTTTACATCAGGTATCTTTTATACTCGGTAACCTTTCAGGATTTTGAATCAAATCCTTTATTCAATCGATCATGGTAGGTTGTTCCCATTCTGCTTTCTATGCTTAGGAGATATCTTGTATCAGTTAGTTTTCTGTAGTTTCTGTTCCACTAAACCAAAATATATAAAATCATCACTATCTTACCCAGGGATTGAACTCACAACTGCCAAGGAATCAGGTATGTTTTAACCAACACTAATCTACTATGCCATGTCATTTGGACAATCATGTGGTGTAATTTTGGAGTCACATGTGTTGATGACAACCCTTTTCCTTCCAAGCATGATTAGCCATGCTTGACTTTAATGTCTCCCCTCAAACTACTACCCTTTTTTTGTTTTTATATAAATCCTTACTTTTGGTTTTATTTTTGTATTCCTCACCATAAATATGAGATGAAATTGAGTTCTTGGTCATGTTCTCTTGGTGGTGGGGTATCTTTGGAAGGATTGAACTACTTTTGAATACAATCTTGATGTTTTATAGACCACGGATTTTCCTAATCTTTTCAGATGTACTCTTTATATAATGTAGACACTGTGACTACTCTTCTGTCACTGCTTGTTGAAATTGATGTTTTGCTTGAAGGTTAATCAATTTGACAGGTATTTCTGATACTGATCATCTGTTGGTATGTGCCTGGGAAGGTCTTATTGAGTACATATGATTCAGCAGTGCTTGTACGTCTTCCTGGTGAGCCTGTATGTGAAACTTGTTCTCATTCTATATATGTAAACTAGATGGTCTTTAGAGAGGACATTCCTACAGCCATTTCCTCAAAGAATTTTATGCTTTTAATGTTTGAACCCAATTGGAATTATGCTGTTTGCACACAGAATAACATCCATATCAAGTTATCTATTGGAACCTGTGTATGCTCTCTTAGAGAAGAATCTGATTCTAATTTGTCTGAAACCACCAAGAGGCTTGGTGAACAGGCTCACGACATTCAAGCTCACAATCTGCTTTGTATGAAAGGAGGTATCTCTCATGGTTTCCACAAAGTAGGTAGTTCTTCACATAGATGAATATGATCTTGGAACAAAGGCTATACACCACTAGATTACAGACCTTTGATTGAAGGTTTCAAAATGACAACACTGGATTGTTTGTTTGAGATACATGAAGTAAATATGTAAGTTAAAACATATCTAGTTTCCTAGTGAGTTCAGTCCCTGTGTGAGGTAGTACTAAAAAGTAATAATTTGGTCCAGTGGAAGAGACACCAGTGAGATCAACAAGTGAAAGGCAAATAGACTAGAGAGAATTAATGGATAGAAGATATCATTTAAGCATGAAAAGTGAAATGAGAATAATCCAACTTCAAGTTCAGTTCAAATTCAATGAAGCCCAAAGAGCACAGCGACCAAAATGGGGTTAATATAAGAAAAAAAGATGAACATGTTGGTTCAAATCTGATTCATTTGTTTTCAATACATTTTTTTTTTTTTTTTTTTTTTTTTTTTTTCATTATGCTTTTTTTTCTGTTTATGATGCATTTTTTAAATTTTATTATCCATCTTTTAATAGTAGCACACCTGAAACAAATTTTTATTTTGGGTGAATGAAAAAGAGCTTTAAACATAATATATTCCAACAAATTCCAGTAAAATATATTAAACAATATAGTGAATATAAGTTTTATGATTTTTAACAAATTAGAAATAGTTGACTTATTAGTCAACTTTGCAAATATTATTTTTTTTACTAGTATTTCTTCTGATGTTTTTTATTGATTAGAACTTTTCATCTTATTTTTGTTGCATGTCATGAAACAGCAAATTTTCAAGAATAACCGATATCAGTTCAAAGTTTTACTGATGCCTTCTCCACCCCCAAACCAATCTGTGCTGTTAAAGGATGGTGATCTGGGAGTTGTAATAAAAAGAAACAAAAAAATAGGTACCTCCAATAATTTGCTAAAAATCAACATAGCATAATGTCAAAAGCCTCAAACTTAATAAAAACGGAGTTTTATTGTTAAAATGTTTATTATTAAGAGGAAAGAACAAAGTATTTTTTAATTATTTAAAAAAAAAATTTTTCCTTCTTTCTAACACATTTTAAATTGGCCAAAAAAAATCTTTCTCTTTCTCTTTATCTCTTTCTCTTTCTCTTTATCTCTTTCTCTTTCTCTTTATCTCTTTCTCTTTCTTCCTCTTTCTCTTTATTCTTTCTCTTTTTTCTCTTTCTCTTTCTCTTTCTCTTTATCTCTTTTCTCTTTCTCTTTATCTCTTTCTCTTTATCTTTATCTCTTTCTCTTTATCTCTTTCTCATTCTCTTTATCTCTTTCTCTTTCTCTTTATCTCTTTCTCTTTCTCTTTATCTCTTTCTCTTTATCTCTTTCTCTTTATCTCTTTCCTTCCTCTCTTCTCTTCTCTCTTTCTCTTATCTCTTTCTCTTTCTCTTTTCTTCTTTCTCTTTCTTCTCTTTCTCTTTCTTTCTTTCTCTCTTTCTCTCTCTCTCTTTCTCTCTCTCTCTTTCTCTCTCTCTCTTTCTCTTTCTCTCTTTCTCTTTCTCTCTTTCTCTTTCTCTCTTTCTCTTTCTCTCTCTTTCTCTTTCTCTCTTTCTCTTTCTCTCTTTCTCTTTCTCTCTCTCTCTTCTCTTTCTCTCTTTCTCTTTCTCTCTTTCTCTTTCTCTCTTTCTCTTTCTCTCTTTCTCTTTCTCTCTTTCTCTTTCTCTTCTCTTTCTCTTTTCTCTCTTTCTCTTTCTCTCTTTCTCTTTCTCTCTTTCTCTTTCTCTCTTTCTCTTTCTCTCTTTCTCTTTCTCTCTTCTCTTTCTCTCTTTCTCTTTCTCTCTTTCTCTTTCTCTCTTTCTCTTTCTCTCTTTCTCTTTCTCTCTTTCTCTTTCTCTCTTTCTCTTTCTCTCTTTCTCTTTCTCTCTTTCTCTTTCTCTCTTTCTCTTTCTCTCTTTCTCTCTCTCTCTCTTCTCTCTCTCTCTTTCTCTTCTTTCTCTTTCTCTCTTTCTCTTTCTCTCTTTCTCTTTCTCTCTTTCTCTTTCTCTCTTTCTCTTTCTCTCTTTCTCTTTCTCTCTTTCTCTTTCTCTCTTTCTCTTTCTCTCTTTCTCTTTCTCTCTTTCTCTTTCTCTCTTTCTCTTTCTCTTTCTCTCTTTCTCTTTCTCTCTTTCTCTTTCTCTCTTTCTCTTTCTCTCTTTCTCTTTCTCTCTTTCTCTTTCTCTCTTTCTCTTTCTCTCTTTCTCTCATTCTCTTCTTCTCTTTCTCTTTCTCTCTTTCTCTTTCTCTCTTTCTCTCTTTCTTTCTCTCTTTCTCTTTCTCTCTTTCTCTTTCTCGCTTTCTCTTTCTCGCTTCTCTCTCTTCTCGCTTTCTCTCTTTCTCGCTTTCTCTCTTTCTCGCTTTCTCTCTTTCTCGCTTTCTCTCTTTCTCTCTCTCTCGCTTTCTCTCTCTCTCGCTTTCTCTCTCTCTCGCTTTCTCTCTCTCTCGCTTTCTCTCTCTCTCGCTTTCTCTCTCTCTCGCTTTCTCTCTCTCTCGCTTTCTCTCTCTCCGCTTTCTCTCTCTCTCGCTTTCTCTCTCTCTCGCTTTCTCTCTCTCTCGCTTTCTCTCTCTCTCGCTTTCTCTCTCTCTCGCTTTCTCTCTCTCTCGCTTTCTCTCTCTCTCTCTCTCGCTTTCTCTCTCTCTCTCTCGCTTTCTCTCTCTCTTTTTTCTCTTTCTCTCTCTTCTTTTTCTCTTTTTCTCTCTTCTTTTTCTCTTTCTTTCTCTTCTTTTTCTCTTTCTCTCTTCTTTTTCTCTTTTCTTCTCTTTTTCTCTTTCTTTCTCTTCTTTTTCTCTTTCTTTTCTTTTTCTCTTCTTCTTTCTCTTTTTCTCTCTTTCTTTCTCTTTTCTCTTTCTTTCTCTTTTTCTCTTTCTTTCTCTTTTTCTCTTTCTTTCTCTTCTTTTTCTCTTTCTTTCTCTTCTTTTCTTTTCTTTCTCTTCTTTTTCTTTTCTTTCTCTTCTTTCTCTCTTTCTTTCTCTTCTTTTTCTCTTTCTTTTCTCTTCTTTTTCTCTTTCTTTCTCTTCTTTTTCTCTTTCTTTCTCTTCTTTTTCTCTTTCTTTCTCTTCTTTTTCTCTTTCTTTCTCTTCTTTTTCTCTTTCTTTCTCTTCTTTTTCTCTTTCTCTTCTTTTTCTCTTTCTCTTCTTTTTCTCTTTCTCTTCTTTTTCTCTTTCTCTTCTTTTTCTCTTTCTCTTCTTTTCTCTTTCTCTTCTTTTTCTCTTTCTCTTTCTTTTTCTCTTTCTCTTCTTTTTCTCTTTCTCTTCTTTTTCTCTTTCTCTTCTTTTTCTCTTTCTCTTCTTTTTCTCTTTCTCTTCTTTTTCTCTTTCTCTTCTTTTTCTCTTTCTCTTCTTTTTCTCTTTCTCTTCTTTTTCTCTTTCTCTTCTTTTTCTCTTTCTCTTCTTTTTCTCTTTCTCTTCTTTTTCTCTTTTTCTTCTTTTTTTTTCTTTTCTTCTTCTTTTTCTTCTTTTTTTTTCTTCTTTTCTTCTTCTTTTCTTCTTTTTTTCTTCTTCTTTTTTTCTTCTTTTTTTCTTCTTTTTTTCTTCTTTTTTTCTTCTTCTTTTTTCTTTTTTCTTCTTTTTTCTTTTTTCTTCTTTTTTCTTTTTTCTTTTTTCTTCTTCTTCTTTTCTTCTTCTTCTTTTCTTCTTCTTCTTTTTTCTTCTTCTTCTTTTCTTCTTCTTCTTTTCTTCTTCTTTTCTTCTTCTTCTTTTCTTCTTCTTCTTTTCTTCTTCTTCTTTTCTTCTTCTTCTTTTCTTCTTCTTCTTTGTTAATGGCCATTTTAATGTAGCAGTTTCCAGGGGGAAAGCCATTAATTTAGAAATTCTTGCAAAATTCAAATAATTGTCTGATTTTAATGAAACTTTCAGGACTTATTCAAAAATGAATTTATTTTGGAAATTTTTTTTTTTTTTTTACATCTGTTACCAATTTGCGAACTGTTTGAAATTCTAGAACATTTCATAAAATTAATTTATTGGCAGATAAATTCATTTTATGATATTTTCTAGAATTTCAAACAGTTCGCAAATTGGACTTCTTGGAGAAATTAAATCAATTTTTTTTTTCCACAACTACTGCTAACTTTTTAAAATCAGCTCCAAATTGTAAAATAAAAACTTCAATGAACTATCTCATTATTGAATTAGATAGGCTTTTATTTGCTTTTATAAATAATATACATTAAGGACATTATCTGGAGAAAATTTTTTTTTTCGATGAATAAAGAATTTTTACAAGAATTGTTTGCATTTTTCTTTTTAGTTTTTTTCTTTTAATTTTTCTTTAATTTTAAAATGTTTTAAAATTCTTCCAACAGAGTACGAGGTAGGTTATTAAGTTTTTAAGTGACGACTATATATACTAAGCGAAAATTAAAAGCTTAATACAAATCATGCTACCAAAACTTTTTACCATAATTAAAGTTTGTTGTTTTTTTTTTTTTCTTTTTTTTTTTGTTTTGTTTAAGTATATCTCGTAAGTGACATTATGGTTAAAAGGTCACATGTTTCAAGGCTTGTCTCCTTAGGGAAAGCCCCTTGACATATAAAGCTCTTCAGCTTATGTCACTCTCAGTTATTACATTAAAAATTAAATTGAGATAATAAAATTCTCATTTATCAATTTAAGCAATTAATAACTGATTGAGATATTTTAATTATTAATATAATTTTATTAGTTATTATCTCAGTTATTAAATTAAAAATGTAATAACTTAATGTAATATTAATAATTAATAAAATTATTTATCATTATTTTAGCTGTTACATAAAGAAATAACATTATAGAGGTAACTCAATAATGTAAGAAATTTTTATAGTGTTTTAAATTATTATAAGAAACAAAAAACCGTTATGTCAATTTTGGTGCATTGTACTTAATCTGTCAACACATTCAGCCATCAAATTATCGATGTAGACGTGAAAATAACAATACACCGAAGTCAAGAAAGGTTTGTCTAGAAAATTTTGTTAAAAGTAAGTGATATTTGTTTCAGAACAAATTAATTTAACTTTAAATTTGCTAATTTTTACGAAAGTAACATTTCAGAAATGTACATCTTATTTTAGCAGGATTTTCAAAAAGGAAAAAAGTTTTGTCTAAATTTCTCTAAAGTTAAAAATGGCCGTTTCATTTGATTTTTTTCGGAAGAATCTACTAAAAATCATTCAATTTCTATTTGAAATACTCCACGGTATTTTTTTCTGGAATTAGAAAATTTAATCCTTTAGTTTTCAATTGAAACTGGAGGAAAACTTTGAAAAGGATTTTTCCTTTATGAAAAATACATTTAAATCTTAGGTATAGAGAATTTTTGGAGGTACCTAAACAAAAATAAGATCAAAGAAATGCTACTTGAAAATTAGTAAATTGGCAATACTTTGTCAAAGAAACTTAAACACTAATATGACTTGCTTTTTGGAATTTCAGAAATTAAGCATTATCAATTATTAGTTTTTCAACAAGTGTTTCTTTCATCTTAATTTGAGTTGCTTTTTATTGCCACAATCTAAGAGTTGTGATAAAAAGCAATTGAAATTAAGATGAAAGAAATACTGTTCAGAAAACCAATGACTGGCTTATGTTGGTTATATTCTGTGTTTTTAGGCATCTGTTAAAATATGAATTTTTAACAAATAATTTTTTTTAACCTACAGGTTTTATTGTGCATTTCTATGATTTTAATGAATTACTTATAGTTGTCAGATAAGTGAAAAGGAAAATATTATTTTAGGGTGTATAAATATTAGGGTGTACAGAAAGTAACAACTTATTGCACCACTGAATTATGAGACAACCAACCAAGGCAAAACTAAGGTTAAAGGGTATAAAACTGTCTAGAATTAGTCTCTCTTCTTTCTGACAATTTGTTTAGAAAGTATTTCAGAGTTTAATTGGGAAAACTTGCAGAGATTTGTGCTCTTCGTGAGCTTTTGCGTAAGAACCAACTACAACATTCTATCATTTGCAGGAATGCTATCAACCTTTCATTTTTACATCGCATTGTTACAGGTGATGAAAATGGGTTTTGCATGTCAACAAAACGAAAGAGACGGTGATTATCACAATATAAGAAAACTTGATTAGGTAAAGAAAGTATTATGTCAAGTGTCCTGCTTTAATAAACAGAAAAGGTATTATTCTTCAAAATGACAATTCGGAGGTACACTTTCAAAAACAAACCCAAGAAAAAATAAGATTGTTACAATGAGAGGTTCTTTCACATCCTCTATACTCACCAGATTTACCACCTACAGATTTTCATTTGTTAACGTCTTTCAAACTTTTTTTTTTTTTTTAAAGAAAAAGCTAACTTTAAACATAGAATTAAAAATTTGCTTTGTTGTTGGGCTGCAGTCATTATGAAGGTGATTCCATTTTTGATAATATTTAAATAAATATAGGATACAAAAACTAATGAAACCACTTTCTGATAAAACCTAATTACTTTACAAGCACCCTAATATTTCAGCAATTATCTTTTAAAATTGACTGAAATAGCTTTGTTTGGTTTTACTATTTTAAGGAAATTAATTTTTCTTAATGTTAAAATACTGTTGTCAAAAGGCATTGATGATTACAAAGATATATAAGCCAATTTTGAGAACTTGGGTTTTGTAATACAGCATCATATTACATTGATGCCTATAGATCTAGTTTGGGTAACTGTTAAAATGCATTGAAAAACAGGAACATGATTTTTGGTTGATGGTAGACTGTAAAACTTTTTTAGTCTTAATGTTAGGCCACCTTCTTGCTAACATTTTATTCTTTTAAAAATAACTTTAATTACTCACTTCAGGTTCTTTAAGTCGTTCCCGTCCCAGTTATGCCGCTCCCCGCTCGTCAGTGATCTCCCAGAACGGACAGTCATCAGTCAACAATGGGACTGATGACAAAACGAAATTGGGAAATCAAGGTAATATATTTTTTTTTTTTTTTTTTTTTTTTTTTTTTTTTTTTTAATTATTTGCAAAATCTTTTTTTCTATTGCTTTAAGCTTATGATATTGACTAGTAGCTACTGAAAGTGGACCATATCAATGCAGTCCCATTGAACATTTATCAAAACTTCTCTTGGATAGAGGGCCATTTTGGGTTGTGGTTTAGCCTCTTCACCTCCACTCGGCCATTGTTTGCATCATATTAATATTCTTTTAAATTGTCCATTTTTCATCACTAGTTATTCCTCTCAAAATAGATGAGTTTACAAGACTGTAGATGTCTGTTTTTGTTTTACAGTTGGCTTCTGTCAAATCATGAGGAACCCACTTCCCAAATTTATGTACCTTTCCAAACTTTTGCAAATGATGGTAACCATTGGATATCTTGAATTCAGTTTTGGAATTAATTCTTCAACTGTAAAAGAGGTCATCCTTAAACTGAACAAGATTACCTGTTTGTGGCACATTTCTTATGCTGAAATCACCCCACTTTTTATTTTTTTATTTTTTTTCAACACTATTCAATTAACATAAATATTTTGGTCTGCATTTGTAACATTGTTTTTCTAAACTCAGAGCATTACATGTCTTATGTGCTCTGTAAATTCATCCATCTTTAGGAGGTTCAAGTTAATAAGTAACTTTTTGAATAGTACTGTGACAGTAATGTTTTTAAAACTTTATGAAAGCATATGAGAATGTATTATCAATTATGCATTTTAGAATATCAAAAATTGTTAAACTGGAATATTAAACATTTTCATAGTCAATAACCTGCAAAAAATGCAATGAGTTTCTATATATTTTGATTTAATTTTCACTTTTTCTGTCTAACTCTTATGCTCTTTCTTCAGATGAAAGTTGAAGATGAAAAACTTGAAAGTATTTTGTGAATGCTATATTTTTATCATTATTTTGTTGCAGGACGGCGGAAATCCAACTGCGTAAAGGAAGTGGAGAGGATAAAACAACGACGTGAAGAGAGGAGAGCCCACCAACAAGCTGTTCGAGAACTACAAGATACAGAATTTGATACAACTGACCCAAACTGGGAGTTTTTGTCTATGATCAGGTAATAAGGTTCTTTCTCCTGAAAAAAAGGTTGCATTCATTATTAGGATATGGTCATAGATCTTATTTTTAAATTTGGATTGAGGGCTTTCTTTAACATAGGATAATACCCACTCAGCAAAATAATACTATACAGAGTGTGATGGATAAATTGTCATTTAAATTATGCAAAAATAAAAATAACACTGACCTCTCATTTTAACATATTTACCAAAATTACACAAAAAAATATCTTGAAATACTAAAGAGTAAATTTATTCAATAAAATTGCCATTGGCTTCAAACAATGCCTCCAGACAACTTCGGAATCTCTTGCAACTCTTCTGGACAGTCTCCTTGTTTAAGTTGGTGAATGTTGCCATAATCCTTGCCTTCAGTTCATCTTTGGTATTATAAGGAGTTTTATTGATCTCCTACTCAACTGCGCCCCACACATATTAATCAAGGGGATTGCAGTCTGAGGAGTTAGGTGGCCAGATGTAAGGAGTGATGTGGCTGCAGAAATTGTCTGACAGCCATGACTGGGTTCTCTTGCTTGTGTAGCATGGTGCAGAGTACTGTTGCCAGACATAGGGTCTTCCAACAGCCATCCTCTTGACCCAGGGAATCACTACCTCCTCATGACACAATGTAGGTCTCCATATTGAGTTTGAGGCCCTCACCAACAAATTCGGGAGTTCTTATCAGAATAATCAAAGTGAGTTTTCTGAGCTGCTGTACCTTCTTAATCACCATTAGACTCGTCCAGCTCTTTCCAAATCCTCTGCACTGTCCTCAGATTGATGCCCAAATACTCAGAAATGTGTGTATTGGATCTTCCATCACAAATGCTAAGCAGTACAGCATGCTGTTTCCAAATTTCTGGTGAAATGAATTACGTCATGGTACTCTTTTTCTTATGGAGGGTGCCCAACTGACCCTACTATACTGTGCAGTCAACAAAAACAAACCTGCACGCATGTGTGAAATTAAAATATGAAATGCTAACACTTTACCCATCACACCCTGAATATGTGAAAATATATAATTTCACCAGAAGCACAGGTGTTATACTAACAGATCGTATTTATTTACATGATTACTAATTTTGAGTCGAAGAAAATGTTTATGGATGGTACGTTAAAAAAGTTATTAAATATTTTTCATATATTTAATCATCTTGGTCAACTGGTTTTATTGTGTTACTATTTTCAGCCTGATGTTAGGCTAAATGAATATAAAATAGTTTATCCAGTTAATGCTGAAATTTTAACTTTGTTATAAACAGTGACATCTTTGAGTTGTTTGAAAACTTGTAACTTTTTCTTTGCAGGGAATTCCGAACCAGTTTGGAATACCGTCCTCTCACTGGATCAGACCCAATAGAAGATCACCAGATTTGTGTTTGTGTCCGAAAGAGGCCACTGAATAAAAAAGGTCAGGGGGCCTCTTTTAATGTTGATCAATTTTAACTTTGTTTCATTGTTGCAATCTTAATGGGTTTTAAATGGTAATTCAATATTTCTCTGTAACAGTACTATGTTTATCAATATTTTTCACAAGCAGAAAATAATCATTCATTTTAAAAAGGGAAAATAGTTTGGAAAAATTCTGTAAGAACATTAACTGTTTATAAAAGTAAAGGAGGGCCTTACTTTAAGCTTTCTAGTAAAGATGAAAAATTTAATGATTCAATTTATTACCTAATTACCTACTATCATTTGGTTTGTAAACCTATTTCTCTTCGCCAATTCCATCAACCGCATATCTTGTTGGCCATGGCAGTCATCCTTATGGGGGTGACATGGACTGATACCTTTCTCCAGTGATATTCCTATTAGCACGGAATATAACAGTGGTGACGAGGATTGTTGAATCTAATTCACATACCAAATTGCATTGACGCCAAAACGAATTCACAAGAAGAAAAATATTTGTCGGCTATACGTTTGGTTTACGGGAGTTTCGAAGTAAGACAACACCTTAGGAGATTATAACATTTTACAATCGGAGGAAGACATTCTGAAAAAAGATTTCACGTAAAATCTTTTAAAAGTAAGAATATTTTTGTTGTATTCTTTATTATTAAAAAATTACACGAATAATTTGAATTTATTGGAAGGCAAAAAGCAATGGTTGAGTATTTTTTTTCTTGTCTGTCATTCATTTTTCTGAAAAGACTTGTCGAACTAAAGTATGGAACAATTAACAGAGCTTACGAAACTGTTGTGCACTACTGTTCAGCAACAGTAACAGCAAACACAACAGTTGCAAAACCAACAACAGCTTCAGCTTTTTGACAAATTAATGGCTAAAACCGGAGAACAAAAAACTAGCATTGCAAATTTAACAGAATTTAATTATGACCCGGACAATGGGATTACCTTCCCTGCATATTTCAGAAGATATTAATCTATATTTACAAATAGATGCCAAGATGGGTCAGATGAGGAAAAAGTCACCCTTTTGGGGACAGATGAAAATACAAAATACTCTAACCTAATATTACCAAAGAAACCGGAAGAAGTCTCGTTTGAAGAAACAATTAAAGCCCTATCAAGGATATTCGATGAAAGAGATAGCTTGTTCCACACACATTACAAATGCCTTAATATCGTTAAGTTAGAAAACGAGGATGGATGGTTAACTCATTGTGTGATCTTTTCAAAATCGACGAGATTTCGAAAGATTTATTCAAATGTCTAATATTTGTTCAGGAACTAACAGCTCCCAAGGACAAGGATATCAGGTCGCGGATTCTTACTATAATTGAAAAAGACAATGAGGTTACTTTGCAAAAAGTCACTGAAGAGTGCCAGCATCTAATTAACATAAAACGCGATAATACTCGTATAGAGGAAAAGAATGTTTTCAAAGTTCAGCGAGTAAAAGCAAAAAAGGTCCCAAACATGAAGGACAAAGAAAAATGTGAATGTTGCAGAGGGTTTAATCACACAAAAAATAATTGCTGGTATAAAAATAAGGTACGTTTTGAATGTGGCCGTAAGGGACATAAAGTGTCCCAATGCTATAAAAAAAAGGCCAGTGAAAAAGTGAATGTGATTCTCTCTAGAAAGGAATTTGAGAATGGCGAGAAATGAAAGTATGTCTGTGCACGTTTAAATGGACATATGGTCACATTTCTTTCATATTAAGGTTCTGATATTAGTATAATTGACGAACAGACATGGAGGAAAATAGGTTGACCAAAATTGACTCACACGAGCAAAATTGCCAGTGATATTTCAGGAGAAACACTCAAATTTAAGGGTGAACTTAAGTACGTTTCATTTTATGATAAGACTTTCAGGTCAAAAGTCTACGTACATAAAGGGAGCAACTCCTGCCTTTTCGGCATAGATTAAGTCATGCTATTTAATTTATGGGAATTGCCCGTAAACTCTTTTTGTAATCAGGTAAACACCTAAGGAAAAGAAAAAGTTAACAGAAAAATTCATGCATGATTTGAAGGACAAATTTCCCAGTTTTCTCTGAAGGATTGGGTATGTGTTTGAAAACGGAGGTGAAATTTGAAATGAAAGAAAATATTAATCCGATTTTCAGACCTAAAAGGAACATTCCATTTTCTTCATTAGATTCTATTAACAAAGAACTAGAAAGATTGAAAAAATTAGGTGTTATTTCGAGAGTGAATCACTCAGATTGGGCATCACCTACTGTGTATGTTAAAAAGAAAAATAATAGAATTAGAGTATGTGCAGACTTTTCAACAGGTCTAAATGACTGTCTAAAAGACCAGTTACCCACTTCCCTCACCCGAGGACATTTTCTCAAAATTAAATGGGGATAAAATATACTCTAAAATAGATTTGTCAGATGCATACTTGCAAGTCAAAGTAAATGAAGAGTGTTCTAGGTATCTGGCAATTAAGACACATAGAGGATTATTTAAATTAAATCCACTGCCTTTTGGTTTAAAAGTTGCACTATCACTTTTTCAACAAATGGATACAATGCTTGCAGAGTTAAAATTTGCCATTGCTTATCTGGATGACCTCTTGGTGAAAAGTAAAAATATGAATGAGCATAAAAAACACATAAGGGCTATCTTCAAAAGAATCGAAGAATTCAGATTCAAAGTGAACTCTGAAAAATGTGAGTTTTTTATGGAAAAAATTAAATATCTAATTTATTTGTGGATAAAGATGGCAGAAAACCAGATCTACGGAGAACTGAAGCCATAAGAAATATGCCTGCCCCAGATAATGTGACAAAATTGCAATCATTTTTAGGTTTGTCACAATACTATGCCATATACATTCTAAAGATGTAGGAATTAACAGCACCATTAAACAAAATTTTGAAAAAGGGGGTTAAATGGTGTTGGTCCAAAGACTGTGAAAAAGATTTTCAGAAAATTAGAAACTGTTTACTGACTGATTTAACATTGGTGCACTATGATCCAGAAAAAGAAATAGTTGTTGCTTCTGACGCTAGTGAATATGGAATCGGAGCAGTGCTACTTCACAAATATGAAGATGGTTCAACAAAACCAATTGTACATGCTTCAAGGACTCTCTTGCCAGCAGAAGAGAATTACAGTCAGATTGAAAAGGAAAGCTTAGCAATCATTTTCGCAGTTAAAAAATTCTATCATTTCCTTCACAGTAGAGTGTTTACACTACAAACTGACCATAAGCTGTTACTGACCATTTTTGTATCAAAGAAGGGCATGCAAACTGATTACAGTGGTGGGGTGTAACATTGTTGAATTACCATTTTAAAATGGAGTACATCTCATCTAAAAATTTGGGTCATGCAGATGGACTATCAAGGTTGATTCCAAAACAATGAAATTTTGGAAGAAACTGCAATTGCGGCTTTAATGCACAAACAAGACATATCGCATTTGCTGTGTAATACTGTTCAGGAATTACTGGTGATGCTGGGAGACATAAGGAAAGCAGCAGAAAATTATAATTTTATTAAAAATGTGAAAATACAAGCCAGGATAAATAAAAAGGGAATAAAAAATTTCTCCTTATTGACACTGCAAAAATACACTAATGTACGCAGACAGGGTGGTGATGCAACAGGCATTACATAAAAAGATCTTAAAAGAATTTCATACAGGTCACCCTGGCATATCTCATATGAAATCTCTTATGAGAAGTTGTTTTTTTGGTCACAAATGGATATGGACGTAGAAAATACTGTGAAAAACTGCAGAGGGTGTCAGTTAACTGCATGAGCCCCACCAGTTAAAACACAACCATGGCCAGAAACAGATATCCCCTGGACATGTCTACACATTGATTATGCAGGACCACTTAACTGTTATTATTACCTGATCATTGTGGATAGTTTCTCGAAGTGGCCAGAAGTTTTTAACTACAAACATCCAACTTCTAGAAATACTATCAGTGCTTTAGACGAAGTTTGCAGCTGCTTCGGCATTCCTCGGACATTGGTCAGTGATAACGGAATTGCATTTAAAGGTAGAGAATTCAAAGAATTCTGTGCTTCATTGGACATTGAACATGTCACAACTCCAATTTACCACTCACGATTGAATGAACAGAGAAATTTATGGGCACATTCAAACGAGCATTAAAGAAAAATCAAAGGGTAGACACAGGCGAAAGCTGTACAAAAATTCTTAGCAGTATACAGGGTAACACCGAATGCAAACAATACAGCAAAATCGTCATCTGTGGAATTGATGTTTGCGAGAAAGATAAGGTCAATATTCGACAGATTGTTGCCTTGTCCCAAAAAAGAAAATACGTAATAAATAGAATTTCTGTACAAAAAAATATGCCTGGTGATAAAGTTTTCTTTAGGAACTACTGATGTGGAAAATGTTTTGGGGAGGATGGAGCTATTTCAAATAGAATTGGAAGAGTTATCTATATGGTGAAAGGAAAAAGATGGGTATGCAAAAGGCATGTAAACTAATTAAAACCAAGATACTCTGAAATTGTTCAACAGGATAAAGAAATTTCGATGGATGTCCTGTACAATATGTTTGAAATAACATCACCCACTAACATACCAGAACGCATAGGTACATCTACTCCAGCTTTGCCCATACAATTGAGATGTTATTCACCTCAAAAGAGTAAAAGAAAACCCACAGTGCGGTTAAGTCCAGTCCCAAAAAAGAGGAGGTATTAAAAAGCTAAATTTTCTAGAGGAAAATTTCAGCTTTGGGGGAGGGGTGATGTAATGGAATAACCTGGCATCCTCATGAGTGACAACACTATAGGTAGTAAGTACCTATAAAGTCAACGGACTACGTGAGACTTACTGGGATCTGTTGAGTACGCCTCCGACTTACTTGAAAACTATTCAACCTTCCAAACAGCAGCACTCACTACTGGTTTTACAATAACCTTTATTTAGTTATCCACAGTGTTATTTCAGTGATATTCCTATTAGCATGGAATATAACATGAAGTATACTTGTCACATTCATTTTGATTGATTTGGGTGAATAAGACTTGCATAATCAACAACAACAAAAAAAAAAAAAACATCAAACAGTTATAAACTAAATTTTATTCAGTTCTGACTTAGGATTGGGCAAGGCATGTGATAGAGATAAATATCTTTTGAAATATAACTTGTGAGAATCTGAAGATGGTTTATGTCCAAGGACAGAGTACAGAAGTTATCAATGCAAATTCACTGGGAATTTAACATCCTGACACCTTGTGATGGAGGCTAGAGTTTGTGTGGAATTCACTTCAAACTGGTCTGACTTTGGAAAAACAGGTTTCTATGAAGCCTTCAGACAAAAACTCTGATTTGCAATGTATGTGGTAGATTCATATCTGCCACCACCTACATACAGTGTGACAAACTATTCAACTTATTACTAAACATTTTCAAAATATGAACTTTTTTTTTTTTTTTAACTTTTCCTCTTAAAAAAAATTGTTAAATACCCCAGTGTATCTATTTTATAAGTATATCTAAGTTAAAAAGAAATCCTGTTTATCTGAAGAGTTTCTACTTTTGCTATTCCAACTATTTTACAGGCTTCATAACCATCTATCCTTAAATAATTGACAGAAAATTGTTCTATTTCACTAGTCATCTAAGAACTAATGCTTTTCATATTATGCCTGTAATCTGGAGTCAGAAGATTTCTATGTTAGCAAATCTGATTTAAGTATTTGAGGATACAATAAAACTAGAATAAAACTTTAACTCCTTGTATCTGAAACCTGCAGCTATTCATGCAAACTTTTAAATCATTTACAGAGTTGAGTCGACGTGAAGCTGATGTGATAACCATCCCCAATAAGGACCATGTCATAGTGCATGAGCCTAAAGTCAAAGTGGACTTAACAAAATATGTAGAAAATCAAAATTTCCGGTTTGATTATGCTTTAGATGAAAATGCTAATAATGAAATGGTTTATCGGTAAGTATGTTCCTTAAATTTATTTTTCATGTTTTATATGACAAAAAGCAAAATTTATTTGAGACTGTCAAGTAAATTGGAAAATCATATCTGATTCCAGAGCCCCTACTGTTGAATAGAGATAAAATGCAAATGGATTGAAATTCACTTATTACTGAACACAGAAAAAAATTAACCATTCCAACACACTTGACAAAACTGTTAAAAAGATATCTACAAAGTTGAATGCAATCCATGAACTTGGCACTTTTTTTTTTCTCCATAATATTGGGATCCAAATTAGACAAAAACAGTCAAAGATCATCTTTAGTCATGTTATCAGTTCTCTTGTATTTTGTCAAAGAATCCATGCTGAATCAGACATGTTAAAGGAAAGACTTTTAACTGCCTTTTATTTTTTGTATTTTATCATGCGACCTCTGGCTTCACATCTCACAGTCTACAACCCTTCTCAAATGTACCAGGGCCTCAAATGCTTAACATCGAGAATAGCTTCTTTAGATAATAGACATGGTTCAGTGATAAGCATGTAAAACTAAGAAATTGTTATTTACACTATTTATATTTGGACTATTTATTGTCCTCTCAATGTTTTGGCCATTGTGCCTTCCAGCCACCTTCAGTTTGACACGGGGTGGGGGAATGACCAAGAATTATGTTTACTCGATTACTTGCAGTTGTGGCAGACTATAACAGTGAAACAAGCCACCCTCCTAAAAGTTAGGCTGGAAGAACATCAAAAAGCTATAATGAGGTGTGAGACAATGGAATCTGGCTTGGCTGATCATGTATGGAGGGAAAGGGGTAGTCATCAGACCCTGTGTAATGTAATGAAAATACTAGACAAAGAACACTGGAGAGTTAGACGTTTGACAGAATCTGCACATATGCTAGGATATGAGGACCTCTTTAGTCGACCTAACATAGAAATAAATACAATATAGGAGCTGCTAATAAAGACAAATGCTAGCAAGTTTTCAACTGTAGCAGCAGCACTCAATGCATGATAGCAGTTGCAACTCTAATCAGCAGGCAGGTTAGGTTTAAGGTTCACTACAGCAAATTGTTTTGGTGAATTAAAGCATTGGTTTGTGAGTTCAATCCCTGAATTGAGCTGTGTGTATTCACATGCAGTGGAAATGGATGGTCAATAACTGACCAATACTAAATAAAAATAAGAACTACTAGACATGAGCAGTGGAATGAGAACAATCTACCCTCATAGATTAAATAAAGGGTTCAGTTCAGAATTCCCTGTAGGATATCCACAGATAGTTGAAGATTGTAAGAAAAAAAAGAATGTAGCGAGCTGTAATTGCCTATATACTAAATGTATGTGGCATTTGAAAAAATGGATAAATAAATCAAATGTTTTATTAAATGATGTACTAAAATAATGAATATTTTCCACTTATGAAAAATAACAACAAGCATTATCTAGTTTGGGTTTATATATGTATATGTCAGCTTTTTGGTTAAAAAAAATAAAAAGTACCTGAGGAGAGTACAAAATTTTGTGATAGCAGCAACAAAAATTAAGACAATAGTCCAAATATAAATAATGTAAATAACTCCTCATCCCAGAAATTATTACTAGATACATTTTTAAATACATTTTGCAATAACCAAAACAGTTGACTTACAATATTGATTTTTTATTATTTTTTTAATTTTTAATTTTTTTTTTTAATGATCATATTTTATGTAAAAACTTCTATTAAAAATATTTGAAACTTCTCCCTAGTAAATTGTTGTTAATCTTTTTCTTTAAAGTAAGATTTAATTTTAATATTTTGATAACTTTTCAGTAATAAGTATCAATGATTAAACTTAGTGTGCTTGGGTATAAATTACCGTTTATCTATGTAATTAAAAATTGCTTGTGAAGTTTTAAATTTTAGACCTTACCATTAATGTTTTTTTTTATTCAGTGAAGTTTTTTAAATATTGAAAAGTTAAAAATGCCAACAAAAATTATCAAAAACTTTTCAAACTTTAATCAAATTTTTCAATGTAAATAGTATTTTTTTTTGATATATTGTCAAAGATCTGTATTTAATAAAACTTCCTACTCTGCAGCTGAACTTTTGAAACTTTTTCCTATTACTGACATGGGAACTAGGTTATTAATTCATCTCTAAATATTGATGGATTAAGAGTCGAAAAAATTGATCATTACTATTACTTTCATCAAATTTACAAAATTTAAATGGAATTATTAAAATAGCATTTTGAATGTAAGTATTATGCAGAATATCAATATATTCATTTTGGTGTTTTTAGGTATGCTGCAAGACCATTAGTAGATTGTATATTTGAAGGTGGAATGGCTACTTGTTTTGCTTATGGACAAACTGGAAGTGGTAAAACACATGTATGTATTTTGTTTTTCTTTAAGTTTTATTTTGTTCAGCTTTTAATTTACCGATCATGCTTTTAGCTGATATACAAAGTTTATTTGGAATCGCATTTGTGGTCATTCCTGAACACTGCAATAGAATTTTTTTTTTTTTTTTAATATTTTTTGATGTGGTTTCATTGCTTAAGAAATTGTTTTATGTAAAGTAAGTAAATGGGATGTATAGATAGTGTAATGGTTATTGGTGCAGAAAATGGAATTAACAAGCAGTTCAAATTCCACCCCAGTCTGAGTTCACTTTCACACTAATGCCCTTGGGAAAAGCAAGAATTAACCTTCTCTACCCCAGCTTGGGTTAAATAGAAGGGAAAACTGGGATCTTTTGCCTTATATTGCAGCCAGTCTAGGAAAAGGACTATTTTGAATAAAAACAACGGAAAGATAACTGGAAACTACTCAACTCTCTCTTCAAAGAAGTCATTGCAATTTACAGACAAGAAAAAAAAGAATGTAGCGAGCTATAATTGCCTATATACTAAATGTATGTGGCATTTGAAAAAATGGATAAATAAATCAAATGTTTTATTAAATGATGTACTAAAATAATGAATATTTTCCACTTATGAAAAATAACAACAAGCATTATCTAGTTTGGGTTTATATATGTATATGTCAGCTTCTTGGTTAAAAAAAAAAAGTACTTTTGACTGTATTCAACATTAAACATTGTTTCATTATATGACCCAAAGACTGTAATAGGTTAATGTCAATGTTCAGCTCCAAAAGTAATCAAAGATCAGGGTTCATATTGTTTCTAATGATTTTATCACAGTTACCCAGGATTAGCATTTATTATATTACTTGTACCAAATGATAAAAAATAGTTTTGAACCATTGACAAACTGTTTTTCTTTTCTAAATCAAATTTCTGCTTGAACATACAGCTTATCAACCCAACTTCATAAATTTACTGTTAAATATTGCTGCCTCTAAACCTCAATTTATGCAGTTATGAGCAAAAAATACCATTTTCATATAAAACCGTGGAAAGAAAGTTGCTTTTGCAACATCTTCAGAATTTAAATGAATTTTCTGCTTAGTTATTTATTTTTATACATCTAAAATTAGCTACAGATAATAAAGTAATAGCTATATTATTGATAATTACATTAATAATTGTAAGAGTTTACATATATAGTACAAAGCTAATTTTACTTTGTTACTGTAAAATAGTTGAAGTGTTTTGTCTCTCATTTCTGTCTTAGTTTTATGTAGGGAAATGATTTTCTGCAGATAAAGATCATATACCAGTGAATTAATATGGAATTCTTACCAACAAGAATCGAAACCAATCCAATGAATCTACTTTCTTCAGAAATCTTTATCTTTGTTAAAAAATATCTTTAAATTATTTTTATTGTAATTTTGATATTAATGTACTGCTTTAATGCTCAAAGCAATCCGTGTACGTTCACATGATATTTTGTACACTTAAATATATTGTTGAGATGTAAACTTTTCTTTGGCAGATTGTATAGATATACAGGGAGAAAAATATGAGGGGTGCTGAAAAGGTTCTCACTCAGCCTGATCAAAAAGAACTTTTTAAAAAAAATCTTATGTTTAGTCATTTGATCAACCTTTGGAAAGTTATTCCAAGAATTTTTCATTACCCCCCTCATATTAGTGATAGTATAAAATGGTTTTGTTTAGAAACTAAGTGCACAACAAGCATCACAGATAACCTTGCTACAGTTGTGTGTGTTGAGCTATCAAGCAAATACAACAAAGTTTAAAATGTAAAAATTGTCTTGTGAATATGTAATATTGTACACTCAAACTCTTAAATACTCTATCACTGGGTGATCAATATGATAATGTGTACATGTTTATATGATAAGTCAAAATGTTTGTCATTGATTAACTGTTATTAATATAATTTATTGTATTGATAAAACTATTCTTTGTGTACCAGTCTTTGTTTTCTTTCTTTTTTAATCAAATTTTTTTTCTTTGCAGACAATGGGAGGGGACTTTTCAGGGAAAAGTCAAGATTGTAGTAAAGGAATTTATGCATTAGCAGGTAGGTATTTTTATGTAGTTTAAAAATGAGAATGTTAAAGAATCTTCCCCTTATTTTAAAGTAATTTTATGTGAATCTTATAAATTCTTTTCATTAATTTTCAGTTTAAAATCAAAAGAAAGTTAAACTCTTCTATTGGTATTTATTGTAGCACTTGTTTTGTAATTACTTTGTCTCTAATAGAAAAGCTTAGCTTTATTCAGAAACTAACTATAGAGAACTTTGTGTTTTGCTGAAAGGCCTTAAAACTAATAGTGAATTAATACCATTTCACTTTACATTGTCAAGTTTTATTATAAAAGTTAGTGTTTTTCATGATATATATATATATATTTGTTAACCAACTAATGTGGGTAGAATTTTCAGACTATTTGCATGATCAATATATTGTGAATTTCAGTTTTTAATATCTATCTTTATTTATAATATTGTCAGTAACTTGTTTTGTGGTGTCTAGTTTTATGATGCAAAATGCAACATCAATTTTTATAAATAAATCCCAAAGTTATAAGCTGTAGAAACACATGTAATACAATATCCTATATATCAGAATAAATAATTATTTTAAAACGCGTTAACATGGGATCCTTGATATTCTATAACTTCCATCAGTTTTCATTGATTTATTTTTTAATTTTATTTTTTGACTGACATTTTTTTGCAGCAGTTTTTATTGCTTCCCAAAAATCTTCCTTGCTAGAATATTATTTTTCATTATATTAAGTTATTTTGAGCATGGTTGGCATTAGTCAGCTTTGTAGAATGAGAAGAAGCATTGTCTTGCATCAATATACTTTAGCTTATAGCTTTTTTGGTTGAGACCTGTTTCTTTCAAAAATGTTTTGTCCAAGTATTTATAATAATTCTAGGCATTTATCTTGATATTATCATCAACCATGAAGAGATCGATAATTTTACTGTTTACAGTCCAAAATGTTACTTCATTTACCCATCGTTATCTTCCGAGTTGTATTGATTGATTTTTGTCCATGAAGAACTCAAATTTTAGCTTGTCAATCAGTTCTGTATACATCAAAAATTATTGGAATTTTCATACACTACATCACTAAACTTAATCTTTCTCTCTCTTTACATTTGCAATACCAGATTCTTTGAATGTATTCTTGTTGATCAATTCACTCTTTGCTTATTACTCTCATTTTTTTTCTCAAACTTTTGTTTTGTGACTTTCTTAAAGCCAGTTATTTGAGTTATTATTCTGCTTTATTTGCCAAATACATAGAATTATAAATAGACATAATATGTAAATAATTTTGTCATAATTGTTTTGACAATTTACTTGGGCAATTGGCAAAGTATATAAACTTTAGTGTAAAGGTAGTTGGTCAGTTTAACATTCATGCCATTTAAAACAACCAGTAGCCACAATAAGAAGCTATATAACTGTCCCTGGATGGACACAAACTTGTCATTCTTTGCTGTTAATAGTTAACATTGTTCTTGCAGATTTTAAGCTTTCTTGTGGAAAAAATACTTTTGTCATGTGTATCACTTGATTATTTAGTATAGTTGACTTTTTTTTTTTTTTCTCAATACTAAGTTGTGCAAGATGGCTTGTTTTTATTTATACAAATTGTACCTAGTTTGGCACAAGATCACAATTACAGAACACTTGATAAACAATCAGCTCATTGGGTAACTAAAATACCCTCCACTGAAAAGTGAAAGTGCTTTTAAATAAGTCTGGTTCACATCCTTTATTTTTAATGATTTTGTTTGTAATAAAATTCATACTGTTTGCTTTGTTATAAGATCATAAACAGTTACTATTGTATGAGCATTAACACTGAAAGATATCTGCAATAGTAAATTCCGCTTCATTTTTAATATTGATAATTCTCAGAATAAACAATAATTGAATATTTTGATTAGATTTATCAAAATCAAATAGTATTTCATCATAATTATACTATATTTTCCATTAAAATCTTTTGTTTATGAATCTTTTTTTTTTCTTGTCTTCCATAATGAGATAACACATTGTTTTGTTGCAGCTAAAGATGTTTTTAAATTACTCCATTCTCGTTACAAAAAACTTGACCTCACTGTAAGTGCAAGTTACTTTGAAATTTATAGTGGCAAGGTAAGTGCTTCAATTCTTTCTCCCTAAAAAAAAAAAAATTGCTTGAGACATTATTTATGAATGTAATTGTAACAAAACATTTGTATTCATATTTTTTTGCTTGATCAAAATGAGTACTAAGGATTATTTTAGTATTTCTATAATAAAATTCACAAATTATCATTTTCATATTGCAAGAAATAAATTTTAGATTTTTTTTTTTTTATATCGATCTATGATGTAAACAAATATCAAATAATCTTAGTCAAAACTGTAGTTAACTGGCAATCAATAACAGTTACTGAAGAAAACTGTCAGCTTTAGATACTTGTTTCAACAGTCGACTTGTGAGGTACCAGTATTTATATCAAAATACTCAGTAGATTTTACTTCTGTTTTATTTTTTTTGTTTTTAACTTTTATTTGATTCTTATAAAATTAGCACTAATTATTATTATTATTTTTTTTTTTTGTAGGTATTTGACTTATTGAATAAAAAGGTTAAACTACGGGTACTGGAGGACCAAAAGGGTCAAGTGAATATAGTTAAATTGCAAGAAAATCAAGTTGACACCGTAGATGATGTTCTGAAGCTTATACAACATGGGAATGCTGTTAGGTATATATACCTTTCCTTTCAGAAATTTCTGTATTCTATATACAAATTGATATTTAACCATGTTTATTGATCAATAAAGTTTTCAATCATTTCAATTAAAATTGTTAAATTTTCTCTTTAGAAAAAATTTTGTTTTGACTTGACATTATTTATATTCTCAAGTGATTTCTTCACTTTATTTAAATCTTATCAATTTAGTATGTTAAAATGGAAGGTATAGGTAATGATAACACTGCTAGCAACTGAGAATAATGGTAATCCCCTAACAAAAGGGGATGTTGCCTCAATTTATATTGTAACTCAATGTTCATGCCACTTAATCTCACTAAGTTCTCAGGAGTCACAACAAAAGAAACAGCTCTGGAATGGGCTTGAATAGATGTACCTCTACAAAAACTCCAGTACCTTGTAGGCTCCAAGCTCCACAATATAGCTGCTGTTATTCAGGCAAAATTAGCATATTAATAATGACTAATTTTTTGGCACTTCAGTTTTTTTGGGTTTTTTTTTTTTTCATACTCACAATGCCATGAATGTTGTTTAATAGATCATGTTATTTTAGTACTTTCAGAATTTTTGTTTCCTAATTATTATTAAATAATTTTTTCATCTCTGAAAAATATTTTCCTTTTCATCATCAGAACTTCTGGTCAAACTGCGGCAAATCAGCATTCGTCCAGGTCCCATGCTGTGTTCCAAATCATACTCCGTCGAAGGTGAGATTTATTTTATAGTAATCTTTTACTTGTAAAATTGTTTTTTATCCTTTATCTTTTTGTTTAAAAAACATTGAATATTATTAAATTTTAAGATTATTTTATTTGCTATATTGATAATTCTTTGGGTTTATAATTATGCATCTTAATTTGATGTATTTCCAATATATTTTTGTTAATTTTATTGTAGTCCTTTAGTACTTACACTGCATTTACTGCTTATAGAAAAATGTCAAATTGAAGCATATCAAGCCAAGTTTTCAATAATGATTTTAACATTTTCTAGAATTGTATGTTCTGTTTATTTGCATCTATTAAAAAAATGTCATCAAACATGTAAATAATACTGATCTTGTTGATCAGTGCATTTTCAGCTTGTTTGTATGTTATAGTTATCAAGAATCAGTAATTTTGATTGAGAAACAATGACATTCATAACTTGAAAATGAAATCAATGTACATGGAATGGAAATACATGATTTATTTTTTTAAAAATACTGTCTTTATATATAATTCAGTTTTTCAAGCTCAGTTATTACTTTTGTAAACTGTAAATGTTTAAAATTTGAAAACTATTGCCAGTGTCAACCTCTTCTGATATCTTACAGATCAAGAGATCTATTTGGTAAATTTTCCTTGATAGATTTAGCTGGTAAGTGTATTTCAATTTTACAATGCTCAATTTATTCCTGGAGTTATGAAAATCTTGCTATAACAGTCATAATGTAAACCTACACTTAAAAAAAATGATAAATAAAAAAGAAAATCTGTTGTGATATTTGAAAATAATAATGATCTGTTATATCATTAAATTGCATAAAAGTTTGGTTTGCTAATATTTTTTATTAAAAAGTTTTTTAGTATATCTTCTGTAACTGAATTTTAAACGATTGATCTCTTATTTTAAAATTTTCTACAGGAAATGAAAGAGGAGCTGACACTTCAAGTTCTGATAGACAGACTAGGATGGAAGGTGCTGAGATTAACAAAAGTTTATTAGCCCTAAAAGTGAGTTGACATTTTAAATTTCTTTCAGTTCTTGTATGAAAATAGAATATTGTTTATGCTTGAAGGGAATTATAATGTGAATGTTGCTTTCAATTTAAAATGTTAATTTACACATATTCTGTAAACATTTTGATAATCTATATGAAGACTAGTGATATTTAGATGTTGATGACAATTTTTGAATAAGTAGTTCAAAATTAATAAAAATAAACCTTTTATAAAATAATTTATTAGCAAAAGAAATTACAATTAATTTAATGCAAAATGTTTTCTCTCCTCTCACAGGATAGATGTGAAGAGTTAGAGAGAGAGAAAAGTAACTCATACCATTTTGCTCATACCACAGTATTTTCATTCATGATATAAAAAAGCTATTGGACTAATTTAAATACTTAAATTATTTTTTCTTAAATAACTTCTATGTTAGTGTAAACTTTTATTAGACCTTTTGCTTTTATGCATAAGAGTATAAATTTTATATGCCTAGTAAGTATAGTAAGGGCATAAATAATGATTGAATGTTGTATTACACTATATTAGCTGGTCTCAAGACTTTTTTTTTTTTTATTATTATTATTTTGCTTTATTTTCAGGAATGTATCCGTGCTCTTGGCCGTAAAGGTGCACATCTTCCATTTAGAGCCAGCAAGTTAACACAAGTCTTAAGAGATTCTTTCACTGGAGACAAATCCAAAACATGTATGGTTAGTAGATCAATAAGATTCTAACTTGTGTTGCTGAAATCTATAAAAGTAATGATGGACTCTTCATACTATTTTGAAAACCTCATGTTGCAGACATTTGGCAAGCTTTTCTTGAGTGATTCTTTTGTTGCCAACATATTTCCTAGTTGTAATTCCAAATGCTTAATGATGCAACTATTTAGTTATGATGCAAATTAATCATGGAGAGGTGGGGGGATGTATAAAAAAGCATGTGTATAGCTATACAGACTGATTAATAACATATGCAAATATTGTATTGAAGAAGAAGAAAAAACATTGATCTTTTGCAGTAACAATCAGAATTTTAAAGCATTTTAATATTGAAAGAATTTTATTTATTTTTAAAAATTAAACTCTAATTTTGTTTCAGATTGCAATGATATCTCCTGGCATGAATTGCTGCGAACACACTCTCAATACTTTGCGCTATGCTGACAGGTAAGGTGTTTTTTTATTAGATGCAATTATGTTTGTAATTGTTTTTAGTAGCAAAATTTGTAATCTGATTCTTAGTAGTAGTTTTCTATTGTGAAATGTATGGGTTTGTAGGAATATTTTAGTTACAGTCTTGTTTCACATTCTACTGTGCATTTGTCAAGTTCAATCTTCTAAATATTTTATGTTTTTAATAAATATTTTGTAACAGCCTACTTCACCACTTGACAATTTGTCCCAAAATTCCTTTCTTCATTCAGTCTGTTTATGTGCAGATATCATTTAACATATTCCTCTTCACCTCACTATCCTAGGTAATATTGCTCCTGACTGTTTTTTGGTTTTCACTATTTTTCATGACCTTCATTGATTTTTAATTATAAAAGCTTTATATTCATTCTTTATCTAGCTAAACCTATTTCTCTTCATCCAAGTAAAAATGTCCAAATTAAACTTGCAGCGATATCTACATCAAGCCATGTAGTTGTTTCTAGTAAACAGTTTATGCTCTTGGATACAATACAAAAGAACAATTTAATTTTTGCATTTCTCCTCTTAGCATTTAAAAACTGTTTTTACCTTTTTCAGAGTGAAAGAACTTGGTCCTGGGGGTCCATCTGATGGAAGCAAGATACTAGATGTAGTTGAGCCTCCATCACACATTGGAACTATGTCGCCACAAAACAGTGACTTAGCTCTTCTAAAAACCTCAAATGTATGTCTATATTTGCTCTCTCTTTTTTAGTATAATACTTCAACAATCTTATAGATTTGTAATTATTTTATCTTAAAAGATTAGTTTAATAAATTCATAATTTTGATTCACCATTTCATTTTGAAGGCCTCCTTTACATATTTGAGACCATAACTTATTTTTGATGGAGAACATAATTTAAGAAGTTTGATAAAAGTTTACTCATTATTTCTGTTTGATAAACTATAAATGTTAAATTTAACTTTTATAGCTCAGTGAGGTATCTGGTCATCTGGATTATGAATTCATTTTTCTTGAGTATTTATAAGTTATATCTGTTTGCGGAATTTTCATTTTATTCACATCTTTTTAAAGATATATCTGATAGTCCTTTTAATCATCACTATCATTTTTTTTTCATTTATTCCAATGACACTAATTTAATTTCTATTTTCAGGAGGAAGTGACTGATGAGATGCTTACATTCCATGAAGTAATCAATCACATGCAAGAAATGGAGGAAGAATTACTAGATGAACAGAAGAATATTTATGATGTAAACTGTCTCCATTATTAAATATATTATCAAATTTCTTTTTTTTAATCCAACAGAAAATTAGTCTAAAGTCTGTTCTGCTTTAATAATGTTTCACTAAGGATTAACTCTGATCTTTTGAGCAGATTTTATTAAATTGAGTTTATCAGTGATTAATGATGTAAACTATTTAAAGTTTTAGTATTTAAATGTTAATTTATGTATTAAATAATGATTTTCCCAAAAAATTATTTTTAAAAAAGTATGATTCATTTTAAAATTTATGTATGTTAGAAATTATTTATTGAAATTATGCTCTAGAAATCTAAGATAAAATTAATTAAAATTTAAGCTGAACATTGGTCTAAAGTAAATGTTTTGACACCTAAAATACAAGGATTTATACATATTTTAACTAATGCACTTTATATGGTGTCCATTGGATTTTAGTTAAAATCAGGGTTCCAGACATTTTTTTAACCATTGTCCAAGAAATGTCCTAAAAGAAGTTTTTTTTTTTTTTTTTTTTTTATTTATTTACAGCTATTAGTAGCACCAATAAAAACACCATTAAAATGTTTAGGAAATAGATTTAAAAAGCTAAAATATTAAAGTTTTAAAAAATGAATAAACATGAAAACAAATTAATTGAATTTATTGAAATTTAAAAAAAAAATCACAACTTTATTTTTATTTGAACATATTGGTTAATTTACCTTGAATAATTTTACATAGAAATGTGCTTGTTAATTTTCATGTTCAGAGTAACTTTTTATCAGACTTTAAGAATTGTCCTATATGTATTCATTTTTACTTAAAGAATATCAGCACATTCTAGCTATTCACAATTGGAAAAGTTAGTCATTATTAAAATATTCCCATTTACAATTACCAGCCTCACATTGTTACTAAATTTCTGCATTTTATAAAATTCTCTCTTATATTTTCAATTTAGTTTGATTTTTAATTCACCATTTTAAAAAGAAGCACTTAATCTTTGCTTATTTTTTTGTTTGTGTATGTGTACATACTCCATTTATTAAAGCTACAATTGGTGAGAATTTTTTAAATATAACTGCTTTTAACCAATCATTCCATTAATATTCTATTGTTGATGGTACAAAGTTCATACCAAACTCTGTTTCAGATGTGTACGTTTCACTAATGAAAAATAAAAAGCTTACTTCCACTCATTCTCTCTTTGTATTCAGCCTATGGAAATGGTAAAAACAGTATTTACCATTTAACAATCATGTTGTACAATAAACATTGTAAGGGACAATTTAATTATTGAATATATTATCCCTCTGGATTTACACTCGGCACAACTTTTATTTTTATTTTTTATTTAGACACTCTTTTTGAACATTTGAAAAGTTATCCCAACTCTTCTCAAAATTAGTCTTCTGGTGAAGAGTAATAATTGATGTTGGGAAGTGGGTCAGACTGAGAAATTCCAGTCCCCTTCCAAACAGAAGAAAATAGAATATTTTATATATTTTATACCTATTCAGTTTATTGTAAAAAAAATTTTTAGGGAAAATGTTATTTCAATTAATATCTTCCTTGATAATGTGAAGCAAATGATTCCATTAGCTATGTTTCTATTTGCAGCATACCCAGAAGTTTTTGATAGATAACAGAAAATTAATGAAAATGACAGAAGAGGTGGATTATGATGTAGAAGGTAAGATTATTTATAAATCTTACCTTGTTTATTAAATGGTTTGTGAAATGGTGAAAGAATCGTTTGTACAAGTTTCCTCCAATTTTTTATATATTTTGTGAAGCCATTATTTTAAGCTCTATTTACAAAAGCATTGTGTATTTTAATTATAAAGTTGTATAAATGTGTTGCTCTGTATTAATATTTATTAACTCCAAATTAACATGGTATTTCAGCAATGTTTTTTAATCTACGGAGAATGTTATTTTGGAAAATATACAAAATGAGTCATAATTTGGTATTAACAAACCAGTTCCATATCACTTGTTATAGTCTTGAATTTTAATATTTTTAGTTATAATATGCTTTTACTAATTGCCCTTATTATATGTATTTATCTTCAAAATTTACATCATATGCAGCTATGTCAAATGAGATTAATTTCAAAATTCTCAAGATAAACTATTTACTGATGAATAATGATCTTAACTTCCTGTTGCATTAAAAAAGTAAACAGTATTTTAATATTGTTTGGTTAATAATTTAATGTAAAACTTAAAATCAACCATTCCTTTGTAAATTTTTCCAAATTTTTATGGATATATTTCAAGTATTTTTACAAAGAAACCTAATAGCTGACTTGTGGTTAAACATTTTATTACTATTCTTTTTTTCAGTATGTGCTTCATACATCTTGTACTTTTCTTTTATTTATAGAATATACAAAATCCCTGGATATCCTTCTTACAAAGCACATTAACAATCTTAAATGTTTTCATGGTAAGTTAGGAACAACTATTTAATTCTGATTCTGTTCTTTTAATTTATACTCCTGTTAGTGATTTTGTATGTATTTTTATAACATTCTTGAGTGTTGAAAAAGCCATGTCACATCCACAAAATTTGTTTACTTACCATCAATGACAATATGGTATGCTTATCTTTGAAATACTGGTATTTGTTTACATTTGAGTTAATGTATTCACTTTGTGTCTTGTAGGGAATCAGAGAAACTGGGAATATTAGCAGAAACAATGATTGCACATAGATGATATTTTCAATGTTGACAATATATTATATCAAAAAGCATGTAGATTTTTCCTTTATATACAACAGTTTGAAAATGGTAACAAGATTAATTAATAAATTATAATTTTGACTAATTTTGAGTTTTGTATTATTGTAATCATATAATACCTTACCTGGTCAACCAAAACTTCCAACACTGCAGCTGGTTGCTGAACTGACCACTTCAATCCAGAGCTATCCTTATCCCATGTGATTTAAGTTTGATCATAAGGCAGCCAAGATCAAATCATCACAGGTATCTTTGTGTTGGGCTGCTTCAATCAGGGAGATGACATACAGGAAAAATTAACACTCGAATAAATTGAACAAAAATAAATACTGTTTTTATATCAGTACTCTGTACAATAATTAGTTTAGTTCAGAGTTTGCATGCAATCAATTATCAGCCTAACTCGTGTCTAAGTTGGAAGTGATATTATCATTGTTGACTTGGCAAAGTTTGGTTTGCTGTTTTGGTAAAGTTTGGCACAAGGCTAAAGTCGGAGCCTTTTGTCAGCAGATAATCACATGGGCCTCTCTCCCATCTCTGGTCTTGTCTCTGTCCCTTCTGCCTCTCTTCTATCTTCTGCCTAATTCGCTTCATGCATTCGTATTTATGGACCTTCACCCAAACTGGTGAAGGAAGAGAATTCAATAATTCTGGGGAATTCCCTTCTTTCACTCTTTCTTTTACTGCTCACTAAATCTCGTCTGTGAGTGTGGGTGGCTTATACACCCACCCCTGGTTTTCTAACTCAACTTTCAACCAGGGGAATCAACTCCAAATTTATTGTTTATGAAAAATGAAGTTTTTGCTTTACGGCTTGCATTTTCAGTTGCGTAGAACACATGTCAATCATCATTGCCCCCTAAGTCTGGGTCACTTTTCCATTGTTCAAACTGCTTGACATACAATGCAAGTCGTTTATGTGTGAATTAAATCATCAAATCTTCCCATAGGTTTTCGGTATTAACCCTTCTCATTTCAATGTCTCTCTACATAACACTTTCTTATGTTTTAGTAAAACTTCTGTTTTACCGTGGCAACAACAAATAGTATCACAGTATTACATAAGTGCTGCATGCCTGAAAATGTTGTTAAAATTACTTTTTAGAATTCTTTCTAAAAAGACTAGCTGCACTGCTTTGTTGTATTATTACTATGGTAAAGCCAATGTTTCTTTTAATTTTTTTATTTTACTTAAAATTATAAACCTCAACTTTTTAAAATCTATTATGTTTAGGAATGTGTGCATGCACACAAATTTTCAGACTTGGTAACTTGTCTTTTTCCTCCATTATTCTCAAATAAAACTGATATGAAGGTATGCTAAAAATACTGAGTAAATTTTCAGTAGCAGAGTAAATTGATATTAGAAGTTAAATTAAAATCTTCTTTCCCTCTCCAAAGTGGTAATTCCTGAGAATGCAGGCCACAAGTATAGATGGGAGGTAATGGTCAGCTAACATGCTGGGATGTTTGCACCAATATAATGAGTTTCTAATAAATTTATAAATGATAAAAAAGTAATTCTGTAACAGTCATAATATTTGTATTTTCAGAAAAATGATTTCATATCTGATATTTGTAAATATGGTTTATCAGGATTTAAACAATAACTGATTTGTTAAAGTATTTGTGTATTTCAATAAAATAACTTTTTGTTTTATTATTTTGTAGAAAAGCTGACCAATTTCCGTGAGGAGATGCAAGAAGAAGAGAACTTGAGCAAGACAATAAAAAACTGGAGGGCCCCAACGAAATAATAAAATGAATTTGAGTTATCAATAATAACAATTAAGAGAAGCTATGCTATCATAGTCAATGTTTGCCAGCTGGCTCTGTGAGCCTTTTAAAAGTGAGAGGACCAACAGCTTCACAGCTGATATGTGCTACACTGGCTCATTTTTATACATATATATATATATATATATATATATATATATATATATATATATATATATATAATAGTTTCCAGTGTATCATCTTCCTCCTCTTCTTAAAACTGCTAATCAATCTTTTATTCTACATTCTACTGTTGCTACAGATTCAACCACCTCCTTTTTGAAGCCTTTCAATATTGCTCCTTTGGTACAAGATTTAAAAACAAAAAAAAACATACACGAAGTTGGGTAAATTTACCTGTTGTGATTTCAAATGTTTTCGTTTGATACACTGGTATGTGTATTAAAAAGAAACAAACCACATCTAGATATAAATTTTAGGTTGTGGCAAGGCCTGCTTTTGACTTTGTCACCTCTCTCTCTCTTATCTCATTTCTTTCTCTTCCCTCTCTCCTTTCTTTATTCTCCCTGCTCACACACCTAACTGCTACTTTTTCTCTTTTCTGTGGTCCCAACACCTCTTATTTTTACTTGCTCTTTTTCTAGTGCTGACAGACTTTCTGTTCTGGTTTGTTAAATAAAATTTTTTTGTATCCAAACAATTACTATAACTAGTGTGGTTCATTTGCTGTACATAAGTTTTGTTTTTCTGAAGGCAATTTTGGTGGGAGGAAGTTGTGAAAAAACTTCAAAGAACGAAAGAAGAAAAGAAATTTTAAAAGTAAAAATTTCACTGACTTTATTTGAAATAATGTTAAATTACCATTAAACTTGATTTTGAGTTTAGAAGGTGTAGTTGCTTTCATAGCTTGATATTTATATTGGCTGCACTTAGTCTGGTTGCATTGAAGATTACTGGAGTTTGTTGAGATTAAATTCAATCATTTCTTTTATTCACTCTCAACTTACAAACATCTTGGCTTTCAACTATGGTATATTTATTAAACGCTCATTGCTTGAATGACTTAATTTCAGGTGCCATAAGCAGAAAATTTAAAAACAAAAACTTAGCTTGATTTTTGGTGACTGCTAATCTAAACCTATTTTATTAAGTAGGTTAACATTTAAAAAATTTTTTTTTTAAAAGAACCAAAATACAAATGAAAATAAAAATCACTCACTTGGAAAGCACATTCATTAATGATAAAAGTACTTTCTTGTGCTTATTTGATTTAAAACTTAACACTGAATTTGATTCAACTAGACAAAGAGATTATTGGGTAAGATTATCTTTTCAAAGGTAGAAATTTACATTTAATGAGGAAAATTGTCACCATGCCATTTCCTGCAATAAAATGTTAGTTCAATGTTTATGAATAAAATGAATTTTGGTTTTTGTATCCCCAGTCATCATATACAAGATGCACTCCAGAAATTTTGAAAATTTTTCAAGAGACATTTATTTCAAAACAATGCAAAAATTTAATCCCCTTCAAATTAGGACTCTGACTTTAGTGCTCTTGTTGTAGTGCTCCATCCACTTGAAGGATCTCAAGTATCCTTCACAAAATGAAAGTGTCCAGAGTCCTTGTCAGAGCCTTTTTCATCTCCTCCACCTCCTCAAAACATTAATTTATAAGCAGTCTTTCTCATTTCATGTTTTGTGTAGAAACCACTAATGAAATTATAAAGATTACTGATGGATTAACTTTTTCAAGATGGGAGGAGATGAAAGAGGTTATGACAGAAACCCTGGATACCTTCTCTTTGGAGGTCTGTAAAGAGGACTTCAGGAAGTGGTTGGAGTGCGACAAGAGCATTAATGTCATAGGCTCCTACTTTGAAGGAGATTAGTTTTGTATTGTTTTGAAATAAATGTCTCTTGATAAACTCTCAAAACTAAAGTGTACCTTACAAATTAGTTTATATTTTTCAAAATTTAGTGGTTGAAAATTTTGAAAATGATGGGCGGGAATTACAATTGAGCATACTTGAACAAAAATTATAATGATCACAAATCTTTTGGTTTAGCCTTCCAAATAAAGATAAAAAACGTTTTTAACCTGTTCAATTATAAAAACCTAAATACTAATAGAACTACTACTTTAATTAAATCTGAAACTAAAAAATAAATTAATTTGATATGTTGATGGATGTTCACTTCAAGAATGTCGGGGGGAAAAAGAAAGTAAATTTGGGTGAAGGAGAGAGAAACCTATTTTACTTTTATCTACTTCTACATGAGTTTTTATGAATGGTGCTGACTTGTTCACAAATCAAATACCTGTAACATGCATTGGGCTTGTGTAGTTTCTTGTTTTGCAGGCAAACACGAAATAAAGACAGGCTCAAAATATCACTTACTGTGTGAATAAATGTGTACTGTGTACACAGTAATGTTTATTTAGACAGACAATTGAGTTTGTTATAAACTTATAAAATGTCTGATGTACATATCTTTATTTAATCACAATAACATTATGAAAAATCTGTATTATGAAGAATGACTTTGATACAAGCAACATTTAAAAAAATCTTAATTGAAATTGATTTTGTGACATTAAGCAAAATTTGTTTTTCCTTGTGCCAAACAATTTTCTTTCACTTCAATTTATGCACGTCGAGAGAGAGAGGATAAAATTTGTGTCCCCATTTCTTTCTTTATTTTTTCCTCTCCATATTTTGGAAAATATTTTCAGTTTTATGCCTGACATTATCTGGGACCATGAGTGAGTGCCTTCAAACATTAAACTCAATCTTTCTGTTACAATAATAATTGCCAATTTGGTATGAGTGTGTGTATGTGTGTGTGTACATGCATGAGAGTGCATTTGTAGTATATATCTTAACAGACAGTCAAATCAACTACAATCCTATCTCATTGCTTGAAAATGTTTCTGCTATGATTTAGTGACTTAAAATTTTGTTTGTGTAACTAAATAAAGCGAAAAAATATGAACTAAGCTTTTGCTATGTAAAAGAAAAAATTCTATATTACACTTTGTTTGATTTTGTTTCTCAAACATGTCAGGAAACAACAAACTTAGGATGTTCATTTCTAAAATACTTCTTGTTGTAAAAAATTGAAAATTCTACTCTATTTATTTTTATTCTCTATTTAAAGTTATATATGCCTATCGCTATTTGTCGGTTGTTTTTATTTTAATCCACTTTAAATTGTGAACAACTGCTAAATATATTATCCAATAATTAAGGTTTTGAAGTAAAACCTCAAATCCATATAAAAAAAAACAGATGAATGAATCAAGTCCTGATTTGAAACTTTACTGATTGTTAAGTTGGTACGATTGTTTGTACAATTGAACATTAAGATAGAATCAAGTTATAGTCAAATAATTATATGCATATATAATTTTATTTATTATTTACCACTGTTGCTTGATTAAAAGTAAGAAATAATGAAAAAATGTATTTGTGTTTATCTTACTTACTCTTAATAGTTAGTTTATTTAAGCTTAAACCATAAATTCAGTTGTGATTAAGGTTTTCAAATATTCTATTCTGTTGACAGTCAAAAGACTTTGCTAGCCTATATAAAACTTAAAATTTGTTTATTTTTGAAAATAACTTGTTGCATTTTACCCATGGCTTAGTGAACTCAGCCCACTAAAATCTTCAACTGAAATTTGGTACAATAAAGTTGGTGTTTCTTTTGAGAAGCAGTTCAGTTAAAAAAAAAAAAAAAAAAAAATGTTCCTCATTTTTCCTTTCTTCTATTAGGTCAAATCTTCAATTTCAAGTTAAATTATTGTCTCAACAGTTCATATGGTCATCTGAAAGAAACTTTCATAAAAAGTAAATTTTATTTTCAAGAAATTTAATGGGTGTACTCTCTTGAAGAGTTCAAAAACATTTGCTGTACACAAATGTGAGATGTTAACACATTAAATGAATAGATTGGATTTTTCTTTACAATTGGATTTTTTTAATAAATTTATGCAAATATAGACTAAAAACTACTAATAAGTCTGCAGTAATGAACATGTAACTCGAGTCTATTGGCCAGTGATGAAGTTTTCTATTGGTATAGGACCTATGTTTGTTTATTTATATAACACACACACACACACACACACACACACAATAAGTAAATTTTGAATTTAAGTTTCTTGTCAGTCACTTTGGATAACTTCTGATCAAATTAAAAGCATTCACCCAGTCTTGTACTTTTAAAAATATTTTAGATTTCTAAATCAGGAAATAAAATTTTGCAGTTTTATCACATACTTACATAACTGTTATTTTATTTATTTTTTTTTTTTTGATAACTACACTTGCATTACAAAAGAAAATATAACTTTTTTTGAATATTTGTTCTTGTTTTGAACACAAGTTAAAGATTGAGTAAATTGTTGAATTCTATACATTTGATCTGCAGCATTTTATACAAAAGTTGCTGCAATTGAAAAGGTTTTGAAGTTTCACAACTTTTTATTAAATTATACTTTATCTTTGGCAAACAAATCTCAATTTAAAATGTTGCTATTTGGTAATTGGTGGAGAAAAATAGACAATATGTTGTTTATGTATATCTAGTGTAATCTAAATTGCTACGTCATATTTCATATGTTTTGAAGATTGATATATCGATGCTTATTTGCCATCTGTAGATTACTGACCTCATTGCATAGAAATGTGACTATCTATAAGGCAGGAAATATTCAGACTCTTAAGGTTCTAAATTTTTAAATAACTTAAGCCTTATCTATTTCTCTTTCTCTCTCGTATATAGATAAACAACTTTCAAGCTTTAAACAAATATTCTCTGGTGTGGCTCTAATGAAATTATGCTAAAAAAAATGATATAATTTAAACAAGTTTTTTTAAATTCAACCAACAAGATCTGTTTCATTTTTCTTTATGATTGTATTTGGTCAATTATTAAATACTAGCTTAAATGCCACACTCCATGCAGACTTTTCAGCTAGCTCCTGTGGAGAGCTAATTGGACCTCTGGCCCAAAATTAAATTGACCTCTGGTCCAACTTAGAAAACAGCAATGATAATTTTGAAGAAATAAATTTGAATTCCTCAGTTCACTCTATAGAACTTTGAAACCTCACTTTAACTCTGATTCGAGCTACAAGTCCAATTCAAGCTGAAAATTGAATTCCTCAAATCACAAATTCTGTGGAACTTCAAAACCTTACGTCACAAAACCTCTCACTTTAACTCTGAGTCCTTGGCATTTTGAAGAAATAAAATTTATTTCCTCAATTCACAAAGCTTTGGAGATATTTTAAACTGAATTTAAAACAAAATTTTTTAAATTCACAAAGGTTTTTGTGTTACTTTAAACTCAATATAAATTAAAAACTTAAATTCACTTGTAAAATTTTAATTTTTAACTGTTCCTGCCTCATTCAGACACAAATTCCAGTGCTGGATGTTCAAGCACCAGATGGACAGATTTTCAATCGTGGGATTGTCCTGATTCCAAAACGGTATATGTAGAGCAGGTGTGACCTGAGCTACAGGGGTTTCAGACAGACATACCGAGAGACAGAATTTGCCATTTATTTATTTAAAAGATAATTTAGCGCAACTCATGCACATATTGATCCTCACATTGCAAACAACATAAGACAAAAAAAAAAAATCCTGAACTCCGGAAGAAATTTTATTCATATTTTTTATCTGGATGTGCAACAACTTAATTTTGAAAATGAAAAAAAATTTTAAATTGGCTGATTTTATCAGTTGAATTTAACAATTTGTTTAAATAAATACTTGCTCTGTGTGTATGTATATGTATATATATATATATATATATATATATATATATATATATATATATATGTGTGTGTGTGTATATATATATATATATATATATGTGTGTGTGTGTATATATATATATATATATATATGTGTGTGTGTGTGTATATATATATATATATATATATGTGTGTGTGTGTGTATATATATATATATATATATATGTGTGTGTGTGTTAACAGCTAATCTTATAATGGGCTGGTCTATGAAAATTAGGACACCTGCTCACTGACTTCAGTGTTTGTTTATATTTAATAAATGTCCAAGAAATATGCTTTGAGTATCCAAATATACCCTTTCTTGATTTTAAATTATGACTGTTTCGGTCTTTTTCTCGTGCTATAAACACTGCATTCTGTGTTTGGTTCATTTGAGACAAATTAGTTTTAGCATTAGTTGGCAAGTTGTTAAAATGAATTAAACCAAAAGTAATTTTAAGTGGATAAATCCAAATAATCCCATTTTGTTGATGTGCATGGAGTTCTTCGTTATCTTCTCTTTTGTTTGCATAGTTAAGTTTCAAGTTGATGGAAATTTGTTATGAAATAATCAAAGAAAATTTTTAATACTTAATAGGTTGTCTAAAACTCCCTTTTTATTATATTGATCAAAATGAATTGTATAAGGAGGTGCCAAAATCACTGAAATATTGATACACACAACCTGTTCCAGAATGACAAATGCTTAGCTCTGATCTTGTCATTGATTTACATAATTGGTTTCTAAACTTTTCAGTAATCACACTACAAAGTTCACTTGTCTTTGTATCTTTGTAACCCCCCCCCAATGTTTTATAAATGAATGGATAAATTTTGAATTGTTCCCCCCCCCCCAAGTCAACATATGATTCGGGACAAGAAGAATACGGCAATTACAAAGAACCAGTGTCTTGGTTACACTGATAAATGATGTAAACATGTCATTCATTAACTACCTCGACAAAATAATTAATAGCAAATAATTTTTTTTAAAAAAAGGCAGGTTAATTTTTCTGTTGGTCAGATAAAAACTTAGTAGTTGCTTTAGAGACACCTGGTTAAAATTATATATCCACTTAGCAGGTTCACTAGTGAAAATGCTTTTGTGAGCATTGAAAATATATAAAATTTTTATGCATATGAATTTCAAGATTGTTACACAAATCCATAGAAGACGGGTTGTTTTATTTTTTTGTATATAGTCAGTTTTTATTCTCTCTAATATTTGATGTGCTGTCCATAATTCTTAGGCCTGGGTAATTTCAATATGCTTTCTTTAGGCTTTATTTAATTTGTTGATAGAAACTTTTACTTGCTGCTCATTACTTTCAATTTAGATTAATCTAAAATTAATAAAAAAAAACTTCTTTAGATGTAATATAAATTTATAGTAACCCATTTTGTAAAAAGTTACTCATTAGTATTCAGTCAGTTAAGTGCCATACTGATACACGCTATGGTGATCATGTATCGAAAGATACATGACTGATGAGGTATATTTTTTTCCCACAGTAGGTTGCTGTTTCTTTCTGTGGTTGACTGGTTGCCAACCAAGGCTAAAGAACCTAGTCTGTTCTGCTATTCAACCCATAGCTGGGAGGAGAAGAGATGGATTCATGCCTTTCCCAAGGGTATTTGTGCATAAGTCAATCTAACGAACTCTACTAGAATTCAAAATCACTCAGCTGATATCCATTACACCACAACAGACTGATTTTTTTTAATACTGTTTCCTTATTAATTTTAATGTCTTTACTGAATTCTTTGAATTTCAAATGGAATAGTCTAGTATTGAGCTAGTTGACCAAAAACAAATTTATTTTATGGTAGGCATTAATTGGTTAAACATTTCTGAATATTTCTTTTTTTTTTTTTAGATGAAGTGTTTTAATCACTAAGTAAGTTTGTTTGGGCTGATTTTGTTAACTTTGTTTTGTATTATAACATTTGATCTTCCAGCCTTCCTTTGAAGTCTTTTATGTTTAGCTGAAAAGGGAAATAAAACAATAAATCTAAAGAAATTAGTCTGATAAATCTAATGGAGCTTCTGTTTATATTTTTATCAATCCAGCCCATTAGTTGTAGACTAAATTCTCTAAGAAATGTTCCTTTTTAGCCTATTTTGTTTCCTTCTGAAATTGCAACTTACTGGAATTGTCCTGGGCAATATTGTTTTGATAACTCTTCTGAGAGTGGGAATAACTTTTCTCAACCCGACACCCCACTCCACCTTGTGCTAACAAGCATCTTCTAACACAAATGTTAATGTCTACCTTATATTTAATGGTCTATAGTCTTTTTCTCTACTAATTAATCTAGCTTACCAAAAATACTATCTATCCCTCATCCATTAATTTTACTGGTGTGCCAGAAGAGAGACCTTCACATCAAGAGTAAAAGAAGTGTTTTCATTTTCATTAAGTAAGGCCTTTGGTGCTAGTGTAGAATTTAGAATGTCAGATAATTGCCAGACAAAATGCACTTTCCTCTTAAATATTCCTGTGGTATTAATCTCTTATTTCAATTATGTCTGAGTATAAATGTTTTCCTGTTAACAAACCTGATACCTTCCTTAATTTTTTTTTTTTTTTAATTTTAATAAAATCAAAAATACTTAAAGACCATTTTGTTAATTTTTTCATTTTTTTTTCTAACAAATTTTAAAATACATCCAAAACTGAATATTAGATTTCTTCATAAGTTGGATTTAGGTTTCAGTTTAGATGGGCAGGGAGAATGTAATTATCTTTTACTTGAAGCACATATCCTCAAGAAAAGAAGGAAAAAATAGTTTTGTTATTGCTGATTAAGTTGTTTGCTTTAATAATCCAAAGGAGGTGGTTATGTTTATTTTTTTATTTATTTATTTTTTCTTTCTTTTATGTAATATACAGTAAAGAGGAGGAAAACCCCTGTAGAAATGTGTTATTTCCCAAACCCTTGATAGAAAGACCCGTGTTGCACACACATTCCAGCAATACCACTATTGCTTTATTGTCTTGACTGAGAATTATTTGCCCAAATCTCCATTACATTCCTGGACAGCTAAAGAATAGAAATGGTCTGCTCCTATATGAAGTTATTTATTTTTTCCCTCAGACAACAAAAGTTGTCTTTTATTTAGGGGACAGTCACAGTCCCTCCATCTCTCTTCATATCTCCTATTCACCAATGTGCCCTATACAATGAATAAGTGGTATTTGATATTAATTTATCTGTGGGTGCAAGTCTCTCTCTCTCTCTCTCTCTCTCTCTCTCTCTCACTTTTTGTTTTGTTTTGCTAATACTTGACTCACTGAATGTGTGCATCCCTCGTTAGAGGTCAATTTTCGCTTTTTTTTTTTTTTTTTTTTTTTGGTGTGTGTGTGTTTGTGTGTATGGAGGCTGTAAGCCTTAAAAAATGACAACCTAACTACAACTCAAACCTTAATAACCAAATAGCTGTTAAGAATTTAAAAAAAAAACATTACTATTTGGTCACTTTGACAAACATGTCAATTTTATTATTAAAACACACTTTAAATCTACATTCACATTGTAAGCCTCAAAAATATTTAACAGAATATTTGCAGGCCACACAAAATATTGGCTTTTCACGTAAACCATATCCATGTATATAAATAGTTGGCCTGAATCAAGTCCAGCATATGAGACTTAGTATGATTTCATTCTAAGAGTGAGGTCAGATTTTGGCCTTGCTTTTACTAAAAAGGGATTGCCTTGGCTCCAATGTTCAGCTTTTCTTCCTCTTCTGCAAGATTTTTCAATTGTGATATTTTCATCTTGGTCACCAGTATTCCAATCAGTAATTCTTTGCAATCCATCTTTTCTTTTTCTTTTTTTTTTATAATAAAGGCAAAGATGGAAAAAAAATATATACACACACATACACAACAACAACAAAATCCCGTGTGTGTGTATATATATATATATAAAATATGTAAATATTATCTTTCTCACCAATTCCTCTCAACATGTAAACATTGGAAACTAGTTTCATTTACTTGAAAATGTGTATTCATCCCATGTAGTTAATTTTGTCCATATTTTGTTCAATGAATCTGGTTATCATCAGACAATCAGGTGTTCATTATCATATAAAATGCCAAAATTTTGTGATGTCATTTATGACAGTTTATAACAATACAGATAAGAATGCATTGTTCTATTTTGCCCAAAACATTGATCGGGGCTATTAAAGGACAGATCTGATCAAAGAATATTCATTGGCTTGCTCTCGCATGATCTGATCAGTCATTAAAAACAAGAAATTTTATTTGGTGGTTATTTAAAAGAATAAAAATACCATTTTGCTCTTAGATTAAGTGAAGAAAATCAAAGTTGAGTCAAATAAATTAATAAAAATAATGCTTAGCATTACATGACCCACACAGATGTTGATGTATGAAATTTTGTATAATGATGTTTAACTAGTGCCATCTGCATTGAGTCCAAATGCCAAATTTAATGAAAGATTTTGTTTGGTGTGGACAGAGGAAAATAGAAAAAACAAGAAAAGGTAAATTATATTACCTGCACAAGAATTTAGAGAAAATGTTACACATACAGAACAATTAAAAACTGCATAAAAGAAAAAAAAATGGATATAAGCAATTTGAGTTGAATTTTGTGTGGGTGTCTGTGTTGGAAAGCTGCATATTGACTTAGTTAATATGTATGAATAATAGTTAATATTTTTGATGCAAACCTTTTTGAAAATGAAAAGTTTAATTAATAAAACACTTTAAGAAAAGAAAAATCCAATTATATTAAAACCAAAGATTCTGATTCTCAGATCAAGTTAGAAATGATAAAGCAATTCTTCTGACTTGTCCAACATTTAACCTGTTCATTAAGAGTTTGTAATATTTACTATAAACTTTTACATCCATTGCTCCTCCAACATGAGCTGCTTTGCTCTTGTGCAGAACTAATTTAACCTTGATACATAGCTACAATCTTTAAATCATTCATTGCTATCTTGGCTATTTGAAACCTTACATAAAGCCATCAGTTTTTGTTAGAGATACCATTAGCAATTATAAGATTAATTATTCTTTATTTTGATAAATGAAATTGAATTCATTGAAACTTGTTCTTATCTTGCAGCTGTTATTATAGACACAATGTTTCAGACAAATACCATCATCATCGTTTCGGGTTAATATAGGATATCTGTTGATTATTATTGTTATTTTTCCACTGTGATGGCAGTTCTTTCTGCTAAACCAGTGTATATTGTTTCATCACCTTATCCAGGGATTGAACTCACAATTTAATTTTTTTTGATGAGAGCAACACATTTTAACCACTGCTTATATCAACTATGATACATCAATGGTGGTTGTTTTTGTATTTTTGTCTTTAAAGGGACAACACATGTCAGCCAAAGTAATAGACACCTGAAGATGGCCAGGAGGTACTTGGCTGAAACATTGTCTATCATAAAATCCAATGAAGGTGAGAACAATAGTTTGAATAAATTATATTGAAAATTCTTCATCTCAAAAGTTAAATACAAAAATAAGGATAAGTGCTGATTTTTTTTCCTATGTTGCACCAAAAGTTAAAATGTTCACTATTGACATGTTTATTTAGATTTATTAATTTTTTTTTCAAATTACGTTTGAAGTGAGAGATTTATGCTTGACATGATTAAGCTAAAGTGAGGATTGAACCCAACATTTTATTGGTCTAACCACTGAGTGATAATTTATTGAAAATGATGAGTGTAGAGTGAAAATAAATTGGCTCTTTAATTATTTTGAAACTTGTTTACTTGCTGTAAATCTATTCAATTGTACACTTTTTTTTTAAAAAAAAAGAAGATAAAAGAAAGTGCACTTTGGATACTGGACAAAGAAACGGAATTATCACCAGTAAAATATTAGCATCTATCTTTGTTTATTTTATACAATAGGCAAGATAAACATTAAGCACAAAAAAAAGACTCTTAATTAAGAGTACTCCATCAGAAAGAAATGTTATAAACATACAAAAGTTTGTTTTTTTTTGTTTTTTTTCCTTTAAAAATGAAAAAACTACAACACAAATTGTATATGTTGATAAGCTGTGTATTTTTGGTGCTTCTATGAATTTTTTTTCTTTTGGTAATACTTGAATTTTTTTAGATGAAATTGAAAAAAAAAAAAACAACTTTTAACAGCACTAATATTCATATAAAAAAGTGGGGGGAGTCATTTTTTAATCAAAAAGATAATTTTTTTATTATAAAATCTGAGGTAAAAAAAAAGAAAAAGGCCAGCATATTTCTTTTCTTTCTAAGTATGATTTATGATAGCATCATCATCATCTCACTCTGCTTACCTCTTATAACTTGGCTACATTTACTGAAAATCAAAATACAATACAGGCTTCAGATGTAAAAAAAAAAAAAAAAAAAAAAAAAAAAATTTAGATGTGAGCCTTATGTTCAAAAGATTTATCTTTCTGATTTCATTTCACAGATACACCACTCATCAGGGCCAGATAAAATTTCTTTACCTATCAATTATTGTTGCTCTATTTTTTTTTACTGAGCACTTTGTTTACAAAAATCTGCTTGCCTTTAAATGTTAAACTCCAGTAATTTACTGGATTATGTTTTGTTAGGCGTTTATGATTTGCATTATATATAACAAAAGAAAAAAAGGAGCAGAATGATGATACAAGTTAGACTTTATTAATATTTTAGTACTCTGACAATTACTTTTACAGTTAATTAACCTGCTTTATACCTGTTTAAAAGGCACTTTTTGGATAGAGTGGTTCAATTAATAAAAAACTTTTCTATATGGTTAAATGATTAATGCTGTCAAAATGTTTTAAACGCTTGTATCTGCAATGCAGTAGATGTAGTATTCAAGTATTAACTTTTTTTTCTTAATTTCAAGATAATTGTGATATTCAGCCATTGAGTTGTTGTCGCTCTCTCGCTCTCTTTTCCACCTCTCTTTGTCTCACTTTCCTTTTCTGTCCTCTCCTCATTCTCGTCCCCCTTCTGGAGAAAACACTACTTGCTAAATACTACTTTTTGCCTGAATAGATCTGCTTTTGCCACCATGACACCTTGCTAATTGATTCTTGCCTTACACACCAAAAAAAAAAAATCCACAAGGATTAAAATAGATCTTTTCTTTTTTTTCTTCTTTAATTGAAAAAAAAAAAGTTGCTGCTACTACTGCTATTACTGCTGCTATCAGCATGACCATCTCTTGTATTAATTCATCAAATCTCTTTCACCAGTAGCCAAGGCCCAATATTTGTGCTGCTACTACTACTACTTTGAATACAACTTCACCTGCAATAGCAGCTATATACCTGTTCCTATACTGAAATAAATTGGTTTGGAAAATGATTGACTTGGTTTATTTCTCTGTCATCACCTATCACATATTTATTTCTTGTGTTGTTCTTCTAGGCTGGTTAACTTGTTTAAATTACTGACAGGTAGACATCTATATAATAAATTATAAGTATCTTATTCTATGAGGCTTTTATTTCAAACATCATTTCACAGGTTCCCCCATTTATTTCTATGATTGTCTGTTGGGGGGGGGCTAATTCATAAAAGGCATGCTTTGGCTAAAGGAGTGGTTTCTCTGAATGAAAAAGGGAATATAGGTTTGGTTTCTGTCTTGAGGCATGCTTTTCTTTAGTAAGACTTCTCAATCTAGGCTGGTTGACATTAATTTGTCTAAAAAATCATAAAATGGATGTCAATTCAACCATGTACCTACAAAAAAAAAAGATTTAAGTAGATCTCAGGTGGTAATATTTGTGATATGAGGGCAGCATTCATTGAGTTTTTTTTTCCTTTTAAATGCCATGTCAAATGATGATGTAGGTGATCATAGCTCTCCACAGTTTCCTTTTCTTTAATATCTGCAAATTACCATAACTTAGGAAATACAGTGGAATGGTTGCTTGTTACATTTTCCATGGCTTGGAATTCAGTTTTTTTTTCTGTTAGACTGGCTGCCATTCCAGGCTAGAGAAAGCAACTTACCAATGCTATTAAACTCATAATTGTGAAGAGATGGATTCATACTTTTCCCAAGGATGTTTGAAAGTAAGCACAAAAGAATTTGCACTCAGCTTCCTGATGTGATACTATAGCTGGGACACACTTGTAGAAGAGGAAAGTGTGATCTTATTTCAATCTCAAGTGGTTCTGTTTTATGGCCAGCGGATGGGATTCTTGAAGTGACATCCACTTGACTCAAGAGTGACAAAAGAACAAGTAGATAAAGGAAAATATTTGAAGTCAAGTGACAAACCAGGCAGTTTCCAGTTGCTGGTCTATATTAACAGTCACGGTTAGGATTGAGGGAGTCAGTGCTGGTCCGCCCTTGAGGGGAGACAGGCTGTCTTTCACATATCTCCAACGTCACACATTCATATTGCCAACCAAATGTTGGGATGTGTAGATGGAGACAGGGTTGGTAAGAGGGAAGAGCTGATATGACAGAAGTCCCAAGTGTCACCTACCTGTCCATTCAGAACCGAGCAAACATAGCCCTGAATTAAATATCTTACCATAATATCGGAAACTGTTCACATACTTATTTCTCACTGTGGTATTTGTCTTCATCTTTTGTTTCCTTGCGAACGGGCAGCAGATCCCTCCCAGTTCTTGGTGCACACCAACATGAATCGAGACGCAAAGCATTGATAAGCCGTAAAAAAAAAAATCAATTGTATCTAGAATTAACTGTTATATACCCTATTATATCCTCTCTTTACATTCTTACAACAACCTCATTCAGTGACCCTCTACCTTAAATGGCTCTTGGACCTTGTATTGGGTGAACAATAGTAAAAAGAAAAAAGTATCTCTTCTCATATTGATTGGTAGTATGCTAAATCTTTTTTTTTTTTTTTGAAAACTTAAAAAAATAAATATTAGTCTTCTCTCTACTCTTTGTCATGCTTATGACACATAATGACTTTATTGAGATCCCATGTCTGTTCTTGCCTTAATTAATATCTATAAACACTTCTCTGTTTTATTACAAGGCCAAGATTCCTTAGCTCTTTCCCTTTGGTTGCAGGCATCTGCTTTGCTCATTAGTACTGCTATCAATTGAATCCCTAAACTTCAAGGAAGAAGTAAAATGTCATGTACAATTCAGAATCTACTACCTCATCAGAGTAACGTTAAGGCTCTGGAAACTAGATTATATATATCAACCAAGATTTCCATACTCTTTTCTGTTGTGCTGTGGTAATTTGAAGATTCTAGTCATCTTCTGTTGATTAGAAGTTAGAAAAGAGTCATATCAGAAAACAACATTTTTTTCCTCTTTATTCTGCTATGGGGATGTGCAGATGGTGTAATGGTTAGCAACTCAGTTGACCAGAGTTCAAATTCCATCCACGTTTATGTTCACTTTGACAAATATTCTTGGGAAAAGTATGAATCCATCTGTGGCACTATTACTGAGATGCTCACGTAAAAGAGGAAGGCATGATTTTGTCTCAATCTCCCTGTTTTTATAGCCAGTAGATGGTTTTTTTTGAAGTTACGTCTTTTGGATGGCATCCGTTTAACCAAAGAGGAACAAGAGAACAATTAGGTAAAAAAAGCATTTGAGGTCGAACAACAACATAGTTTCAAGTTACTTAGTCTATATTGAACTTTATCACTTAGTATTTATTATTTTTGTTGTCAGTTCTCAAGGGCAAAGAAAATGTATAAATTCACTTTCATATGTTTAGGTTTTATTCCAATTCTAATCATCACTTTTTAAAACAAACATTGCTGAAGAGTGAAGGTAGTTAAAAATGCAGTGTCATGGGAAAAAACTTCCTTTTGACACTACATCTTAATGCAGGCATTTTTGTCATAATGTTCTTAGTAAAAGAAACATCTCTTCTACCAGACTGTTCTTTATCTGACTATGGCTTGAACTCCTGTTTTGCTATGCTATAATATAGAAAGATGCAAAAGAAATATATATGTGGTTAAATACCGACTGTATCAAGTATATTGCAATGTTCTTGAAAGCCTTGAATTTTAGATGCAACGATAGGGTTTTTATCCTGATACAGTTTCTTAGGATTATGTAACTGTTGTCTCAAGAACAAATAAAAACAAGCACAAATGAAGTAAAAATCATTAAACACGGCCAAAAATCACTATTAGTTCATAACTAAGACACATGGCTAAAGTAAGAAAAAACGTTTGATATTACAATGGGAAATTTTAATGGTAATGAACATGCAAGCTTATAGGTATACATTTACTACATGAACTAAGTAAAATAATTGATAAAAATAATATAGGCGTCTACAGGGATGACAGATTCATAATCCTAAGACAAAACCAGAAAAATAATTATAACATTTTTCCAAGATATGGGATTTGACAGACATAAAAACAAACCTAAAAGAAATAGATTTCCTAGATGTCACACTCAACCTAAGAAAAGTTACATATCAATCATATAGGGAATCCAACAACAAACTATTTTTACATACACACATCTTCCAGTTAACTGCAATTCTTCTAATGAAACAATCTTCAACAAAACCAAAAAAGATTATGAAACAGCCCTAAAAGATGGATTTTTGGCAACACTCATGCACACCAGACAGTACAAAAAAGCCAACAGTAAAAGAGACATGATATAGTTTAACCAACTGTACAGCAAAAACAAACATTCATTGAACTCGTATACAAATACTTCCCCAAGATATTCAAGAGAGACAGCAAAAATCAAATACATGACACAAATAATAAAGCTCAACAGAAAAATACCCAACAAACCACCTGAACTGCAGAGAAAAGAATGCCTGTTAAATGGCAATTGTTTGCAAAACAATATAATGTAGCAAGCCACTGTAAAATCAGCAGATAATGGAGAAAAAATATACATAGGAGTAATTGAAGGACATTAGAAACAGAAACTACACACACAAAACATCCTTTACAAATAGTAAATATACAAACAGCACAATGCTTTCTAAACATATATGAGAAATTAAAAACAAAATGACACCAAAGATATCATGGAAAACAAGGGAAACAGTACCAGCCTACAACAATAAATCCAAAAACTAAACTCTAAGAGAAAATAGCTATAATTACCTTCCCAGACCAACACAAATTACCAAATAAATGATCAGAACTCATCTCAAAATTCAGACATGATAACAAATTATGTTACTTAAAAATCAAAATCAAATACCTTGTAAAATATCACCATGAAGAATGCAAATACATGCACTATATACAATGCAGATACTGTAACATACATTAAACAAAGCCAATACTTTAAACTAAACAAATAACAACCCCAAGAAAATAAATAAAAATGTAAGTAAATAATAAACAAATTAAAAAACTATGAATGCACACATGTAATAATAATAATAATAATCAACAAATAATTAATAATAATAAATAAGGAGTAAAGTTAACAGTACCATAAAATAACTACAAATAAATGCATTCAAATCCACAATTTTTCCTACTCAATAGCCTTTAGAATAATTTAAAACATAACCATTACTACCTACACAATAACTGCTAGGATGATAGACTTTGCTACCCATAATACATCACTTACCAGCATATATAAATAGTTGAGCCAAAACAGCACACATGGTCTAAAGATTGCATTTAAGCATGAAACAGTGTCGCTGCTCAGATTTAACCTCAGAGTCCACTTTTATGCATACATATACTCTATCTCTGATATTGAGTACTTTCACCTATAAATACAGTATACTACCTTAAAATTATATTTTTTAGCATATATATTTTTAAGTTAAATTTCAAGTGGGCAGTGACTGACCATAACTGCCAGTTTCATACACTTTCACACAATCATATTAAAGCTGTCCCATTTATTATGGCATTGAGCAGTCTTTTTTGTGTGTGTGCAATCTTAAGTAGACTCTTTTGGGAGCTGCTTATTCTTATTTCTAATCATATAATATATATATATATATATATATATATACTTTGTAGAATAAAAAGCCAAAATTATGCCAATATTGTCAATAAAATTGATATTTATTGTATATTAACCTTTTGACTGGATTGAAGCATGAAGAGATAGAATTTAATGTTGGAATTTCTGAACACACCTGTGTTCTTTTTCAACAATACAAGGAATAAACAAAGAAGTGGGACTTACTCTTTCGAGGAATGTTGCTGGTTAGAGGTTTGCCTGTGGAAATTATACTGAGTAAACCTCAAGTCCCTGTTTAATCCCTCAATGCTTGAATTTATTTTGAAAATAAATTTCAACTCCAATCTACATCTTTCTTCTTGACTGTTGAATGAAGATGCTAAAAGCACGCATCTGATAACATTGACACTATGACATGGTCGAAGTGTGCCACAACAGGGAAATTGTGGTTGTTGTCCCTGATGGTTTTTTATGGTTAGTGAACCGAAGATGGAGTTTCGTTCCAATTTCTTCAACATAATTTCCTTTTTTGCATTTGTGGCAGAAAAGCAAATATATAAGATTTGAACTGTCACAATTCAGAGCCGGTGGTTTGAATACAGGTATACCTCACCCTACATTGTTAACTGGTTCCAGAGATCACGACTTAGTCAGAATAACCACACTATAAACTGCAAATAAGCACTCCCCATTGCATATTACAGTATTTATGATATGTACGTACAGTATTCTGAATAAAATAATTTATCAATGATATAGCGATATGCCTAGCATTAGCAATGAAAGAACGGACTGGCAATTTTTTTCCAATATAATCCAGTTTCAACATTAAAAATCTTTTCAGGAAGAAAGCCGTTTTCTTTGATGATCTTAGCCAATGCTTTGGGAACATCGGCTGATGCTCGTTTGTCAGCTGATGCACTTTCGCCTTGCTTCTTAATAGAGTGATAACTTCTTCATTCTTTAAATCTCATAAACCGGCCTTGACTTGCTTTCAACTCTACATCTTTCTCATCTCGGTATTGTTTGTTCAGGTCCTCAAAGACAACACTTTCGCTTGAAGGATTTCTTGAGTAATAACATCATGCTGATGATTCAAACTATCAATCCACCTACCATGGAAAATGCCAATATTGAGCTCTTAAAGACCGCTAAATAAGACGACAATACAGAGTCACAGATGTTTTCATATTTCATTCTCTAGGATTTATGATGATTATACTAACATTTACTGTAAATGTACATATTTTAATATAATTTTATGTACTTTTATTCTCATTTATTGTACAGTAACATGAATTTGTGCTTTTAACATTTTTTTTTAGTGATATTACAACTTCAATATTTGTGGCAGACAGACATAAAGTTGAATAAAATGACTTAAACTTGATTTTTATTTTTCCATATATTGTTTTTGACAAATGATGTATAATCAAGAACAACTTAACTCGAAATGACATAACCTGAGGTATACCTGTACTGGGTGAGTGCCAGGGGACGTGAAATTGGGATTCATTTCAGGTGACATTCCCTTGGCAAGGTGGTGAATGATGTATACCAGATGATGGTAAGAGTATGTGTAGATTGGGAGTGGGGGCTGACACCTAGTGTGAAGAGGGTTTTCACTAAATATTTTTTTTAACTGTTTGGTCAAGTTTTAAATACTGGAAATCTTTTATTAAGATATGGGAAAGCTTGTGAATATTGTAATTAAAATGAAAAACCATGGCAATTCAGGAATTTTTTTGTTTTTGTTTCGTAGGTTATAAGAGTATTTCTGTTTTGTTTGGAAACCTTCGTTAATTGATTTTTTGATAGTTTTAAGCGTGTAATTTCTATTAAGAAAGTGACTGAATAATTATCCTATGTATTTTTTGCAATCCACATTTTGTGAACGGATACGTTTTTTGTATAAACATTGGCTGTAGATTATTGATTCTTTTAGGTTGGTGGGGTGGCAACTATTGAAATTTAGGTGGTAATGACCATCTGTGGGTTTGCTGTAGTGGAGATGTGGTTAGACATACCAGTACATCCAGAAATGGAATAGAAGTGGAGGAATAATTTGACTGTGAATTTGAGGGTATGGTGGAAACTGTTGAGGTGTTTTTAAGGTATCACAGACTGTTCTCTCCATGTGTTCATATAAAGCAGATATCATCTATGTATCTGTGGTAATGTTGGGGTGCTAGGTAGTAACTACTTAACATATATCTCATTCCAGGGCATTCATGAATATGTTTGCATAGTTGAGAGACATTTTCATTCCCACCCCTGGCCTGAAGAAAATGTATAAATTGTATAATGTTGATGTTTTGTGTGTTGCATTCTTGAAAGCCTCTGGCACATAAAAATTCTTACAGGCTAATATTCCCTCCTTGTGTGGGATGTTAGAATATAGGGATGTCACTAGGAGTGAATTATTTGAATTTTTCAGAATTCTTAAGAAACGGGTAGTGCCTTTGATACAACTCAGAATTGTGTGTAATAGAGGTTTGAGGATTTGGTCAATGTAACCTGAAATGCGCTGTCTCAGGGTTCCGATTCCTGAAATGATCGGTCAACCTGACAGATGGATCTTGAGAGATTCTATCAGATTGTGCATCTTGCGTGGGTTTCTGTTGATATTCTCTATTGAGAGGTTGGTGGTTGTGTCTGGAAGTTTATGTAATTTAGGGTACGGTGGAGTAATAGATAGCGGTTCGGATTGAGGAGTCGGAGAGCCGAGTTCAAATTCCAGTCAAATCCATTACATTCCCTTACGTGCTAATACCCTTGGGAAAGGTATGAATCCTCTTCTTCTCCCCCCAGCTATAGGTAAATAGCAGGACAGACCAGATTCTATAGCCTTGGATGGCAACTGGTCTATTGCAGAAAGAAACAGCAACCTGCTGTGGGAAAAAATCTTCTTCATCAGTATACATGATTGTCTATGCGCGTATCATGCGTGACACATAATTGACTGTAGAATGTACCTGGTTTAGGTTCTTCTGGGACTAAAGGCTTAACTTCTGTATGTATACTTTGGTCTAAATTGCTAATTAGAGTGTGGAGTTCTAATATGAAATGTTTAGTAGGATCATGTGTAAGTTTTTTGTAAAAATTTTAATTTCTGAGCTGATTTTCTGCTTCTACAATATATTTTCTTCTATCCATAATGGTGGTTAAACCACCCTTGTCTACTTGTTTGATGATTATGTCTTGGTTTATTTGGAGAGATTTCATGGATTTTCATTCCTGGTAATGTTGTTGTTGCTATTTTGATGGAGGGTGTTTTGTATAAATTTGTCCAGGTGATTCTTGGCGTTTCTAATATATGAATTGATGTGGTGATTGCATCCGTTTGGTGGACTCTTGTGGTTTTGTGTGTGCTTTGTCATTGGTGGTAGAAGGTTGGTGGTTGTTGCTGTTTGCAGAGAAGTACTCACGTAATTTAATATTGTGGAGAAAATTTTCCAAGTTGTAACATAAATCTATGGGATCCATCTTTTTGGACAGATGTGACAATTTAAGGGTTGAAGAGATAGCTTGATAGTTATACCAAGAGAGATGTGACACTTTAAGGAATGAAGGGATAGCTTGATAGCTATACCAAGAGACGAGGCAAGATTTATTCAGAGAGTTTTTTTTTCTTCCTTGGATAAGGGCAGGGGGGAAAGGCAGAAACATCTGATTTTCCTACAAAAAACAAAAAACAAAAAAAATGGCCGAAATTTATAACTGACTATGAAATGGAGATATTGTTTTTAAAATCCAGGTTAAGGAATTGTCTGCAGGCCATGACCCGGTGGAATAAAAAAAATCGTTTGCGAGATAAAATTTAAGATGTGGAAATAAAGGCAGAGTTAGAGAATTGCTCTTTTTTTTTTATCATTTATCAAAAAGAAGAGGGGAAGGTGTGAATCACTGAAGCAGTGAAATTTTATTAGAACTGAAATGGAGACATCAAGGTTCTGAAATTGTCTGCAGGCCATGACCTGGTAAGGGAATGTCAGTTGAAAGAAAAAATTTAAGATTTTCTGGAAACAAAGTTGGAGAATTGCTTTTTTTTTTTTTTTTTTTTTTTTTAAAATCACTTGTCAAAAAAAGAAAGGGAAGGTGTGAATCACTGAAGAGATAAGATTTCTTTGGATAAGAGGTGAAGTGCCACAAGAAGAGGCTGTCAGAGAACAGCTGATGAATGCCCAATTGAGAAAGTAGAAGGGGTCGAGGAATTCCATTGATGAAAATTTTGAATATTAATTAAAATTAATGATTGGAGCTACACCACACCTGCTCACCCATGTAATCTAGAGATCAGATTGGTCAAAGTAACAACCGAAGTTGAAGGTCTAGGTAGAACACTAAGGGAGGCGAAGGAATTGCCTACACCACTTTGACAGTATTGGTATGAGGCACAAATATGAGAAGGAAGGAGTTAGGGTGGATCGATATTCTGCTACCACTACTCCTCGGTGGAGGGGCTTCCTCAAAATTGGGAATGCAATTAATTTCCCAGAGTCAAACAAACTCCATGGAGATTAGAGGAATCACCAAAATCTCAACCCACATCAGACTCCATGCTGGTTTTGGACAGAGGTCCATATAAACAGAATCAAAATGATCAAAAAAAAGAGAAACTGCCAGATGCCAACGAGAGATGACTGCTTCACCAAACTCACGTGACCTCCTGCCGCTGAAGAAGACCTCTGACTTTGAGCTGTGTTCCAGAAGCCTTGTCTAGACTTAGTCATGACGAACAAAGTGTTACGAAGTATTTGAAGAGGAAAGGGTCAAATAATTTTGCATGACAAATATATTTGTGCATGAAGAACATATATTCCTACCTGAAGAACTGATATTGTACTACCAGCTCTGTGCAAGAAATGTTATATAAAACATTTTCTTTATTACAATTTATCCTATGACCTGTGGCTTCACTTTGTCTGGACAAGACCAATTCAAACATTCCTGTCGACAATTGATCCTCACCACGCTTGTGATCTAAATCAAACACAATGTGGGACAAGGCAAGCCTGGGATTGAAGTGATTTATTCAACTGTCAGCCACAGGGATCGAATGGATCAGCTGGGTGAACTTCAGTGTCATATGGGCAAAAAGACAGTCCTTTGGATAGTACTGATTGTTCTGTTAATAGTTTGTGGTTGGATATGTTGACGCAGTTGGGTTGTAGAGCCTTATGGGTATGGGATTGGATATGCCGATGATGAAGTCTAAGTAGTGTGTCTGGATTGATTTTTGTGTGCTGTTGAAAAGTTTTAGGAAGTAGTCACTTAATTACTTATTTTATTTTTCTTGCACTTCAGGCATTTGTTCCAGATGTTTATTGTATAAGATTTGTAGGGCATAAAAACATTTTCAGAAAAGTGGTTGATTTCTAGTGAACTGTGCAGAATTGAACCCAGATAATTACATAATTTAGAAAGAGTGTGTTGTTCAGAATAGGTCACTTTAAGAGCAAAGTCACGTAGTTGGGAAGAGACAGAGTCGTAGATATGTTAAGCCTTAGATCTATGTGAAGTGTTTGTAGAGTATTGGAAACTGTTTTTTAATTTTAGTCCTTTTGAGACAATATTCAATTTTTTGCATGTGGTTCGGAAGAGAATGTCTGATCTTGTTTGTGCAAGTTTCTTCAAGGTAGTTTCATATTGTCTACTAGTGTGGAGTTGAGATGTATCAAGGTGAGGTCCAAAATACATGATTAAAGTGAAAGGGGGGGGGAGGTCCACATGTGCTTCTTATAATATATAGATTTAATAGGCCGGTTAATAAAATTTGAAGAATAAAAAGCCAACAAAATGATACCAATATTGTCAATAAAGTTGATATTTATTGTACCTTTTGACTGTATTGAAGCACTAAGAGATAGAATTTAATGTCGGAATGTTCGAACACACCTATATTCTTTTTCAGTGATGTAAGGAATGAACAAAGAAGTGAGACTTTGTTGTTGGTTATGTTTCCCTGTGGAAATTATACTCTCTCTCTCTCTCTCATTATATATATATATATATATATATATATATATTACAGTGAGCCCCCACCTATTCGCGTTTCATCATCCGTGTATTTTTCTGAAGAACATATATACTTGCTATTTGCGGAAACACCAAATATTTGCGTTTTTCTGAAGAACTTATGTACAATTTGCTGAGAGCTGCCTCGATTTGTGTATTTTTTTTTCGATAGGACATATTTAAAATATTCTTGTATTATTTTCCTGTGATTTAAGTGACTTAAAACATATAACAGTCTATTCTTATGGTAAAATTGGCAGAATTGTACATCTTCATTGTAAAAAAAACAAACACAAAAACATGCGTAGTGCTTGGACTTTGTTAGGGGCTGTGGCCTTAAAAGTGGCTTATGCTAAGTCTGGGGGCATCATCACAGTTCTGTTTTTAGAAAATGTTTTAAACTTTATATTTTATGTCTTGTTACACATATTTTATACAGTGTTTTCAATAGTTGTATCGATCTATACATAATTAAAAACAGTTATTGTATGTATGAAAATAAATTTACACTAAGTGTATGGTCCCCAATACTATTTTCCAAAAATGTTTTAAAAAGGTTTTGAAAATCCTGATGTTCTACTTGGGTTCAGACAATATCTGCTGAACTTATCTCTTTGTTTTGATTTGATTTCAGTTTGATAAGTTGAATTTGAAAAATTTTAAAATGCTGAAGTTAAACCGGAGACCATGTGTTTTTGATAGGCACTTATGAACAACAAAAGATAAAGAGATGAATTATTTGATTTCACTAATTCATCTTGTCAAGGCAAGGTCTATTACAGAGCCAGTCAGTTTGAGTTGCAACTGGTGATTGCATTTGAGAGATAGATGGAGACCTACAAATGTTATGTGGAGCTTGTGACAATACAATTGGGACACTCCCATAGAAGCAGAAGGTGTGATTTTATCTCAATCTAAAATGTTTGCTTTGCAAATGGGGGTCTTTGAAATAAGGTCGGCTAAGAGGCATTTACTTGTCTGAAAGGCTACAGAAGAATGAGTGGATGACAGCCTTTGAAATCAAGTGATAACAAGCTGGACATTGATGATTTATGGTTACTAGTTTATATTAATGGACACAGTTGGGATTGAGGAAGTCAGTTTTGGTTTTCCCTTGTAGGGGGGACAGACTGACCTCAGGTAGTTCTAATGCTGCCTGTTTGTATTACTAGCCCCATGTCATGATGTGTAGATGGACAAAGAGTTCGTAGGAGGAAATAGCTGAGCTGTTAGACTGAAATGGCAGAAGCTGTCCAAAGAGTCACCTGCCTACTCACCCCATACTGAGCAAGTGAAGCTCTGAATAAAACATCTAAATATATTTGAACCAACTTCTGCTTGTGACTAATATAAACATTAAGGTGTACAAAAATAAATTTCTCAAAATTTCATAAAATTAAGTAAGTGGAGAGTAACAGATGTAAAAAAATAACAAAATATTTTTTCAAAGATTTTCTATAAAAGAAACAATTTCTAAAATAATTTCATTCATTTGTGAATAAGTCCTAAAAGTTTCATTAAAATCTGATAATTATTTGATTTTTGCAAGAATTTCCAAATCAATGTGTTTTTCACTACAAAAGGATGCTAAAATTCCTTATACTAATTTATGGACACCCACTAATGAAAGAAAAAAAAAATTAACCAAAACTGAAGGTTCTAAAAAGGATTAACAAACCAAAGGTTTTGACAATAAAACTTTGTTTTTATTAAGTTTGGGGGCATTTTACATCATGTAGGCTCATTTTTTTTTTTTTTTAGCAAATCTTTGGAGGTACCTATATAAATAAATAAATAAAAGGTGTATTTAATCAGAAAGAATTCTTTTAAACAGTTCTGATAATACTGATAAAATCTGTCTGTCTGCCCAAATTTTTACAGCTAAGTTGTTTTATGTCAGAATTGGTGAACTTTATATTGCTTTTTTAATAAACAAAATTTAAAACAAAGATGAGGAAATTAGTTTGAAGAAAAGCCACATACAATGAAAGCAATCAGTTTTCTTGATTTTATATGCAACCAGAAACCAAAATGATAAACATTTGTTTGAAAATTTGAATTGAATCAAAATTTAAATATAATATATATATCTGATTTGATGGGAGATTTGACCAGGGAAAGATCATTATTGTGTTTAAAGTTGCAAAGTGTTACTTAATTTAGGCACCATTCAGTAACAGTGATCTATGAGAACATAATTGTTAACCATTACACCATGATAATGATGTTATAAGGTGTAATACTGTACATTTATTTGCTGAAAAAGAAAATGTCTCGGCTACAAGTAAAGCTTCATTTTGTGATTTAACTGAAGGATATGAATTTCTTTTAACAACTTTTTGAGTTAATGCAAACCTCAATTAATGAACAATATCTTATAATATGTGTTCAATGGAAACAAGTGGACATATTTCATCAGTTGGGTCCAACAACAAAGCTGATGATTTTTTCAACATATCTGACAGAACAAATTTGTTGTAAAACTTTTTTTCTTTTCTTTTCTGACAAATGAATATTGAGATGAAAAAACACTTTGGAAATGACATGACATCTAAGAAATAAGAATTTCATTTATCATCTGTTTGACTAGTTCAGTTTTCTTTGGAAAAAAATAAAAATAATAAAAATAAAATATAGAAAAACATTTGAATATATGATAAAAAAAACCAAAAAAAAAACAGCTGAAACTGAACATTTTTATTTTAAGAAAATGAGAAAAATAAAAAGCTGTTGCCACAGATGTGTGTGTGTGTTTTTTTTTTTTTTTTTTTCTTTTTTCTTCAAAGATTGAAAATAAAATAAAGCCTAAACATTTGTGCGGATGCTTCATGAGATGATATTAGATTGACAATGGTTTAGATGGGTTTGATCTTGAAATGAAGTCCGATAAGAGAAAAAACAAGGCATTTCAAATCCTGGACTAAGTAATAAAATATTCTTAGGCCTTCTGGGTCTCTGCAATGGAAAAGAATAGGAAAACAAATAGAATTTGAGACTTGGAAAAGAATAAAGATGCAAACAGGAGCTACTACATTCTTTCAATTATGATATTGTTATGTGAAATGTGAGAACTGATATTTGACAACTTTTATACTTAATCTAAACATTGAACTGATAACTTGAACAATGCAGTTGAGCATCTGGTGAAACAATTTCTTCCCAAAATATTTGTGCTAATATCTCACCTTTCAGATATTCAAATGAGCATGCCAATCGCGTTTACATATTTTTTGTCTTATTCTTGTTGCCTTTTATTACAACCGAGACGATTGCTCCATATTCATTAGTGGGATAGAACCAAATTCAATCTTGCAACTCTTTTCCTCAGGAACAATCCTTGTCTAGAGCAGCTGCTTTACTAATTAGGCCACAAAGACTAGTCGATACAGAAATTCAAATCTAACCAGACATCTTCCAGTCTTTATTTTTCTCGGACAAACTGCCATAATTATTTACTGTTTACATACACTTGAAGCATTAGTGATAACCTTATTTTGAATTCATTATTAGCATTGTTAATTATTATTCATTTTTAACTAATATTTCTTCCACATTTCTGTTGCTTTTTACCACAATTCCCAAACCAACACATTTATTCAAAGGCAGTAGTTGGTAAGGCTTTATTTAATAATAAAATCAAAATAATTGCTTTTATAATTCATATTTGAATTTATTTTAGTTTGCAGATAAATTAATAGTAAGCTTGCCATTGCATTGTATTTATAAAATATCAAAAACTTAAATCATGCAGTCATTTTTTGATGGCACAATAAGCAAAAGTTCAAGTATTTTGCAAATCAACATTCTGAATTAACATCTGATTACAACTTCAGGTAGATGGAGCTGGTCAGAAGGCAGTCTATCTTGGGAAAGGAAAACCCTGATTTTAAACCTTTTCTGCCTTGTGGCCATATCCAAACACAAAAAAGGCTATAGAAGTAAATCCAGACAGAAAATCCAAAGTTGATCCTTGAAGGTGAGAAACTTCCAGCAATTCCTGTAGTCAACTCAGGCCCCAAATATAATACTTTGTATTCCTTCAGACCTTGTCAGCAGGGCTGAAAGGGCGGCAATATAGTCTGGGTAGTTCAAGATGTCTATATACTTTCGTCCAGGCCTGCGCTCTGGAGAGGTCACTCCAGTCTCACGATTCAAGGACAGTATTTTGATCAAACAGGGTGCTACCAGTATCTCACAAGATAAATGGATGCCTACTACTACAGTAATGGCGATATTCTTATATTGACTGATTGGCATTTGCTAATTTGGTAGCTAGAGAAGGCCATTAAGGAAATAACACAACAAATCAATATGGTTACTTACTTGCTTTGGTTGACGTCAACTAAAGACCCAATTTTAGATGTGGTGAATGAAATGTGTTCATCTCCAATGACAATTTCTAATTCCTTGAGGGAAAAAAAAAAAAAAAAATTATCCAATTCAATTTTAGAAGTAGTCTTCCTACCAATAAGAGATTTAAAATTACAAAAATTTAAAAAAGCTATAATAAGCAGTGCAATTTTTTGTTTCTTTGTTCGTCTACCATGCTAAAAGTGGATTCATAAACAAACGAATCCCACTCTGATTCAAATGTCCAATACAGAAGTAACACACAAGCATTCTGCTGCTTGAACAGCACAGTAAGAGTAACTTGCAAAATACTAAGCTATGAAATGTGCACAGATACTACTCTGATCTCAAGTAGAAGCAAATCAATACATAATCCCATCATTTTTTATGGGTACTAGTGTAGCAATAGAAAAGAAAAACAGATTGTAAAATTGTAAAGTTTAATAACAAAAACAGGAGTAGAAAAAAAACAAACTGTGGTGGTATTTTTAAATAATAAACATTAGAATTGATATTAATTGTTGTGCTAGACAATTTTTCTACACATTTAGAGGGACCAATTTTCAGTTTCAAATTTTTCTTAATTCCGTTTCAGGTTTTAAGGAATTTTGGTCCCCACATTTTCAGTATAGATTTGTTTTTGCTTCATTACACCTCAATACTTAGAGAGAAAGTGTAACAATAAATGTTATTAAAATTAGAGAATAAAAGGAAAATGAAAAATTTTACTGGCTGGAATATCCACCTATTGGATAAATTGCTCCAACTTGATAGTTCACCCCTTAATCTAACTTGATGAGTTTCTGGGATAACCCTTGCAAATAATTCTCCAATCCTAAATAAGAATTAAGTGAAAGTGGCAATACCTACAGAAAATTAGCACCACAAAGTCATCTAGAGACAAAAAGCTACATTACCGTTTGGTCACATTATTGAAATTATTAAATAACATTTTTGGAAAAAGTCTAATTCATAAAATTTGGCTTTTTGAAATGAAAAACTGCCTCCACCTCCATCACCATGTGTGATAGGAAAAAGAAAGGATAAAACAAAAAGACAAATTTTTTTTGTCCTACCCTCACCTTAAAAAAAAAAAAAAAAAAAAAAAATCAAGTAAAAGTTTAAATCAAATAAAACTTGGTTCCTAAATACTGTAAACTGTAGGGAGACAGTAGTGTGACACTATTTAGCTACGGTGGTTAATTGATTAATTAATCACAGAAATTAATAACGGGAATTACTTAAAGCAACAGATAGATTGAAAGACATACTGAACAACATTATTTGTTTCTTTTTACAAACAAAGAATGGGTAAAAGATTTTCTTTTATTTGTTTTCATTTGCAATGCGAAAAGTGGAAAGTTGTAGGAAAGCGGATCTCAGGTCTGTCAACATTAATTAATATCCTGATAAGAACAACGGTTTTGACCACACGTATGGCTGGCACTCAAAATTTCGAATATCGGTCAACTGCGTGTGGAAAAAGAGGGTCAACGGAATTCGGTTAACAAGAAAGACCGAATTAATCGAATTAAGCGAAACAAAGACTTTGATATGGACAAAAACTGTGTATACGACGAAGGATTTCTGTCGCCAGAAATGGACAGTTGAAACGAGAAAAGGAAAATGGACTTTGTTCGTCAAATGAAAACCACCCAGTTAAAGGTTGATTACAATAGTTAAAAAGTCAGCAATAAATGTGCTGGATAATTACCAGATGTCTAAAGTAAGATAAAAGAATTTTGCGTTCACACTCTGTGGGGTCTAAAAGAATTCTGTTGATAACAGAAAGGAATTTTTTTTAATTATGGCAATGTGGCGTTCATAAAGATTTTGAATAACCATGGGAAAAGGATAATTCTTTTTCTTTCTTTTCTTTTCCCTTGGAGTGTCAATGTAAGCTAACACCAGCCTAGCCACACCCACACCAGGGTAGTATGAAGCGATAGGCAGAGGTGAAAAATATAGTAAAGAAGGAGGAACTTGTTGATGCCCATGAGGAGGTTAGTGTGAGGTACCAATGTGAGAAAGGATAAGCCTAAGGGGATAATTCTCCTCCGACCTCTCCTCACAGAAGGTGAGGATATGAGAAGGAAGGGAATTGTTGTTGACGCCTCTCAAAGAGTTTGGTATGAGGTACCGGTATGAAGAGGAAGAGTCTTAGGAGGGTAATTCTCCTCTGACCTCTCCTCATGAAAGGGGGAAGAACCCCTCTAAACAAAGAGCAATAGATTTCCAAAAATGGAAAGTGATAAATTTTCCTGTCCAAAAACAAAGAAAATCCTTATTGGAGATTTGAAATTATCGAAGAACCCAGACTGCATCTGGCCCCACACTGGGTTTTGGTCAACGTCCATATAAACAAACGTCCCCAGGCGTTCATTCAGTAGAGTTACAGTTCCAGCCAGTCCCAGAGTTCGGCAGTTGAGAGTTTGAGAATAAGCCTCGCAGCAAGTGAGCACACGAATTCCACGCCTTTCGACTTAGACTTCTAGCCAAGAACAGTTCAGTGAAGTCCGACTTAGATTTTTCCACCAAAGCCAGTTAACAAACATCGATTGAAGATACCAAGGCCAGTTTTAACAAACATCGATTGAAGATACCAAGGCCAGTTTTAACAAACATCGATTGAAGATACCAAGGCCAGTTTTAACAAACATCGATTGAAGATACCAAGGCCAGTTTTAACAAACATCGATTGAAGATACCAAGGCCAGTTTTAACAAACATCGATTGAAGATACCAAGGCCAGTTTTAACAAACATCGATTGAAGATACCAAGGCCAGTTTTAACAAACATCGATTGAAGATACCAAGGCCAGTTTTAACAAACATCAAGTGAAGATACCAAGGCCAGTTTTAACAAACATCAAGTGAAGATACCAAAAGCCGTTTACTGAAACACGACTTAAGATACTAAAACTCACTAAGAAATGTAGAAATGTCACAATCCATAGACGTGGGCTGGGAGAGAGAGACGTACCACTGTATCCAACAAACAGATAGAAAGTAAATTGTTATTCCTTAACAACATTTGAACTCCTTGAATTGTTCCTTTATTTTTCTTCTATATTCATTTGTGCAGCATCACCCTTGACCCGGATTCGGCTCGCACTACGGCCCGACGCCTGATTCATCTCGTCAACCTAAGATCAAATCACAACGTGGGTAGGTTGGACCGAGATCAAAGTAGTTGCTTCGGTAACCAGACGTTGGAGGCGAGCTGAGGTCGACAAGGCTGATGCCGTATCTAACCAGACATCAATCGCGACCAAGACAAGAGTTAGAATCTCACATCCGTGGTAACCAGCAGGGTTAGAGTGTCACATCTGTTGTCGCGATCAGGACTTCAGCGGGTGTCCCAGGGTTAGACTGACTCACATACGGTGTCGTGATTGCAGAATCACACCACCCACTCGGGGTCAGCGTCTCAAGTGGTGCCGCTACCAGGACAAGACTCTGGATCAGCAGCTGCCATATGTATAGGATGTCACAGTAGGTAAAGGGGATGTATTAAAACATCACTGACTTTTTGTCTGTTTTGCCTTAATGAGTTTTGAAAAGCAAACATAGCAACAAATTAAAATGGCAGTTAGCAAATCTGTTAAAAAAAATGTCCATTTCAAAATTGTAATTTCCATTTCAAGTAGGCCATTCCAATTTTTCTGTTTTCTCGGAAAATAAGTCTCTATATACATAAGTCTTCCATTCATTCATACATTGAATATTGCTGCCACATCTGGCCTGATGCATCTATGTATATAGAAATTCTTGATAAAATATGAAAGAAGAATCTGACCTGGCATCTTGGCTTCAGTAACTTTCTCGCCACCGTAATGTAGCTTCCCTGTGCTTTTTCTATAAATATTTACATGATAATTGTTCTGAAAAGCTTTCCTCTTTGGTATTGAGACTTTATGAATTTAAGCGCAGTACTAGATTGGCAGCTAGGTCCAATCATTTTACAGTTAAAATGGCTAGGTGTAACTGTAATTTCAATGCTAACAGTTTCTTCTCTCACACTTCTTGCTTGTGGAACTCTTCCAGCTTCTTGTTTCCAGTCAACTTTGATCTTCAGTTTAAATGCAATATCAATCGCTATCCTCTACTTTCTTAATTTCAGTTCTTTTACTGTTCTCTCTTCTTAATGTTTTTCTTTTTCTTGTATACCTTCACTCAGTAACCTCGTGTTTTAGTAGCTTTATCGCCTTGCTTGAGGTGAAATGATTAAAAAAGAAAAGAAGCCTTTACCAAAGGCATTGTGTGAAAATGAATGCAAAAGATTTGGTAAGGCCTTGAACTTTGCTTGCAGATTCCACTTTCTGCCTTGATAAGTGCAACAAATACCACAAATATTTGCCTCCATGTATGGAGTAAAAATGCACAAAAATACAACCATAAAGAATGGTTCATTTTTTTCCCTATTATTAAATTTTGCAATCATTATAATGAACTAAAGTTTTAAAGTATTTGCTTAATTAATCATACCCCACAGTGAACTCACAAGCAGACATTTGGCATTTTGGGAATATTTCTCATGATTTCAGAATGGGTCTAACTTTGTCCTAACTTCAAGTATGTGACAAGTTATGATCATTTGAAATTAATAAAATCTTACATGTTTAATGATCTACTTTGAGATGATCTGGGTAGTTGCATTTTCAGTCTCTTTTGTCAAGAAAGTCATCATTGGAATATTGTTGAAATCAATGTTGTAAGTGACAGATTAGTTTAACCCTTTTTTTTTTTTTTAAAATGACCTATACCTAGTGAATTTTGGGGCCCTAAAACACAAAATTTAGTCAAATTAACACAATTTTGACCCTATTTTGCCTGCCTTTTGTTTCTGGGCCCACAGTTTCAAATAACATTAACAAATGCCTGTGACAATTTTCCCCCTCCTTTTAAATCTAATTTACCAAATATTAAAACAATTTGACATCTATTTTTGGGAAGATATTTAAAACATACTAAGCTCCTTTCAGATGTTAAATTGATCATTACCCACTTTTTGGTACCATATATCAGATGCTAAATATAAGTTTTCAGCATAACTTTCCTTGAATTCATCAGAAAATCATGATTTAGATCTCTATTCCTATGTTTTTGAGGGTGCTGAATCCATTTTTGACACTGAACATCTCCCAAACGAGGTCTAAATGGGTAAAATACAAAATGAAAGTCCATTTTCTTTTAATCTTGGTGCTTCACTGTAGACCAGGGTTTCTAGACCTAAACTCCTATTTAAAAAAAAAAAATATTAATATGAAATTTTTGTTTTAATCTTCCTCCTAAGTGCAAATAGCATTAATAGTTTCATAATTGAATAGAAAATTATGAATGGGGCTCAAAAACCACAAATTCGCACTCTATTGTGTAAACCCACTGTATAACCAGCATATAATTACATAAATATTTAGTAAATAATACTGATGTATTTCACTTTATAGGTAGTGAATAAACAGTTTTATTTAATTATACATATTAAACAGTTCCATCGTTATGAAAACAATTAAAAAGTAAAGTATATATGGCATATAATGATCGATCACTAAGTCTGTAGTCTGATAATTAATTATTAGCTGAATTTTTTTATCTGCAATTTCCACTGTATAATATATCTGTTATGCAAAAAAAAAAAAAAAAGTTTTGTGTCATTATTAGGCTACAAACTTATTAAAAGATGTATCTATGTAATCTTTGAGGTCTAAGTATTTAGGTTACTTACTTGACGTCCAACCCTGTCTGGCGAAGGCCAAAGTTCATCATCTTCTTGCATTACCTCGGAATCTTCAATGATCCTTTTCAGCTCCTCCATGACAGATTTGTGCACATAAGCCTAAATAAAAAAAATAAAAAATTGGTGTGTAGTAGAAGAAGAAAGATACTTAGAATGATAGAACAAATTTATGGTTTTAAAGATACAAACACTCAGACACCAACAAAATAGAATGAAATTACCTACATGAATGAAAAGCAATATCCATCCATTCTCTTGGACTGCAGTTAAATCTAAAACAGTAAGTTGAACACACACATACATGTACACAAATTTATTACATTGAAAAAACTTAAAAGCAAACCTGATAAATATTTTACCATCATTAAACATGTCAAAAAACATTTGTTATTTCACCAACTTTAATAAAATCCATACTTAAAGAATCTAAGATCTGTCTACCAACAACTACAATGGGTG
>OZ038483.1:107406338-107498838 GCA_964036315.1 Acanthosepion esculentum
AAATTATATGAAGCTAGTAATACACAGTAAAAATTACAGTGGAAACTTTAAATTTTAAATCATTCTAATTATGTACATTGACAATAAGCAAAGAAACACAAATTTTTTTTTTAAGTTTATTTTAACTTTTATTTTAAACACTCAATCTTCAACAAGAGCGATGTTCATTCAAAACTGAAAAGAAAAGGCAGATGTGAAATTAAAGAAAGATGAAATCTAGAGGAACAACAATTCAATCTAGCTTTAATGAAAAAGTATTTGTTACAAATAAGATCATTTTTAAAACTAAAAGTGATATAACATTTTTGTTCTGTTCAAGGCAAAGCATTTTTTTCCTTAAATTTTCAATACTTTTCATAAAACCAGATAATCAGATAAAATTATTTCACAATATCTCACATCACCCAAATTTACTAAATATATAAAACATTGCAAGAAAAAAAAAAAAAAAAAAAAAAAAAAATCACACACGTGTATTTTAAGAAGACTAAGATATACAATTTTTGTATTTCCCCATTCTAAACAATTTAATTTAAGTTACTTAACAGAATTTGAAAATTCAATTAACGATAAGGTTTTTCACAAATCATCTGCATTATGAAAAGAAAGATCACAGAATTCGAACTGAAATAAGTTTACCAGTTCTTCAGAATTATTATTTTCTATTTTTGTGGTCTCAAAGCCGAAAACAATGTTAATTATTAATAATCCAAGGGACATAACTAATGAATTTCTGTCAATTCCTGGAATGAGGAGTTATCATTATTTACACGCGGACTATTAGTTCATATCTTTGTTGTTGTTATCAGAACATTTTGGCCGTTGTGTCCCCCGGCCTTCATCAGCCTTGTAAAATAATGAATAAATAACTTCCCTGTTTAATAGTTAGACAGCCAAAATAACTGTCTATTGAACTTGCTTTTTAAGAATATTAAAAAGTGGGAGGCACAAAGTCTAGAGATTCAATCGTAATTATTTTGAGATGTTCCGTTAAAATAAAAAATAAACTCGACATTCTGCTATTTTCAAAAACTTCATGAAGCAGCTTTTCACGTTTATTCTTTTTTGCAAGATTGATATTTTAAGCCGAAATCTGATTTCTTCAAAACAGTTTTGTAATGAATGAATTATCAACCAGACAAGTGATAATAATATTCATTTTTTTTTAATGTAAATTTTAAAAGAAAAAAATTTACAAATCTCAAATGAAAATAGCAACAACTGTGTTTTTCTCCCATTAAAAAAAGATAAAAGATACCTATGAAAAATAATTAAAAAAGGTTTGCAAAGGAAAGGATACCAATTAATAATTATTGTTTTCTAAGGCGGACATTTTCAATTACCGGTAAAAAGTCAGTAAATGTGTGTCAGGCTCCTTCGAAACAGTTGATAACCATGTGCGATTATTGTTGTTTTTACCGGATTTCATATTACGATTCATTAAAAGTTAAGGCAAAAATCCTACTTAGTTCACTTATGGTGAGGCATATATAATCTACTAAAAAATAAAAATAAAATTATTACACAACTTTTAATGTTCCAGATCTAAAAAAAATTAAAAAAAAAACTATATGTAAAAAAATAAAAAAATAAATGTATATTGTAATTTAAATGTTTGCCAATCAATACAAACATATATTTAAATTACAATTAAACAGCCAAACGTCCGTTGGAATTAATAAAAGTACATTTTTCTTTATTTAAACAATTAAAAATAAAATAGACAACAGTTGTTGATCAATGAAAGTTAAAAGTTGATTTTTTTTAATGGCTTGAACCAGAAGACGTGAAACAAATGTTATATTTAGGTTAATTAATTTTAATAATTCTATTCACTTCAAGTCATATTTATTTTGGAGCAAAAAAAGACTAGTTTTTAGATTTTAGATCAAGAAAAAAAATAGCCACTTCTTCTGATCGAATCTTTTTACATTATTCGAGACTAGAGAGAGTATTATTCCTGCTTTTATAAAAACTTGTCAATAGAAGAAAGTATTTGATCTATAAATAATTATCACAAAATATACAGATCACATTTCTTTTCTTTTTTTAATTTTTAACACAAACATTTTTTACTTTTTGTTGACAATGCAACGCAATCGAATTCTTTACTTTTACAAAGCGTGGCTACTTATATTTTTATGCCGTAAAATCATATACCGCAATTTGAAATAACTATTAATTTTGTTTGATTTTAATCAAGTAAAATAAATTCATTAGAGATTTTTAAGTTTAGCGAAAAAAGAAAGTTAAACATGCGTTAATTTAAAAAACTGAGTGCTTCCGGTGATTTGTTGAATAAAAAGGGACATCTTCATTCCAACGTGTGAAACACTGATGGCACATTTTTATATAAAACGTTATTGTTTAAGCAACATAAACAGAATAAAAATTTATTAGATTCTGGCTTACCATCTGGTCGAAATTCAAACTCTAAGAATTCATGTCCAAACTTTCCTTTATGTCCAACATAGTAACGCAAATAAAAATCCGTACTGGAACCCATCTTGGAATCGACCGCCAACTGCTGCCATCTACCGGTTTAGAAAACAGGGGAAGATAATCACACGTTTCTGTTTTAATATTTATTAATTTTAATAAACAATTTAGCAAAGTTCTTGCTTTGTTTCAGTTTTTCGTCATGACCACTCTCTAAAAAAAGGAAGAAATGCTAGAAATTGATTTATAATCTTGCTTTTGTAAAGTTTTTTTACCGATAAATGTTAAATATCTAATTGAAACTAATACATTGAGAATGTTATGTTGACAAGTAACAATGTTATTTGTCATGTTTCAAAAAATTTTGTTTTTTATTCATTGATTCGTTTTCTATGGCTTATCAACTCTTTGCAGGTTATTTAAAGCCAGAAAATGTTTTTAGATTACACAAAGTTTTTTGGAGATAATAATGATTTACTGATACAAAAGTCTTCCTAATTAACCCATATCTGAGGGGAGAAGTGGATTTATACCTTTTCCAAGTGTATTTGCACGTAAGTTAGTATAACGAACCCAACTGGAATTGAAACTCGGCTCTCCAATTAACAATTCCGAGCCATTATTCATTGCACTACCTGCATATCCAGGCTTACAGCACCTGGTATTCCCAAGTAGTCACCGATCAAGATACTGACCAGGTTCAACATTGTTTAACTTTGGTGATCATACAAGGAAAAAGATTTTGTGGAGAACTTCTATTACAAACAATATCTTACTAGAAGTTTAGGAGTGTTTTCTTTCCATATTTTTTTTTGTAGCCGTAACCAAAACTTTAAGTATACCTCTATAGTGGCGTGGGGCTGAGGGATTATTACAATTAACATTTTATTTAACCACACCAATGAAAGATGATTATGATGAGGAAACACAGGTAATTTTAACAAAATGAGATAAGGAATTTATTCACAAATTTACATGCTTGAAGTAGTATCAGTAGCTCGTTTCAGGAAAATAAATCAGAATTCTTAAAGTCTGTCGTTTCAATGCATTGTCATAAAGAGGAAATGTTCATATAACAGATTAAATGATCTGGCACAAAATAATATTAAAAAATGTTTAAAACAAAGGTAAGAGAGTTCGTAGCTCACTGAAGGGATATATTGTTTGAATACGCTCAAAAGTAGATGTAGAGAGTTTGAAATAGCTTTCTTGGATTATTGAGAGAAAATTCTTTGGTGTGCTGCATGCTGGTTAGAGGCTGATAATATAATTGGAAAATAATTTTACACTGGCAAGAACTTCAATGCTGGTTACAAGGAACTGAAACAAAACCTTTCGTGTGACTTCTGACACTCTTCTCTTTTTAATTTTAATTTTTTTTCTCATTTTATATAAAAAAAGTATTTCATGTAGCCTCGCTACTTTCTTTGCTTCTTCTTATGTGAGGGCAAGGTTTTCATTGGTCCCAAAACAATTTCACATAGGCTGACAAATTACTTTCCTTCTTCTTTTCAGCTCACTGGTCAATTTCTGTAAAGTCAAGGTTTTCATTGGTCCAAAGAAAATTTCACATAGGCTTGTAAATTCATTTCCTTCTTCTTCCTCAGTTTCCCAGGAGTGGGGGAAGGGAGTTATTATTGTTTTGTACCCATTACACTTCTATAGATTAACTGTTGAAAATGAACATCATTTTACTGTTATGTGAAGAGTTAGTTGCATTGAGGATAGTATGAATTTAATTAATTTCCAACATCAGAATTACAATTCTGTAGAGGCTGTTTGTATATATGCATGGTTGTGTGTCTTTGTTACAAATAATATCTATGAACAAGAAGTGGGAAAAGGATTAGTGAGGATTTTATTCAAGAATGGTTAATAATGAAAGAAAGTCCAAAAGTTCATGGTAGGAAGTATTTTAAGTGTCAGGTTAAAATGTGGATTGTGTAGAAATGAAAATAGTGCTCAACTCATTTACCTGATTGAAACAAAAGTTCTACTTACAGACACAATAGGAATAAGGAAAAATACCTTCCAGAAACTAAGCAAAGTATTAAAACATAGGAAAATATTGTTAGAAACAAAAAAAATAAAGAGTAATGAACTGATATGTGCAATATCTAATTTCCCATATGGTAGTGAATACAGAAGAAGAGACTTGAAGCAACAGAGATGTATTTCTGTAGACAGGTGTGATGAATATACCATAGACAAAATATGTGAACACTGAGAAGTTCTCAAGGAAAATTGGAACCTTAAGAAACTTATACTTACAATGTCTTTACTATCATACAAACCAAACATCAATTATGACTGAATAGTGAGTTTGATCCTTACTGGGTGCCCCATACTTTTGGCTTTGTGCTACACCTAAGCTATGCTTATAAAATCACCATACAAATCAAACCTATGAGTCAAAAATAGGTTTGATGTCTGAAAAAAAAAACAGTGTGTCAAAAGTATGGTTATCCCCTTGATATCATTATTATTTTAACTATCTTCACTCCTTGGCAATGTTTATTATTTTAAAAAAGATGATCAGAATTTTAATAAAAATGCAAACATATGAGAGTAGATTTATACACTTTCTTTATTCTTGAGAATTAGTGTTCACAGTCTTTCAACGAAGATAATAATGTCTGTTCCTTGTTTTTGTTTTATCCACAGAGTTGGTAAAAAAAATGGAAAAGGGGGCGATCCACTTAAGTTGAAAGAGAGAGTGCAAATGAGAAATAAAAGATAAGAGGAAATTGTACTTATCAGTGGAATTGTTTTTGGAGTAGTTGTAAATTTGTTGTTGTTGTGGTTGTTGTTGTTGTTGTTCTACTTTCCTACCCCACTTTCAGCTCTTAGTGCCGGGTGTATGTCCTCTTTCATATCTGCGCCCTTCTGACCCTGATTGATTTGAGTGTCTCTATTTGTGGCTGATTTCCTTTTAACACTGGCTCGTTACCTTTTTTCTCGGTGTAGGAAATCGCCTCCTTTGATTGGTCAGAAAATTCATTAGATCTTTGGGACTGTAGTGATTCAGTTTCAATTTGGCTAAGAAACTATAAAACAGCTGATGACACTAGAGTCAAAAAGCATCATACTTCTGAACAGAAATATGATGAAAACAGAATTTCAGTCTGGAAATATCTTAATAAATATATGTTTTCTATTAAATTATCAAAGTAGTTTAATTCTTTTTGATACTATAAAGTGATTTGTTTCTATTCTCAGATTAAAAAGTAAATAAGCAGAATAGAGTCCTAAAGATTACCTGCATTTATAGAACCAGTTCCTGGAAGTTTGGTTAAAAAGTGATTTGTTTCCTTTCTGAGATTGAAAAGTAAATAAGCAGAATAGTTACCTGAAGATTATCTGCCTTTATAGAACTGGTTACTGGAAATTTGAGAAGCCATTATTGGTTATAAAGTGATTTGTTTCCATTCTCAGATTGAAAAGTAAATAAGCAGAATAGATTTCTAAAGATTACCTGCCTTTATAGAACTGGTTCCTGGAAGTTTGGAATGCCATTATTGCTATCACCACTTTGAGTAAGGTTTGGTTTTGGTTTGGTTTGTACAAGAATCAAAAAGGTAGATATATGTCTGTGTTATATTAAGCATATGGTGGCAGAAACAAAAAGAAACGACAGAGGTTTAAGAAATAAATAATTGTATTAACAAAAAATACAATGAATGGTGAAGTGGTGTGAAAGTCTTTCATTGAAGTAAAGAGATAAGTAAGAGGTTTACAGTGGGAAAGGAAGGGTGAGTTGTGACTTACTGCGGCAACAGGCTTTGGCGAGTTGTCCTTGGAGATGTGATGCCTGTTTTCTTTGGGTGTGTAGGTGGCATTCCAATGAGCATGTGAACCCTGGCTGTTGTGCCGACCGACTGCTGAAGATGTCTCTTTGAAGGGCTATTATGTCCGTTTCATAGGCTCAGATTGGCTCCAATTCCTATTTCACTTCTTTAGGTGGGCCTGGATGCTATTGGGTAAAAAATTGGATTGTATGTTTTTTTGGGGTGTGTGAGGAAAGTGGAAGGTGTGAGTGGAGCTGATGCGTGTTTGATGGAATTTTTAGTTCAGTCTTGGGTTTCAGAGTTCACATCTGGCTAGTGGTGAAAATTTGTGTAACATGAATCAGAAGAAAATCTGGTTTAGGAAGATTATAACATCTGGTTTGCCTTAGAGTCTAAATGTAGACATAGGTTTGGTTCATCTGAGAGTCAAAAAGTTAGATAAGGGTTTTATCTGCATGAAAGTTAAAAAGTTAGACCTAGGTTTGGTTTGCATGTGAGTCAAAAAGATAAATATAGGTTTGGTTTGACTCTCATGTAAACCAAACATATCTACTTTTTGATTCACATACAAACTAAACCTATGGCTACTTTTTGATTCTTGAGCAAACCTATGCCTATCTTTTAGAGAGATAGAGGGAACAGATCTTAAGTAACTTGCCATCACTACATTATATAAACTGAAATTTGAAAATGAGGTAAATCTCATATTTTCATAAAAGTTCAAAATCAGTGTTAATACCTCTAATTTTGTGACAAAATTTAACAACAATAGAAAGATAATCATATATCTCTCAAAATTTGTAGAAACTTCTGCTTTCTTTTCTTATTCTTTCTGTTTCTTTCCATTCTTTTCTTTTGTTACTTCCTTTTATTTTTCTTCTATTACTTCCTTTTCATTGGCTCTTAGTTTTTCTTTGTTTTGTTCCCAGTCATTCACCATTTAAAGTCAAAAGCTTTTTGCTTTCTTTTTCTTCTTCTTTTTCATCTAATTTCAGCTTTCTAAACCAGCTAACATCTTCCGTGTGAATGTCCAAACCCTTCTGCCTATTTGATAAGCTAGACATTTTAAGTAGCCACAAATAGGCTCCAAACTGAATCAGAAATTTAATAATGAGTGCAGAACTTATTTTCTTCATTGGTTAAAAGATCACAAAATATATCTCTTTAAACCATGCTTGTTCACAAAATTTATTTTGGTGGGTTTTGAGATCATCAGACTTAAACCTCTTTTTGTACAGATTTTTGAAATCCAAATATTATACCTGTATCTTTTATAAACTGCCAGGGTTTATTTTGGCAGTTCTTTTACAACCATTTGAGCCTGACATATACAAAGTTTTACACATCAAATTTTATTCAAGCCATTTTTTTTAGTAAACCTTTGGATTCATTTTAAGGCTGCCCACATATATTTTGTAAGCTCAACTGTACCAAAGATGTTATAAATATGCATGAAAGATAAACATGAAACTCAGGAGATTAATAATCAATATGGCCACCTTGAGTAATATCTAGTTGTTCAATCCTGCTAACAATTGACAAAATGGCAATAATCCTTCAGATTCTTTTGACTCATGAGAGGGTTTTGATATACCCTCTGGATTGAAAATTCCATTCAATCTTTTAGTTACCACTCACCTAAAGATACAATTGTTTTTGACAATTTTAATTTGCTTAGCTATTTGAGCAAGAGTTTAAAATTGGCACAATTTTCTCCAGAGTAACAAACTAAGGTTAATTTTCAAAGTGATCTTTCTTTGTGAAAACAGGTTTGAGTTAGTCAGTGATACTCCTGCATGTTAATTTAAAAGATCCAACTAAAAAAATTCCATCCTGATTGTTTTTGACTGTCAAACACAGTAAAGGAGATTTTTTATATGATGCGTTTTCTTTTCATCAGGGTTTCATGAAAAATCAACCATGAAAAGTAATTTAAATGCCACAAAATATCGGTATATTTTACAATGTGGAGTGCTTTGCACTGGCTAAAGGCTCTATCCTGATGAAAATATTGTCTCCCAGTTGAACAATGCTACTTGTTGTTATAGTGAGTTTATGCCAGAACAGCATTAAGAGACACTGACAATTGGCTGTAGAGGACATATATGGTAGCAAAGGTAGATGACTGGTGCTCTTAAAAACTTAGATTTGAAAAAAAAAACTTTCACTTTTGTTTCCTTCACCTGTGTGTAGGATCACACATCCTAATGGGAAGTACACCTTTCTAGCTAGTCAGTAAATAGTACTTTTCTTTGTTGAGAAAAGTAAAGTTTTGGATGTTGACATAGTTGTTCACAAAAGCCGTACCTTTCTTCATTTTATTAATTTATTCCTATTTTATGGAATAAATATTTCATAAAATTTTAACTTGTTGTGTATTTGATTTCATTCTGTATCATTTTGTTGAAAACATTTTTTGTGGTATAGATACCTTGTCGGAGTTAGCTCCTCCTTAATTCCCTAATTGTTCACTAGGGGTCACCCTCCCTACACTATAAATACTGGGCAACTTTTTGCCTCGTTCTCTTTTTCATTTCTTCATTTCAGCGAATAGATCTACAATGTAAGCTCTCACAGAAGATAGCATCTTCCCATTTGTGGAAGACGCCATGAACATTATACACACGTACACATAACATTCACCAAAATACAAACTCTTTATGTTCACACACAAAAACAAATGTTGATGTCTTTGTCACTTGTAAATTTGTTGTTTAATACATATGTTTGTTGACAGATATATATTGGTCGTGTTTGTTTTCTTTACATCTTCAGTTGGACTCCAACTTGAGTCTGCCATATTCTTGTAGTTAGACCTTCTAGCAGGAATAAACAGCATGTGTTCCTAATTCAACAACACTCAAACCCACATGGTACTCTACAACCTCCTCTGTAAATATATATATCACTTTGTGATGATGATCATAACACACATACATACATACATACACAAATTCAAATTATACAACAACAAGCATTCATTGGATAATAAATCAACACTACTGTGTAATGGACAATTTATAAATTTCAGCTATGTGACAATTTTATAATCGCTATATTTTCATGTAGTCGATTTTGTGCACTTTTGGGAGAATCAGATCCCAGAAGCTTTCGTGAGTCTCCCCAAAGCTCGCTTGCTGATTGGTCAATGCCAACCAATCAGATTGTCTGCATGTGAAGAATGATTCTTCCCATGCAGTGCTTCGGATCTGATGATCACCTACCTATAAAAGCAAGAAATATTCTTAGATAGTGAGATTTCAGCTGCCAAATGAATCCACAACAGTTGAAACCATGCACCAATCTTCTCACTCACATGCTGAATATTCCCTATACTCACATAATCTTTTTCCTTACACAGCAAAACTGTTGAAAGCATTTATTACCAGAAACTATCACAAACTTTCTTTCAGTGAACCTTGGAACACAAATAATAGTTAAAGAGAGACAACTCTTGTTTTACTCAATGCTGCCTGTCTTTCACATCTTTGTTTGTACATTTTGTTAAATACAAATTTCATGTGTAATGATGTCTTTGGCTTATTTTTTTCTTCATGTCAGTTTGGTTTCCTAATCTAAGTTAAATTAATGTGGTGAAGTCCGCCACAACTTCACTATTATGCTAGATCCAAAATTTGTCTGACAAAAGACAACTATTCTGGTTTAGCTAGTGAAAGAATGCAAATTTAATTGGGGGCATTTGAAGTTTTATAAAATAAAAAACAGGTGGGAAATTCTCTAACAAAGATTGTTTATCCAAGAAGTTTAACTACATGTTGATTTTTGCTAAAAATGAGTGATCAATGTTTACCAAGACTGAACAAATGAAAATTGCAAAAACGGTCATATTGAACATCTAATTCCTATTTCTTAAGCTTGACCATTGTGTTTATCTATAAAATTATTTCCACATTATGGACAGAAATTAATGATATGTCTGCCACCCCCTTTTGTTATACAGGTGCATATATATATATGGAAACATAAATTTTAAATAATCTAGTATAAATTAAACTTTATATATGGCCTTTCTATCAATAACTATAAAATCCCATTTGTTGTTACAATGCCTGACTTAAAACATGAAAAATTTAATTAAGTTTTTCTTTTATTGATTCTGACAAAAATTCTACATATGTAACCAAAATTTTCTGCTATAAATTTATGTTAGTTTATGTAATGAGAAAAAGAAACTATAATAATGAAAAAGAAACTATAATAATAAAAAAGTAAACGCAACAGAAAAAAATTAATACCATTTTAAAATCAAGTTTTGTTTGCTTGCATCAGTCACTTTTAAAATAATAAAACCAATTGTTACTATTCATGGTGTCAGGTTAAGTCACATGACCACGTTATCATAAAATTGAGTTTGTTCTGAAAGTTGGCTTTTTGCCCAAGTGATTTGTAGGTCGTTTTGCATTATCCTTCAAAAATTGTTTTATATTTACTCTGTAACCTTGAAAGAGTTAGTTTTTATTCTGAAAAATTTAAAAAATTACTCTTCTAGCTATTAAACCTTCTAAAAATAAGTAAATAAATAAATAATTAAGTGTCCGTTTCGCGTTGTGTAACAAGTCGTAATTTTGTAGGTAACCAGGATTTAGAGCGCATGCGCACTGCTAGTACTTAATGTTTCCTGTGCCGCGCCTTGATTCAACTTTGGCCAATTCGTCGGATTTGATTTATTTGGAAAATGCCGACTTACAAAGGTAAGGGATTTCGTTTTGCTGTCATCCACCAAGCAATGAAACACTTCCGACAGGTATGGGCATTTCGTACTGACCACCAAGTTCCCAGTGAGCCTAAATCGCTTTTAAAATAAAATACCAAATCAATTCTCTAACAGAATTGTTTTGTGTTCTTAATGTATTTTACACAGCAGTAGACGACGATGGCGATGATGATGTCCGGACCTATCTCTTATTTTACTTCGTTCTTTAGGAAAATAAAGAATAGAAGACCTCTAGTATTTCTCTTAAAAAATTAACAGTTGTTCACCGTTGATGTTTCGCTTCCTTTTTACATTGATTAATCTCTTTAAAACCAAGAATTAACAACTAGGAATTTGAATGTAAATGTCTTTTGTTACCTGTCTCCCTTTCTACTCGTAATGCGTCTTGAATTAAATAATGGGTAAAAAAAAGTAATTCTTATTAATTAGGAGTATTATTGATGTTTGATTAGGAGTTACATTCTAAGTAAGTGATATGAGTTTTGTTATCTGATATCTCTTAAAAATCGGCTCTATTTTTCTATTCAAAATACTTGTTCAATGAATGTATGTTCTGCTGAATCTTCCCAAATAAACCTTTCATTACCAAAAGAGAAATATTATGAGAGAAAAAACAATTTTATTACCAAATTAATAATCCAATTGTCTACCACCCCTATCCAGCCTGGAAAATAAATTAATTACAAAGTAATAATTTAAAAATAAGCTTTTTTCTTTTTTTCCTTTTTTTTTTTTTTTTTTCAAGATTTTCTAGGACAGCCATGGATTTTTGAAAAACTTTAAATGAAAATTAAAAATAACTTACAAAAATAGTTTTCTGATCTTACAATCCGACTAAAGGCCTTTTTGACTATTTTTCTTAGTAGTTTGGAGTAAGAAGACACTTGTTCTATTTAAATTTGCCTTACTACATTATTTGTAATAGTTACTATGAGTCTGGTTCTTGTTGGTTTCATTCAAGTCAACGTAACTGAACATTTTCAATTCAATTCATACTTTTTCGTTAATCGTTTAAAAAAAGAAGAAAATACAGAAACACACACTCATTTTTTAGTACTTTTATGTCTTTTTAGAAAAACGATTTTTGACAGCAGTAAGACGTCTTTCTCTTGAGTTGGTAGAAACTAGAAAAGGATAAATTATTAACCGAGCCGGCTGTTGTCAGCAATACTACATTGATTACCGGCACTTTACAATCATAATGAAAACTTAGAATTGAATGACTTTCTTTAATGAATGTAACGATTTAAGATAGATAAAAGTAGGTTTTTATTATCAATATATCGTCAATCATAAAAAAATATGTAACATTTTAATTGAGAAATCTCTTTTAAAAGAAAAGTAAAACAAAAAACCTTCAAATACTTGTCAAAAATTATCTTTTTTTTCTTTCAAAAATTTTACATCAAGACTCAAATTCTTTCTTTAAAAATCCCTTTTCTTTTAAATCGAATCGCTGAAGTACAAGGCATTTTTTATTCTTTGCTATCAAATATATTTGTGTTTTTTAATTATTCTGTCTTTTTTTCTTTCGCTTTCATCCCACCGTAAAGGTTTTTTTCCGCCTCAACGTGGACAAGTATTAGTGACCCACGCAATAATTAGCGTTTGGTTGAAACAGGAGGAGGGTGAAGATGGATTCCTCTTTCTTTCTTTAATTAGGAATTTCGGTTAGCGTAAATAAATCCGAAACAGGTTTTTTAAGTAAAAAACAATCTTTTCTTTTTCTAATCGTTTATCTATTAAATAATAAAAACATCTTAGTATTTTTTTAATTTAAAAAGTGGGTAACCCCCAAAAATTCCATTGAATGCTGCTTATGAAGGTAAATCTAAAATTGTCATTTCCTTGCAAATCTGAATAAATTATTTTTTTAAAAATTAGTTAAATATTTCCTAAGAATGGTGCCTGCCAAATCTGTGGGCAATAATAAATCTTTAGGTACATCAGAACTGAATAGATTCTACATTTACAGATAAAGTAAATTATTAAGTTAATTCAACTGCATCTGACCTGACATCGATTTGAATCCCACGGGTACCTCATGTATTGTATTTATTTTAACTCTCGTGTATCATGGAACAGGAGGAAATACGCAACAAACATTAGGGAAATTATTCCAATTGAAATTGGTTCCTTGGGTATCATTTCATTAATTTTGTTGATATGAATTTGTTTTAATGATGAGGTGGGATTGTTTTCGTAGGCGATCACCTGCATGATTTGTCCTTGTTCTTGAATCTTCGATGTAATTCTCATTTTTAAAAAATTACTATAACTCGTGGACTAAGCTTTATTGCAGTAATTTTCATTAGTTTATTAAATTTATTGTTAGTATTTTAGAAAACTGTACCTCTCAAGGTGCATTAGTTTTTAAATGATTATTGGGGACAACTGTACAAAAGTGGGTCCGCGTGTGCATTTACACTTTGCAGGTGAACGGTGTTAATGTTTTAAAAACATCTTTCCTCACCTTTCATTCATTATAGTATTTACTTTTAGAATTAAATAATTTTTGTTTTTTTACAAAAATTATCACATTGTAAAAAGTTTAAAAATTAAGGAATGGAAAATATAACATGTGCGCGCGGGTCCCACTTTTATGCAGTAGTATCGATTGAACATTTTGTAACATTTATTTGCAACTACACTTTTTAATGCACCATAAAACCAACGATTTTAGTATGATTTTATGTATTTTATTTAGTGAATAAAGTGGTGCTGTTAAAACTCAATACTAAGATTAATGTTACATGAGGTGATGTGAAAATGGCATCAACCTTTACATTTTTCAATTCTCCAAACTCATCTTTATTTAATAAAAATAGTTCTCTCTTGTCATCAGCAACCAGAAGAATGTAAAAATTGCAAGTAAATTTAAAAAAAAATAAATATTAATTGTAATTTTTTTTTTCCCTGTTAAACCTGAAAGAAAATGTATTTTATTAAATTATGCAAGCAGCAACTCTCAACAAAAAGTATTTGAGTTTTATTGAATTATTTTTGTAAGGTTTTAGCATGCATTTTCAAGATTTTCTGATTGGATATTGCAAAATTTCATACTTCAGGGATTTTTCTTTATAAAATTATAAAAATATATTTTCTCCCCCATCCAATTTTAAAAGTATTCATGATGTATTGAAATGTGGGGATAACTGACCACCCACAAATATTTCTACAAAGTTTTCTAATAAAATAACTTGTTCAGTATACAATTCATTCATTAATAAGTGCTGAAAAGTTCATTTAAATCAAATAATTCACTGATTTTTGGTAAATTCTTACAAATGGAAAAGCTTTTTCTTTGATTTCATTTTTTGAAAAAATGCATCTATTTTGGCAGTACATACATACATATATATATATATATATATATATATATCTCTCTCTCTCTCTCTCTCTATATATATATATATATATATATATATATATATATATATATATATATATATATATATATAATTTTAGATATGTTGATATAACAACTCTCAGTATAAGAAGTTCAGCTCTTTTTGCTACAAAACATGTTCTATTGTAAATTAATAGTTACCTAGCTTTGATCAAAAGAAAAATTGCATACACTTTTGTTGTCTAATTTTATCTAACTTCATAACACAGTATTTACTTTTTGATTTTGGGCCAGTCATATAAGTAACAAATTTTCAAAAGTAATAAGATTGCCATGAAATTACACACACACACACCATTTGTGAAAGAGTGATCTTTTTCCTGATGTATTTCCTGCAGTGCCTTTAATGACAGCATATATGCCATAGCACATATGCTGTCATTAATTTTGGATAATTAGATTTTTATTTGTTTGGCTAATGTAACATTAAAATGTCAATTATCTTGTTATTGTCAGGTATTTGTAAAGTTTGTAGTTATCTGCATGGCTTTTTTTTTTTTTTTTTTTTTTTTTTTTTTTTTTTTTTTTTTAAGATCACTTTCATGTCTCAAGAATTGAATTCTCCACAAAAATCCCACCTCTGAATTGATTACTGGAACTCTCTACATTATCAGTAGTTTTCATTCGGTACAGTTAATGTTAGTTAGGTTAACCCAGAACTTGGTCATATATCATGTACTCTGAGAGAACACATACTGTAATGATTACAGGGCTAGCTCCACATGACATGTTCTATGAATGTAGCCAATTGATAAGATGTATTAAAATGAATATCTATTTAATGTTATAAAATAGCACACAGTGAGTACTGGTAGAAAAATAATGTTTTTAATATATTACTTAATGTTATAGTTTTCCAATGATAAAAATATTTACTGAGTCATATTTTTGCATTAAAATGACAGCTTAATGCATATTTCAGCAATAATTTTCTCACAAGAATTGCACAGGGTGAACACAAAGAATATTTTTTTATCATTTTGCACAGGGTGAACATAAGGAATGTTTTTTTTATCATTTTGCAAGATTTTTGACAGCATTTTTCTAGAGATAAGATTAATTTTCAGAATGCTATTTATGATTTATGAGGTCTGATTTGATCACATCTTTTCAATTACCTTATCAAGTGAATGCAAACCAGCGGACATGTATTGTCAGTTTTAAGTAATGATCCATTTTGTTTTGCATGATCTTTTTTAACTATTTTAAAAAAAATTTTATATGAAACAAATTTCACTGACTCTTATCTGTATATTTTTTAAAAATTTAGATTCCAAATGCAATTATTTTTATTTTGAGTGTCAGCAAGTAAAATGAGCACAAAGCTTTAAAAGTGAAAAATTAAAGCAAAAAATTCAATTCATTAAAATAACAAATATTTTAAATAATTTTAATTAATCTCCTATTAGTTGTTATAAAGGTATATTCATGTTTATAAAAGTTCTTGAATATAAATATTACTAATTATAATGTAGCTTGTCAACGTAGGTAATAGACTTATCTGCAGCATTGGTTACCTAACTCCATCCTATCAGTTTGCTTCTTTTTCTAAGTGATTTGCAAAGTTTTTTCCATATTTTTTTTTGTTGCTTTGTAATATAACTTTCTTATAGCATTCATCATACGGTTCATCGATCTTTCTCTATATACGTACATATGAGGTGCATTCAAAAAGTATCCAACTTTATTTTTTCCGCACCAAAATTAATGCCACTCTTCCTACATATTGGAAAATTTTCATGCTGATGGGCTGTCAGTTCCAGGCTGTTACACCTAGAGTACAGACGTGTAATGCACTCTCATCAGATTTTCATTTTCACACAGGATGACCAAACACATCAAGCAGAGATATTGCATCAAGTTTTGCCAAAATCTTGGTGATACTCAAGCTCAAACCATCCAGAAGATTCAGCAGGCCCTTTGGTGATGATGCCATGGGCAAGACTCCAGATCAAGGAATGGTACAACTGTTTCAAGCATGGCTGCACCTTAGTGGAGAGCGAGGTATGCTCAGACAGGCCATCCACAATCTGAAGTGGGAATAAGCACAGGGTCAGTGCATTCCATTTTAATGGAGGATTTCTGCTTGTGGAGTGTGTTGGTGAAATTTGTTAAGTTGCTGGCAGAACAGTGGATGTAACTCCTTATGGAAATTGCATGATTTCAAATTGGAGAAGAGCCAAAAGTTGCATGGTGCCAAGTCATGAAAGTAGGGATCCTGTCGAACAAGTGGTGTGTTGTTCTTGACCAAGAAAGCTTGATGTGATATCTCTGCTTGATGTGTTCGGTCATCTTGCATGAAACTGAAATTCAATGAGTAAGCACTACATGGCCATACTCTAGGTGTAGCAGCCTAGGCAGTAACTGATGCAGCCTACTGGTGCAAAAGTTTTCACATAATTGCAAGAAGGGTGGCATCACCTCTCACCTAAAGGATTTTGCCTAGATGGCATTAGTTTTGGCAGGGAAAAATAGTCGGATACTTTTTGAATGCACTTTGTACATTGTAATGAAGCATTGCAGTAAGGTCAATCATTGAATTAAGTTAAAGAAGTTTTTCAAAAGCATGAGAGCAGTGATATCTTATTTGACCTGTCAAATTCATTGAAATGTATTTTCATCTCGAGATTTCTTTCAAGACTAAACAAGCTTGAAAGAGGATTTGCCTCAAGTGGGTTTTTTTTTTGGTTTTTTTTTTAGCATTAATTACCTGGGGATGTAGAATAGTCTTAAAAATAAATGATGGCAACTTAAAGATGATTTTGGATTCTGGTTACAAATCACTTGTACAGAGGGATAAATTGTAGTCTAAATTACGCAAAAATGAAAATAACTGACATCTCTTTAAAAGATATATTTATCAAAATTACACAAAAATATCTTGAAATAATAAAAAATAAATTTATTCAATAAAATTACTATTGGCTTCAGCTACATCTTCCAAATGACTTTGGGATCTCCTGCAACTCTTTTGTATGGTCTTCTTTTTTAAGTTGGTGAATGCTGCCATAATCCTTGCCCTCACTTCATCTTTGGCATTACAAGTAGTTTTGTTGATTTCTCATTCAGCTGTGCCCCCCCCCCCACAATAATCAAAGGAGTTGCAGTCTGGGGAGTTAGGTAGCCAGAGGTAAGGGATGATGTCGCAGAAATTGTCTGACAGCCATGACTGGGTTCTGCTTGTGTGCCCTGGTGCAGAGTCCTGTTGCCAGACATAGGGTCTTCCAGCAGCCACCCTCTTGACCCAAGGCAGCACTATCTCTTCAAGACACTTGATGTAGGCCTCTGTGTTGAGTCTCTCACCAACAAATTCGGGAGTACTTATCAGAGGGAGTTTTCCGAGCTTCCACACCTTTTAGACTCATCCAACTCTTTCTGAATCTTCTGCACTGTCCTCATATTGACACTCAAACACTCTGAAATGTTTGTATTGGAGCTTTCGGAGCAAATGCTAAGCAGTACCGCATACTTTTCCAAATTTCTGGTGGAATGAATTGTGTCATGGTGCTCTTTTTCTTACAGATGGTGCCCAACTAACCCTACTATACTGTGCAGTCGACAAAATCAGAAACAAACAACGTGCATGTGTGAAATTAAAAAATACAAAGTGGTGATAATTTATTCATCCCACCCTACATTCATTCATTTTTTTTTTTTTTTTTTTTTTAACCTTTTTCTCTCAAGCAAGGCAATAAAACCACTAAGACACACAGGGTTCCATTGTGTGAAAGAATATGAAAAAAAGCATTATCAAGAATAGAAAACAATAAAAAAGCAACTGGAAGAGAGTTTCACAAATGAGAAGTGCTAGAAAAGAAACTGTTAGCATAGAATATATAGTTACATCTAGACATTTCAACTGTAAAATGATGAGACCTAGTTGCCAATTTAGTATCATGTTTAAATTCATAAAGTCAAGGTACCCAAGAGGAAAGCAACACTCCTTGAAAAATGCATGAGCTTGATTTTCATTATTCTCTTTATGCTCATTTATTTCTGATTTGTCTGATGGGACATGGGCCACTGGTTATTGTAGTAATATTATTACTATTAGTAGACTTTTAGTCAAATACATGTTGACACCTTGACGTGTTTGGAATTAAAAGCTTGTTCACAATCATTGCATGCAATAATTTCATTTTCAAATTTGATTACTTAACACCAAAGTACAAAATCAAGTAATTGGGCTACAAATTCGTGTAGCTTTCGTTTTCTTTGTAATGGAGATTTTTGTTTTTCTCAGTCTGATATTTGATATCTTCTCCAACAGTTTTCAACTGAAGGAAGTGTAAAGCTGTTTATGATATGGCAAAGGTCTGGTCATATTTTTAGTTTTTAGCATTCTGCATTATTAATATTACTTTTCTTTCCACTGCATTCTTTTTCAAGTAACCTTATTGTTAATTTCATTCAAAGGTGTCTTCTGTTTCCATAGCAGGATATGACAACACAACTATAAAATTCAAATTTAGTGGTCGTCACATTTAGAGGCAGAATAAACTTTTCGTACAGATAAAGGTTAATTTGTTGTTGTTTGTCACCCCCCACCAGGGTGTGTACATACAGTATTTTAATCATTGCACAAATCAATTAGAATTGTATATAATCTGTTGCTGGTTTTTAATGGTATAAATAAGCAAATATTACTCTTGTAATTAAACAGCAACAAAATTTTCAAGGAGGAGGCACCCCCTTCCTTCCTTTGATTTAAATTAGATTTAAATTTAATCAAGGGAATGGCTCCTATCTAAAATATAGGAGAAAAAAAGCCAGAAGATAGGGGTCACATCAGCAAGATCAAAATGTGACAGTATGGAGGTCAAGTTGAGCAAGAAATCACCAATCAGTGGGTAGTGCCTTACAATACATATTGTGACAATTCAATTGTCATATCAATGCTGAAATTTGCTCATCAATTCATTCAATCAAATATTGCATCAAATGCACATCAAAAGGGACAGTTCAAGCTGTTTTTGCACAAACTCCCTAATGAAAATTTTTTTCCATTTAAATTTGAACAAGGGAATGACTCCAGTTGATTTTTATATATATATATATATATATAGGAGGAGAAAGCCAGAAGATGGAGGTCACAGCAAGATCCTTGAGTAATATTGGAATGCATCATTTTTCTCCACAATTTATAATGATGATTTAAAATCAATTATCATTTTCTTACCAAAAAAAAAAAAAAAAATGTGTAACATGCAGTAATGTGCGGGTAATTCGGCTAGTTTATTCATAATTAGTAATTATAAAGATCAGTTACCTGGGTCTGTGTTCATGTTTTATTCTCTAGTCTTGGAAATGTCATTGGGAAATAAATTGCATGTACATTTAGTCTTTTTTTTTTTTAATTGTCAAATATTCTTTTGTGCACTAAATGCAAGAAATGAGTTTTCATTTTTATTAATGTTATAATTTTCCAATCTTATTTTGTCTTGCAGTTCATGTCAAATGGGGCAGCGAAAAATTCACAGACATTGAATGCAATGGAGATGAAACCCCACTTTTGTTCAAAGCACAACTGTTCAACCTGTCTGGAGTACAGCCTGATCGACAAAAAGTTATCACGAAAGGAGTTGTCCTCAAGGTTTGTGTCCATTATTTCCTTTCAGAATTGTTATCCTGTTCTTTTCATTAGTTTTTCTTTTTTAGAATCTGAGTTGCTGTAATGATATCGGTTGAAAATCCTTCCGAGTTGCTGTAATGATATCGGTTGAAAATCCTTCCGAGTTGCTGTAATGATATCGGTTGAAAATCCTTCCGAGTTGCTGTAATGATATCGGTTGAAAATCCTTCCGAGTTGCTGTAATGATATCGGTTGAAAATCCTTCCGAGTTGCTGTAATGATATCGGTTGAAAATCCTTCCGAGTTGCTGTAATGATATCGGTTGAAAATCCTTCCGAGTTGCTGTAATGATATCGGTTGAAAATCCTTCCGAGTTGCTGTAATGATATCGGTTGAAAATCCTTCCGAGTTGCTGTAATGATATCGGTTGAAAATCCTTCCGAGTTGCTGTAATGATATCGGTTGAAAATCCTTCCGAGTTGCTGTAATGATATCGGTTGAAAATCCTTCCGAGTTGCTGTAATGATATCGGTTGAAAATCCTTCCGAGTTGCTGTAATGATATCGGTTGAAAATCCTTCCGAGTTGCTGTAATGATATCGGTTGAAAATCCTTCCGAGTTGCTGTAATGATATCGGTTGAAAATCCTTCCGAGTTGCTGTAATGATATCGGTTGAAAATCCTTCCGAGTTGCTGTAATGATATCGGTTGAAAATCCTTCCGAGTTGCTGTAATGATATCGGTTGAAAATCCTTCCGAGTTGCTGTAATGATATCGGTTGAAAATCCTTCCGAGTTGCTGTAATGATATCGGTTGAAAATCCTTCCGAGTTGCTGTAATGATATCGGTTGAAAATCCTTCCGAGTTGCTGTAATGATATCGGTTGAAAATCCTTCCGAGTTGCTGTAATGGAAAAAGAAGACTGTTCAGGCTCTACTAATATGTAAATATTGAAATTGTAGAATCCGCTACAATGCATCAGTTAGTATGCTGTGATTGTAAATTGTGAATTTCATCTTCACTATATACTTATTCTTCTAAACATTGCTAGACCAAGTCTGACTTCTTGATATGAAGTTTTAAAATTTAAGTTATAAATACAAGAAATTTAAAAAGAAAAAAAAAAAGAATACATTCAAATAAAGCTAACATTGATGTCTATTGGAAGGTGCATCTCAAATTCTAGCCAAATGTATAGTAGTTTGGCCAAGGTTCAACCATGCTCTTTTATTGTTATTATTGATCTGCCAAAATGTTTTAATACATCTGCACATTTACACATTCTGTGTTCTTACCCTTTGGAAATGTTATTTTCTTTTTCCATAATTCTCTGCTGAGATCAGGCATCTTGTATTCAAGAATTCATTCAAGGATCGTCTATTTAATAAATTAGTAAGTCAAACACTTTGTTAGCATTTGAGAGGATGCTTTTTCCATGTAGGTGGTGGGACTAAATAGTCTCTAATCCACTGAGACTGTTTACCTGTCAAAATCCTTTTTCTCATGAGTTGTCAAATTCAAGAAACATTTTTGAGTGAGGAAATAAAATTTTACAGGTCTAAGAAAACGGTATTTTCATTCATTTGAATTTAGCTTCTCAGTGCATTAACTATAGGGAACTGAACAATCGTGTCTTGGGTAAGACATCCTGATGTAGTGCAGCTCTCTCCAGACTGATTTGAATTCAATTTTCCTTCTCTTAGACTGTTTGCTGTCTCAAGGCTATAGAGATCATTCTGTCCTATCATCAGCCCATAGTTGAGACGGGAGGAAAGAAATGAATTCATATCTTTCTCAAGGGTATTTGTGTGTAAGTGAATGAAATGAACTCAAATTCAAACACGTCTTTGATTTCTTGTTCTCCGGCATTATCCATAATTACTTCACTGTGTGTGTGTGTGTGTATATATATATATATATATATATATAAATTTAAAAAAATTTTTTTTTTTACTGAAATGATTTATTTTGAATCTGACATTTTTATTACTTCAAATGTTATTTTTAGTGGATACTCGTGTTTGAATAGACATCCATTTTTAAAAAATTTTTTTAAAACAGTGTGTATTATGCCTACTGGCTTGGGCACTTTGAGAAAAGTTAAAGAAAATGTGCTCCTCAGCAGGGTTTGAACCTGCATCTCCCACCTCTTTGTATGAGAAACCAGTTTGATTTGGTATGCCTTAGACTGCTCAGCTACAAAGAGTTTCCCAGACTAGCAAGGTTCTATTTACCCTTTTAAGGAATGCATATCCTTTCATTTAGATTTTCCCAAAAAACCAATATCTGTTCGATTTTTGTATCCAAAACACACACACACTATATATATATATATATATATATATTTATTTATTTAAGTAAATGCTCTATTTATAATAAACAGTATTAATTACCTTTACCAGCCTGAAAATTTTGTAGAAAATGTTTTCTCTAATAGGAATCTGACCTGTATCCTACATGGAACCATCATTTGACATGATGTGCTACCATTTAGCTACAGAGGAAGCATAGGAAATTTGTTGTTTTATAAACAGTAATTTGGATGTTGCTAACCAGATGCTTCCTATGTAGCTAAATGGTGCAGCATGTTAGGTCAAATATACAGGTTCAATTCCTGTCAGAGGATACATATTTTCTACAAAATTTCTCTGACATTCATGTAATTAATACTGTTTATTATAAATAAAGCATTTACTTAAATAATTGTATCCATAAAAATAATGTATGAACAGAAAATATAATAAGTGTCAGACTTAGTTCATTTTATATATATGTGTGTGTATATATGTGTGTGTGTGTATGTATATATATATATATATATATATATACACACACACAGTGATGGATAAATTCTTGTTTAAATTATACAAAAATGAAAAGACTTGTATTTCATTTTAACAGGTATCTTTACCAAAATTGCACAAAAATATTTTGAAATATTAAAGAATAAATTTATTCAATAAAATTGCTATTGACTTCAGCTACATTCTCCAGATGACTTTTGGACGGTCTCCTTTTTTAAGTTGGTGAATGCTGCCATAATCCTTGCCTTCGCTTAATCTTTGGTATTACAAGTAGGAGTTTTGTTTTCTCATTCAACTGTGCCCCATACATAATAATCAAAGGAGTTGCTCTCTGGGGAGTTAGGTAGCCAGAGGTAAGGGATGATGTCGCAGAAATTGTCTGACAGCCATGACTGGGTTCTGCTTGTGTGCCCTGGTGCAGAGTCCTGTTGCCAGACATAGTCTTCCAGCAGCCATCCTCTTGACCCAGGGCAGCACTATCTCTTCAAAACACTTGATGTAGGCCTCTGTGTTGAGTCTGAGGCCCTATGGGAAGATGGATGGCAGCATAACATCATCATCACTAGTGATCACTCCAAACATGTTTGTAATCACCATTAGACTCATCCAACTCTTTCCAAATCCTCTGCACTGTCCTCATATTGACACTCAAACACTCTAAAATGTTTGTATTGGAGCTTCCAGTGTGAATGCCAAGCAGTACAGTATCCCATTCCTAAATTTCTGGCAGAGTGAATTGTGCCATGGTGATCTTTTTCTCACTTATGGTGCGCAACTTCCTAAAGTAGGACAATTTACCAATCTCTCTATCTATATATATATATATATACACACACACACGCACATACAAAAAAAAAACTCTAAAGTTCATCAGTACAAAGCTCAAGGTAGAGGTTTACTGTTAAAATGGTTATGATGAATGAGGGTGGGGTAGTAGGAAGTGTAGATTATGAAGATAAAGAGGATAGATGACAATTGACCCTTGACTTGAAGAGGTGAAGATTGTAGTTTTCATGGAAAAATTTATGCAGGAGTCTGTTCCACAAAGAAGCTGTTGTTGTTGGTGGTGGGGGAAGCTGAGATTTACTTTCTCTTTACACTTAGAACTTGGAGGTAATGAAGGTAATTCAACTCCATGGAAGTAGCATTGCGTATTCTGGGTGGCACCTTGTCCTTACATTTGGAAGATGAAGAGCAATTTGCAGAAGTGACATTGCATGTCCTAGGTATAAAGGTCGAAACAATGGAGCGCATTTGCCACAGAAATAGCAATAGAGTAGCGATAGGCTTGTGACTGCAGAGTGAAGAATAAGTCTTTTCCTTACAAGAATGTGTAAACGATTTTGAACTCTAATTAAGTTAAGATTGAATGGCTCTAGACCTGATATGGCAACAATGAACCATTTTTTGGGGGTCTAATCTACTGTAAAGATAAAGCCTGGCAGAAGGAGTCTGGTACTGCCTGGAGTGATAGAATGAGCTAACCATTTTTCCAGCATCTTTAACAATGGATCATATATATAAGTTACAATTGCGGTCTGAAATGAACTTCCTCCTGCTGAAATTTATTATTACTATCTTCCCCAAAGCACTTATACTATTATTAAAATTGCCAAGTTTATATTCATTAAAGAAAATACATCAGCAGAAATATGGTTACAGTGCACTAAGCAAAAATAATATCTCTGCATGTTCATGTAGAGGATGAGTGTTGTCCTAAAAATTTAGGACAATGTCATTAAAAAGTGTTATCCTGAAAAGGATAGTTTATTGCATATCATTGCCGCTGGTGGGGCTGGCTGGAACAGTGGTTGATGGCAAGCTGCAGCTGATGATAACTAGCTGGAACTGTTTCTGCTGATGGTTGGAGCCATGGGCCTGCTGCTGGAACAGATACTACACTTTGATCCTAGGCATCTTGGTCTGGATCTTCTTTTTTTTTTTTTTTTTTTTTTTTTTTTTTTTTTTTTGTCAAGTTTCGAGGCCTTTTTTTATATGCTGAATCTGTTTTACAATAGTCACTGGTCCTGGAAGGTGAACTTTCTTCTGGTTGTTTTTTTTTTTAAATTGTGGAAGTGCCGACAGGATATGACAGATAAAAAACAGCTTCAGTCTTATATTCACACCTTGTTGTTTTCAAGTATCAATCTCTTTCAAAGTAATTTCTTTTATCCAGTTGTCTCCTTCCTGCTTATATAATATATCAGTTGCAGAATTATGTCAAATATTGCAATCACCTTGAATAAATATCTAATTTTGCTATCTTTTTATTTATTTTTCTTCCACAATTCAAAAAGTGCTTTCCTCTGAAAAAGCATTTGTGTTAACCAGCAAGGCTGTGGAGTCAGTCGTGGAGTTGGAGTCAGTTAAGGAGTCAATGGAATTTGAGTTGGCAAAACTATATCAAATCTGACTTCAGTTGAATTTACACTTTATGTAAAATGTCTGACATTATAGAAACTTTATTCTTATTGTTATTTCTTCTACTGTATATTTACTATTTCCTTTAAAGAATTTAATCCCAACTTCTTTTTTGAAGTCATTTTATTTTTTAATTGCAAAACTATATATGTGTAAAAAAAAAAAAAAAAAAAAAAAAAAACTTACATTATAGAATTTTTTTTTGTCTTTTACATTCTGTAAAAGATTATATTTCAACTTTTGTTATAAAGTAGTTTTATTTTTGTTCTGTACTTATTTCTTTGCAAATATATATATATATATGTGTGTCTGTGTGTAAAAAGTCTTACATTATAGCATTTTTATTATTTCTTCTACATCCTTTCAAAGATTTTGTCTCTAATTCTGTTAGAAAATATTGAATAATGAATAAGTATGATATAAAAGCCACAATATCATTATTCTTTGATATAAACCAGTTATAATGATATAGGCCTCCTAGTTAGGAGTGTATGCATAGGCTTTGAGATTTGTAGACCATAATCACTTAATTACATAAAGAGAAGTCGAAGGTTTTGTGTTTCGACTCCATAACCCTGTTAACTAGACAATATTAATTCCAATAACTTTCAAAGAAGTTACTGTCAATTTTTACTCTCTATTTCTACATGAAAATGATTTTATCATATTTCTTGTATTGCTCTAACTATTGCAACTAGAGCTGCTGTTATTGTTAAAGATCACAATACAAAACAATTCTCTTTATTAACACTTTATTAATACCATTGGGGTGGTTGAATACACAACAAAATGTTTTTCCCTTAATCTTTAGCAAGTGGCTAATCAAAATTTCCTAATTAGTCAAGTAGCTTTCTGAATACCTCTGTCAAGTAATTGTAAGGAGTTTCTGGTTTTAGTCATAGTATTTGTATGAATTACAAGCATGGGACCACAAAGATTGCCTTTAGTAATTGTGGTAGAAACGTATGCAAAGATCAGAGTAACCGTATTCGTTGCTTGGAATGTGAAAAAATATATCGAATATAAAATGATTTGTTGTATATTTGAATTTTTTAAACTTATAGCTTCATTTTTTTAATATTGTTTTTTTTTTTTAATTTGATTTTTCAAAATAAAACCTTTTCTCTTATTTATCCTGTAAAAATCAGAACATTCAAGATAATATATAACAAGAAAATTAATAACAAAATGTTATATCTAAAATATTTTAAATGGTGTGTTTGACAACCTCTATAGTATTAATACTGTGACATTGTACCCCAATACTAATGGAGGGTTTATTTATTTTTAACCCATATCCTCCCAGCATCACTTTCAACAGATGTTTTTCTATATAATATATATTTTAACTGTAATAATAGACTATAATTTTGGAAACTGAAATAGGTTGCGAAATTTCCTGGGGGTGGAGCATCAGTTTAAACAGACATCAGGAGGATATGGTTTAAAATGCATTCATTATTTATTGACAAATTTCAATTAAAAACCTGCTGGAGTTTGATTTATTTATAATGACAATTTTTTGCTCTATTTTGTCTGAAGCTTGTAACCTGCAATGATTGGCAATCATTGTCATATGAATTTTGTAAAATTCTGACTCCATTTTCACTCTTTCTGTAATATTCTGTAACATTTTCTGTAATGTCTGTAATATTGGTAATCTTTAGACTTAACAAAATGTAATTTTTTCCTCTACTAAAAAAAAAGAAATAAGTGTGGGGAGGTAAACTTTTACTCTAAATCTATTTTTCATGACTTAGACAAAAGAAATCTTAACTTTATCACTTATATTTCAGGATGATGAATGGAACATTCAGTTAAAAAATGTGAGTATCATACTTTCAACAGAACTTTACATTGCTTGTAATTTCAGTTACTAAAATCTTTTCTCTATCAAATCATATATTTGCCTAAGTTTACCTGACAAGTCTTCAAACTAACACTAGAAATTATCTATTTATCAAATGTATTTGTACTGCTTATTTTTTATTGCTGATTTCTGTAGATTTTAGTTAATGTTTATCATTAATGATATCAGCCAATATTTGGACATAATTCAGTCATTGGTAAGTCTTACTCATAAAAATTCATCATTAATAGCAACTTTTGAAGTAAAGAAAAGGAAAGAAAAAACTTTCTATCATTTTATTTTAAACTCCATACTAGATTGGTTAAAATGCATATAGTAATTTTCTTAATAAAAACCAAAAAAAAACCCCCCAAAACAATATTATTAGAGTGACTTGAATTCATCTCTAATTTAGATATATTGTGACACTGTGAATAGTATACCCACATAGAGGGGAATGGTGGGTAATTTTGTCTTGATCTTGAGTGTTTCGTATTTTATGACCAGCGATAAATCTGTGAGGTATGGTCTTCAAAGCGGTTAACCACTTGACAGAAAGAATAGACGAATGAAATAGTAGATGAGAGCTTTTGGGGTCATGCGACAACAACCCAGATATTGATGATTTCTGGTTCCTGGTCTATATTAACAATCACAGTTGGATTTGAAATAGTGCTGGTCTGTTGTTGATGGAGGACAGACAATCCCTTGGGTAGTTCCACTGCTGCTTGTTTGTATTGCTAACCACACATGATGTTGAGATGGTTAGAAAATTGATAGGAGGAAGAGTCAAAGAGAAGACCTTATCTATTTAGCTTGACATGGCAGTTGTCCCAAGTGATATCTACCTGCCCAGACCAAGCAAATGAAGCCCTGAATAAAATATCTAATTATATTAGAACAGGATTCAAGTTTTAATTTCTCGATGTGCTGTTTATTTTCATCTTTCATTTCCTTGTGAGCTTGCAGTGGGCCATTCTCAGTTTTTGGTGCGCACTGACATTAATGAGAATGGAGACACAATATGGATAGTCATTACCCTATTGGTGGAAAGCTGGATGAGTGCCTCGTATGTTTACAATATATCTACTATAACTTTTTATAATTTTAAAATTTCACTCAACTACTGTTGTTGCATTGTATTATGGACAGTCAAATTTAATCCAATAATTCATCCACACTCTTTTTTTTTTTTTTTTTTTTTTTTTCCTCTGTGGAGAAAGCAATTTTGTTTTGTGAAAGTTTTGTATGCTATTTGTAGAACTTGCATGAAAGATTCTTTGTCAAACTGAAGTGGGAATTGGACTACAAAATAGAATTTAAAAAAAAAAAAAGTTTTTTTTTTTTTCCTAAAGTGGTTAATTCTGATCATCTTTGTTTTATATTCTGATGTAACTGGATAAGGAAAATTATAAAATGTGATTTTAGTTGGAAATTTGCTTTTTCAGTTTAATTTAAAGATTCTTAAAACTTCAGGTAATGATTCTGTTCCTTTATTTTGAAAACTAAATATTTAAACATTGGCATTTTGAAATGCTATTTGAATATGTGAATGCTTATTGAAGAATTGAGTTGAATAAAAACAACAAAAATGCATGACCATGGATATCAATTATATTTGGGTTTCGAAATTATTTTTATTTATTTTATTTTATTTATTTTATTTTATTTATTTTATTTTTTTCAGGGCTTAACATTCATGATGATGGGTTCTGCTGAGGTTCTACCAGCTGAACCTGTTGATAAACCAGTTTTCATGGAAGACATGAATGAGGCCCAACTTGCTACTGCAGTCAGTACTGATTCTTAATGTTATATTTACATGAATTTGTTTTGCTTTATTTTATAAGCAACTTTGAATTTTGACAAAGATTCAGGTTGCAAAAGAATTAGCACTTGAGTTACTTAATGGTTGCTGAAATCTTTTTATGATGCTTGCCTCTAATAAATAGAAAAGAGAGATTTTATAATAGTTTGCTGTAAACTAAGAATTGGTTGAATTCTTGAATATAGTATAAAATAACACATTTTGTAACCACTTTTTGTCTAAGTCATGCAAATTTCAGTCAAGAGTTGCTTAAGATTTAGTCAATTTTGAGTACAGGAGCTTATAAGCGAGTTGCTTATTTTTTTTAAATTGTTTGATACTATAGACGTCACGAATAAAAAAAAAAAAAAAAGATTTGGTTTTATCTCAATCTCTAGTGTGGTTCTTTTAAAAGTTCGGTTTTCTAAGCAGAATCTACTTTGAACAAAGGGGAATGAGAAAGTAGTAGATGAAATGAGGTTATTTTTGGAGATCAAGCAACAACAAACTGAACATTATTCCTGAGTGCTGGTTTATATCAAGTCATACTTGGGATTGGAGGGGCGGTTCTGGTCTGTTTTGGCAGGAGATGGACTTGCACATTGTGTGGTTCCAATGCCATCTGTGCATATTACCAGCCAGACATAAGTGTTTGTAGATGGATGAGGAGTTGGCAGTGGAAGAACTGACATAGAAGTTGTCCAAAGTGTCACCTATGACCCATGAAGCCCTTCATAAAACAGCTACATATATAATATGGGCAAACAAGTTTTGCATTCTTATTTCTCAACGTGGCATTTGTCTTTTGTTTTGTTACTTTGTGAGCCTGCAGCAGGCCCTTCCTCAGCTTTTGGTGCATGTTGACAAGATTGAGAATCAAAATGCAATGTGAAATAATCATTAGCTGGCTAGTGGAAAGCTAGGGTGAGGATTGCATTGTTTTCAACTGTATTTGCATTATTCATCTGTTTATTAGTCCCACCCACTTATTTCTCTCAGATTTTTATCTTATCAAATGGAAATGAACAAAAGGAAATTTTCATTGCTGAAGAATTAATGCAGTTGTTTATATATATATATATATATATATATATATATATATAGGCTTAAATTAAATGTTTTGAACATGTTCAGTTTTGATCTTTATTTAAACATTAAACTGACCACAATAACTTAACAAATTCATGTGTTTTCCATTATTTCATAACTGATATATAAATTTTATTTATCTTATAGCTATAAAAAGTGACATGTGAATTTATTTTTTTCTTTCATTTTTCTCTTTATTTTTTTCTTTCAGCTGAAACTTCCTCCTGGTTTGATAAATATAGGCAACACATGCTACATGAATGCCACATTACAATGTTTGCATTCCATTCCTGAACTTAGAGAAAATCTTGCCAGGTGAGTTCATATTGATACCCCCCCCTTCATTCTGCTTTTGTTTGTTTCTAACTTTACCCGCCCCCTCCAAGCTTTTTGTCTACTTTCTCATAATTTAATCTTGATTATTATTAATGTTGCATATGTTTTCAAATCCAACTGACTAAATGCATATGGACTGAGGATGTCAATCAAAACATTTTCTATTTGGACGTTGCTGAATTTTAACACATCTTTAAGTTTACTTTATTACTTTTGTGAATTTACTCACTGAATCTGGTTCTCCTAAAAATGGAGGATTGTAAACGTAAGTACTGATTTAACTCCTGCTTCAGATATAATTCAAGAGACTTTGTACTTTGAATTTTAATCAAGATGTTTTATATTTGAAGACATGGGTTCTTATTTGATTGCCTATGTTGAGCAGCTGGTCAATACACTAAAGTTTTATAAATCTCACCTTTCTTGGAAAAAAAACAAAACTTTTTTTTGATTAAGCATCTGCAAGAATACAATTAGAACAAAAGTATTTATGAAATTATATCAGCAAAAGGAGTATTTAAAAAAATGCTTTGTATAAATAAGCATTTAAAAAAAAGGGGTTGGTACTTTAAAAAAAAAAAATTTTAAGCACAAATACTGTTTGCCTACAATGTTTTTCTTTTTATAATGAAACAAAACTTTATTAAACATCTTGCTTTTCATGCCAAAAAGCTGGCAGTGGTTAGTTTTGTAAAAATTATATCCAAAAAGTAAATATATTTTGGCAGTGTTTAACCTATGTGCACACAAAAAAATGTATCAAAAGTATGGTTATTCCCTTGACACTGTTATTACTGTATACACTTTTGACTCCCTCAGCAAGGTTTGTTTTAAAAAGTGATGATTAGAATTTTAATAAAACCAAAGCATATGAAAGTGGATTTAGACCTTTTCTTTATTCTTGAACATTGACCACAAAGCTACTAAACTTTATTTATTAGCTTGCTTATTTACAAGATTATAAAAATATGTGAAGCAACTGCAATGAAATATTTATTTACCATTTTATAATAAAATTATTATGTAATGTTTTTAATTATAAATCTATAAAAAACGTCTGAACAATTTTTTTATATATAAACACAGAACTAGTAACTGTAATAATAAATTTTGAAAAAATCCATTTTCCAAGCATTTCTTTGCCACATAAATTCACTTAAATAAATTGAGATCATCTTTTCCACTGAAGCAAACATTTTTAATTTTATATTTTAGGCAAGACTGCAAACACTCAATATTTTGAGTGTGTATCACTCTATTCATTGGGTGGACAAAGTTTTCCTTCTGTATAATTACAGAATGTCTGTAATTTTTACTCGGTCTAATTTTAAAAAACTTATTTTCATAATTATTTATAAAATACTAAATGATAAATCTTGCGTTGTAGTTTACATATTTTGATAATTTTGTAATTTTTTCATAAATTTTTGAATAAAAAGTTTTTTTTTTTTTTAAATTTATTTCTTTATAAAATATCACTTTATACATAGTTTTAAATTTATAAATCCTATCCTTTTCTTTTTAAATTAATCCAGTTATAACTACTGACAAGCTGTTTTTCATCAAATTTTAACATTTTAAGTAGTTGTTAAATCATTGTTGTCAAGAGAAATTACCATTTAAGAAAAAACTTGAATGTTGCTATCACCATCTATTTTGATTTACTCTGGGTGTGAGAAAAGTTGCACATTGACTTTTATTGAATTTGGTGCTATGGTTCCTTTGATATATTGTACAAATCTGATTATTCTCCAACATCATTTCAATTGCTGTATTCTTGATTGCACGGAGAGTTAAAAATCCTTTTGAAAGTATTCTTTGTCTTATTACAAGAAGTAATATAACACTTATCGATGTCATTCTCTGTTGTGCTTTTCAATTCAGTATTAATGCATTTATTTGAAAAAAAGAAATTTAACGTGTATCTGAATACCAGCAACTCTGAAAATCTAAAAACGTCACTTGCTTTCAAACACTGATGAATAGCATATTTATTTCTCTTCTGTCATTTTTAACTTCCTTTTAAGCAGCTACATAAAAGCAAAGATATTAATTTTTCAAAATATTTAATATTTACTTTTCTCCAGTTACCATCTTACTCAGAGAGGTACTCAGATAGGAGACACAATCACTCCAGGTAAATATCTTTTTGCATACACTTGAGTAATGTCAGTTTTATTAATATCATTGATAATTTTGTTTGCTATTATTTTGTTTTTTATTTTATAAAAATGTCTCATCAGAATCTATTTTCTTCTATTCAAATTTATATTATTCATCATTTAAAAACAATTTGGAAGTATTTTCACACACACACACACAACTTTATGAATCTTGAGATTTATAGTTTTAAGTAACAAATTTCAAATATGAAAATAGTTTTTACTTTTTAAGTCTGTGTTAAAATTTTCTGAAATACTTAATAATTCCACTTGAAACTAAAGATGTTTCCTGATGAGAAAATGATTAGCGTTTAATTAAATGTTATTAAAAATTCCCAGTAAATCTAATTAGCTGATAATTTTGAGCTGCTTTACAAAGGCTAACTTGGAACAATAAACCTGCCAATCATTTTAGGCATCAATTTTGTACCAATAATAATTTAAAAGTAGCATAAAAATTTTGCTTGTTCCCAAGTCAAATCTAATAAAATTTTTGTAATACATTTGTATTATCTAGATTCATTGGGGTAAAACAATGATAGACCTATCTAAATTTAATATTTTAAAAACAAGCTGTAATCTTGATTAACAATATCATTAAATTTTGGTCTCTTAGTCATCGCCATCACTGTTTTTTTTTTTGTTTTTTTTTGAGGCAGGGCCGGGATTACTCTCACACAAATTAAGGTGGGTTCTGCGTGACAGAGGATCTTGGTTTACCTCAACATACTGAGACTTGTCATAATAATTTGAGGCAAAGTTTTACAAGGCCGGATGCTCTTTTTGATGGCCACTCACATGCTCACAGTAGTCCAGGTACACAGTTTTTATTGAGACACTATCACTAGGAAGATTATCATTCAAGACCCAAGATCTCATCCGAGCTTTATCTATCCCCCCCTCTTTCTCTCTCTCTCTCTCTCACACACACACACACACACACACACACACACACACATAAATATAAAAGTGAACATAGAAGTCAACACTGTCGCCTCTAAGTGTTGACTTCTATGTTCACTTTTATATTTACACATGCTCTATCTCTGATATTGAGCACTTTATCCCATAAATATAGCACACATTAAGACTATATTTCTTTATATATATATATATATATATATATATATATATATATATATATATATATAAAATTTGGCCTATTGGCTCATATAAGAAGCTCATCTACTCTTTGACAGGCCTTGTTTTTCATCCTGTGGGGTGGTATGCAACCCTCCTCACCACCAGAAAAACCTAGTGGTTGAGCTGGTTTAGACATCAACTACCTATCCATGTAGCAGGTTACATATTACCAATACCAGGTGTAAATTTGACCTGACCACAACATTAAATTGTCAGCACTGATATCCTTGTTTATAATAACATAAAATGTTAAGATATTTAATGAACTACCAGGTATGCTAGTCAGATTGTAGTCAAATACTTTCTCAAATATCATCTGTTCTGAACCTTAGCCAAAAATCCTGAGGCAACAAAAGTACATCCCAGTTTGCTATACACATGCCAATATAAAATGTTATTTATGAAGAGGATTGGACAATTTGGAATTGTTCTATTTCTTATAATTTCCTGGCAATCTTGGCCATAGAATAAAAACCCTTTTCGATGAAGTGTCTTTGCCAGTTTGGTGTCCACCAATTTAATGATTATTCTTTTCAGCAATGGCTGATCTTTTCAAGGCAATGGATGAGAGCTCAACAGCCATTTCTCCTATCATGTTTCTTCATGTCCTACACAGTGCGTTCCCAAAATTTGCAGAAAAAGGAGAGCAAGGTGGATTCATGCAACAGGTTAGTTATTTTATCTTTGAATTAGGGATTTTTTTCCTTTCCCACCCCTTTTTACTGTTACAATTAAGATACCATGTATTTTTGTCAGAAAAAGGGGATAATTAAGAGATACAGTTTTTAAGAGGCAACCAGTTTTGATGAGTTTATATTCAAAATTCAAAAACTAGCATTGCATGACAACACAAACATCTAAATTCATAATCATACCAAAGATGATTACTACCGCTTGAACTTTCAACTTTACTGATATTCTTTTTTGAAAATGACCGAAACTAGTCAAAAGTTCAAACCGTAACAAGAATCAACACAAACTGTGGGCAGTCCCTTTGCAACACAAACTGTAGACTAATCCACCAATTAGATAAACTTAGTAAAAATTATGTCACGTCTTCATTGCATTGAATGAAGATAACACAATCAAGAAGTAGTATGTTGCTTGGAGTTGATGTGAGTCTTGCTGAAAATAAGTAGGTAGTAAGCAGATAAGCTAGATCTCTAACTCTCTACTTGTTTACTCCTTCTTCTGATGTTTCTCGGCATCAGTCTATATGTATTTGAGCAAGTCTAAGTTCTCTTCTCTCCACAACAGATAAGACATGGTTTGTCTGTCTTTAACAAAACTTGTTTGAACATTTAGAACTCAACATATATGAATGACAGTAAAAATGAATTTTTTTGTTTTTTAATATTTTTTATCGCTTCATAAATTGTGATGGCTGAATATTAGAATGATTTTCTTTTTCATAATTATTTTGTAAATAACTGAATATATTTGTAAATTTTTAAAATGGAATTATCTTAAAATGCATATTTAGCTATGATTCAGCTGCATGTGTTCACAATGAAGATCAATGTTTGCATTTTAAATAATCATGACAAGCCAGGTGCAAAACCTATTTAGTATTGTGACTGAGCCTAAATGTACACAAAAACTAATGAATAATTATACTTAGCTTCAAACTTTTCACTAGCTTATACAAATTGGTCAACTTATTGAAGATAAATACTTCTATTTTCTTATTCTCCAGCAAATGTGTATAAACTAGAAACTTTTACATTCTTCTTTGTTTTAGCATAGTATATTGCAAATTCAGAAGCCCCTTAAAATGAAGTAAATTGGCTTGAATCTCTTTACTTTACTCTCAATTTTAAGTTCCAATTGTCTTATTTTTGTGACTATAATCTACAAATCAGTTTCTTTCCCTCAGATTATAAAACTATCAAACTGTAAGAACACATTTCCTGCAACTATAGATTTATTGTGTTTTTTTTTTTAATAGTTACAGTGAGAAGTACATTCTCTACCAGCATCAAGATCTGGGCCTATATATGGTGAATTAAAAATGACTCCCTTGTACAACAATGCTGAAAAGTTCTTAGCCTGATAAGAAGTCTATCTAAAAAATAAATCTGTTTGGGTAGGGCTGAGAACCTTTCAGCACCCTGTTATAGAAAGTAATTTTTGTATTTATAGGAGGAGTGCTTGTCATTTAATTTCTCTGAGTCTCCAAGAGAAGTTATTTACAATCAGACTAATATCTTCATCATTGCTATTACTGTGATGCCAATGACAAAAATGAGGACATTAGTCTGTCAATAATGATTACCATTTAATATTAAAAGTTAAACTAATTGCTCTCTGAATAGTTAAATGTTTATCATCTTGTAGCTGTTAAACAAATGACTCTTGTCCCCTTAATTTTAAAGAGTTATTAATTTTTTGTGATCTTTCTCTTTTTTTTTTTTTTTTTTTTTTTGTGCAGGATGCAAATGAATGCTGGACAGAATTGGTAAGGAGTCTGCAGCAAAAACTCTGTATTACTTCACCAGCCACTGATCAGGTGAGAACAGTCATTTTGAGTAGATATTCTATCTTGCAGTTATTTCATAGCCTAGTCAAGGATCCCTAAATAAAGGCTTAGCAGTTATTTTGGCTTAATGGGCAAGCACAACAAAACATAACTTTTTAAATGTTTTGAAATAGAGTTATATATATATTGGTGTGATTTCTGCTGGCTGAGCAGACCTGCCCTAGACAGACATATCTGATTGCATTGGGCACATGGCCAGGTTGGCACCTCACACCAACAGTCTATTGTATATGATGATTTCATAATGTCATGCTTTGAATGCACAACCTGCACTAGGGTGTGCAATCCCAGGTTGGGCCTGAAAAGGCACATTGGAAGTGATGATGATCAAAGTCAACTTTCACCACCCAGAGATAATTTGATATGTGGCAAGAAATGCAGATCGATAGCTGGCTTTATGAGTCACTGTCATTCACACAACCGATGAATGCAGTGTTGTGGAGGAGGGAGTTAACTGAAGGGTTGGACATGTCAATGATGGTCATAGTTGCTTTGTGAGTTGACAGCCACTGCTATATAGATATATATATATATATATAGTTTCTTATCAATATGAGTATTTATTTGGAAAGTTTATTTAAAAAAAAAAATCTTTTTAGAGTCTTTAAAGATTGATAATTTATGATTTGACTTTGAAACCCCTTAAAGTGTGTGTAAAAATGCCTGGATTAACTAGACATGAAATCTTGCAATATCAATGTACAATCTAATAATCAAAACGAGTATTGTTTTGTGTTGCCTTTATGGAAAAAATGTGTAAATCCCTTGCAGGGCTTCAGTCATTGTATATCACACAATTTATAAGTCACTTGTACATATTTTAGTGATTTTTATTTATTTTTCATAATATTTCAATTTGTACATAGTCACTTATTTTGTATATAATTTTAATCAAATTTAGTTTTTGTAATAAATGTATGATTTAGTATAATAGTGTAAATTGTCAATTCTATTAGTTGTCTTGTATGTTAATGTTAGAAATAGCCGTACTTGATTAACAAGTTGACAGCTATCATATATGTGCGTGTACACACACACACACACACACACACACACAAAAAGTAAGTTGCTAATATTTCAATTGTATATGTGTAAAGAAATACAGTGACTATAATAATAATAATTGAAAAAGTTGATAATTTAATTCTTAAAGCAGTGGGGTGCTTGGTTTATATGATATGACAATTAAGTTGAGTTTGAGAACCACTGGCTCAGACAGTTTGGAAATAATCCCCCTCATGGTGAATGTTGGTCTAAATGCAACATGAGGAACATGATTTAGTTAAAAGTGAAAATGACCATAATAAGACAAGTGCTTAAAAGTTACCAACTATGTTGTTCAAACATTACTTGCTAAACGGGATTTCCCAAAATCTAACCAAATGACAACATCAAATAAAAAAAAACTCCTTTGTATATAAAAATTTATCTTTTTAAAGATGGGTTAAAGACGAGCATAATTTTTTTTTTTTTTTTTTTTAATTTGTCTACTGTAAAATAATTTCTAGTTTTGACAATTGATATATTTTTCTTTTTCAGGGTGAAGGGGCAGCTTCATCACAATCTAAAAAATTAATTGACCAGTTTATGGGTGGAGAATTTGAAGTCATGTATCCTTACCACCAATCTCTTAATCTTATTTTATTTATTTTTCTTCATACCATTTATAATTTTATTTGAACCCCCCTTTTTTTTTTTATATCAGGAAAAGTTTCCTACCATTTTAAAAAAGAAAAAGTAACCCTCAAATTATAGTTCTTTCCATTGTAGCAATCAGTTTTAGTCTGGTTAATTTTATACAAAAATGTCACACTTATTGTAAGCGTAAACATTTTATTATTTGGATTTTCTGGATTGTATAGGGAAGCTACAGCGTTTCTCAAAAATAATGTTTTAATTAATTTAATGTTTTTATACATTTTTCATTTTGATAGGAAACTGAATTTCTGAAATTTTGAGTCCTTTTGCACTAATTAGGTTGTTTCATTTTTCTTGAAAGAAATCATAGCGCTTTGTACGAGTCTTCTTCCACATTGCTTTGATATTAGAAAACTGAAATATTGCTTAGGTGCAAATCCATTGTTGCAGTTCATGTCTCATTGATGATTGCAGAACAGCTGCTTGTACTTTCATATCACCTCCGGTGTGTGTGTTGTTTTTATATATATATATATATATATATATATATATATATATATATTTCATCCAAGCAAGGCAATAAAGCCACTGGGGTGCAAGAAGTTAGAGAATATGAGAAAAACTACTATTAAGGAGAGGGGACAATAAAAGATTAAGAATTAAGAAGATAACAATTGATATTGCATTTAAATTTTTGAAGATCGGTGTTGACTGGGAAGAAAGAAGCTGGAAGAGAGAATTCCACAAGTGAGAAAATAAACTGTTAGTATAGAATTTACGGTTCTATGCTAACAGTTTCTTCTATATTGTTTTTATTTCAAATGAATTGTATTGAGTCTTTTTTTTATTTTATTTTTATTTTTTTTCATAAACACTTTTTAGTATTTTATTTTTTAAATATTTATTTATTCAATGAATTCATGAGACCTTCAATAAGCCCTACTTTTTAAATTCAGTTTGTTTTTAAATGATAAGTTTAATAAAAAAAAAAAAATGTTGATAAAAAGCAACAGAAGTAATATAACCAGACATCCCCCCCCACTTGGGTCCCACAGAAGCCTAGGACTTGTCTGGGTGTCATGATCTGCAGTCAATTTCTTTCCACCTTTTTTAGGCTTCTGATGTGCTTACAGCCACATAACATTGAAACACTGGTTCCTGTATAATCACCAAAGTTAAGCAATGTCGAGCCTGGTCAGTACCTAGATAGGTGACCATTGGGAATACCAAGTGCTGTAAGCTAGGATGTGCAGGTGGTGTAATAATGGCATGGAATTGTTAATCAGAGAGCTGCGTTCCAATTCCTGTTGTGTTTGTTATATTCACTTATGAGCAAATATCTTTGCGAAAGGCATGAATCCATCTCTTCTCTCCTGAGCTATGGGTTAATTAGTAAAACGTTAATCACTAAACCATTATCACCAAAATAAAAATTCTTATCTAAAAATATTTTCTGACTTTAAATAACCTGCAAAGAGTTGATAAGCCATAGAAAATGAATGAGTGAATCAATTAAGTTTCTGATTTGAGGAAGTCTTAGGTGAAGCTGCTTGGAATGCTTTCAGGAGAAATGGTGGCAGATTTACAAGAAAGAAAAAAAAGTGACTTTCACAACCAACAATCAACTCTTGCTTGTTGAACCATCACAGGTTTACAGTTATCAGATTAAACCTTCCCAATTCTTTGATACTGTAGTCTACTAAGCTATGGCTTATTTGTGATTTAGAAGGTGTCACTCTTATTCACAATATGTAACAGCAGCAATACCCTGAAACTGATGAAGGGTAGTTGTTTCAACAGTTCAAACAGGGAACTTTGGTCTCGGTCGTGCAGACAATGTTGATCTCAAAAACCTTATTTCCAATTCTCTTACTAGCTGACAAAATTATCTTGGACAGTATCTTGCAAGGGGTAGTGATACCAACATTTCTGCTACGTTTCGTAGTCTTTTTGCATTTCCTGTCTCTTGTAAAATTCACACCTTGATAAATTACAATCACAGGAATTCTCATTCCAACTGGCACCCAGTATAAATGCATTTACCTATAAAATCTACACCAGTAACTTAATCAACACCGCTTCATATATTACCAGCCTAGTAATCTTTGGCTTAAATTATTTGGCAAATTTAAAAATCAATTTAGAATTATATGCAGACTGCATGACTGAAATTATTTGGGCTTCATTAATGAAATGGTTTTATAAGATTTGGGACCACCTTATTTCATCAGAATAAAGTTCTTTAACTTTTTAAATTTCTGCTTCTGGCTATTTGGAAGCCAGAAGCATATTTCTAGGAGGCTTGACTCAATTCACTCACTTGTTAAATCCACACCTATAATTCTGTTACAGTGAGAAAAATTAATAATTGTTTGTTGCTTTGGCCTTAATTCTGTTGTTAGTATGAAATGCAATGAAGCAGCAGAAGAGGATATTTCCAAATCAGTCGAGAAATTTTATCAACTCAGTTGTTTCATTGAAAAAGGTAGGTCCACATTTCAACATGTTTTCTATGTTTACCCTATGGGAGAGACTTTGATAAGTTTTAAATGCCTTACCTACCCCCCCCCCCCCCAATTTTAAGGTTATATTTAGGTGTTTGATTTAAAAGAAAAAGAAAGGCCAATTTATTTGCCAACTAAGTTTTGGATGGGCAGATTTTATGTCACTCGTCTTATTGCCAGTTTACCAGAAACCATTAACCCTTTGTCAGATTCAACTTTGACTTTTCAAGATGATAAAGTCAACACTGTGACTGGATAAGAATATTTTGTCATTCCTTTAGAATATAATTCTTTTACTTTGGATTATCTTGAATATTCTCCAATTTCTTATTGGACAATCCTACTACTAATTATTCACTTTTAAAAAAATTGAATTTCTTAAGCAGTTAACACTTGCAATTAATATATTTAAGCATTCCTGATGAAGAAAATATCTACATTTGAGTTCCATTCCCAACTATCTTAGTCTTGGGTATGACAATAAACTACATCCGGCAGCAAGGCCTCTGATCACGAGATTGACAGTTGTGAGGAGTATGGAACCACTTGTTAATTGCTGTTGTTCCCCGGTCCACCTCTGACCTGATGTGTAGCACTTGTTAGGTTCCCAGCTCTGGGCAAATAATGCCACCCCCCACAAACAAAAACAAAACACTATGAAAGTATAAAAATACATTTTTATAGTAAAATTGCCAGCAACACATTTTATCTGTAGTTGAAGGCATACAATTGTGTTCAAATGTTATTTAGTTGAAACCATAAAATTGTACACAAAATATTTAGATTTCAATATTAAATAACAGATTGATATGCTGCTAAACAAAATCAACCAACTTAACTATCTTATTGATATTTGTTTATATATTGGCAATTAGATAAAATTGAAAAAACAAAAAAGAACGGCATATGCTGTTTTTTTTTTTTTTTCTACCATGCAGATGCTGAGTTAAGTAATATCTTGTTAGTTTTATAAAAATTGAAAATGAGCAATTAAGCATCTCCCACCTTTATGTAAACAAATACATTTATCAAATCTCTTTTTAGGTTAGGTGTCATTTCAGTCACTTGTTAGCTGTCATGTTAAATTTAAAGAACTTTTTCTAGTCATCTGTCCTCTGTATATATGATAAACTGAATCATCCATTAAGATTCTGTTCATGTTTGAAACCTGCATCATGTCAGCTTTTATTATAAAGTTTGAAGTTATCAAATGCATTTATTGTATTTTAAGAAATCTTTTGTATGTCAATTTCTAAAATAACGTTGTTCTTGAATTATTTTCAGAGGTAAAATTTATGCACACAGGATTAAAATCAGTAAGTATCTTTCATTTTCATTTATTTTTCTTTTGATTTTCTGAAGATATGCTTGCCATTATAAAATGATTTTGAAACATTTTTTTTGTATCAAAAGATTTTAAACTCAGAAATCAGACTGGTGTTTATCAGGTTCCTTTTTAGCATTAAAATACACACACACACACACACACACACACATATATCAAGAACAGTTTGGGAGGAAATGTTTAGTTCCTTTTTCTAAATTAAAAATTCCCAGCATTTCTCATGTGCATGTGTAGCCGCAGTAATGTAAACAAACCCTGTCCAATGAAGTCCTAAGGGATGAAATGTGTTACACGAAAACTTTTTCCACTTATATATATATATATATATATATATGAGGTAAAAAATATAGTTTTAATGTATGCTATATTTAAGTGCTCAATATCTGATAGAATGTATCTACTCACCCATCGACAATAGTCTGTTTCATGCTTAAGCACAATTTTCTACACATGGCCTGAAGATTGCACTTAAGCATGAAACATATTGTTGCTGCTGGGTGTTGCCTCAATGTCCACTTATATATACTGGCAATTCACTTTATCATTCAAGAAGCACTTTCTCTGAAAACTGAATGGCATTTGGCTGTCCTTTGAAGTTTGTGTTCATTGACATTCTTTGCCATTTGTTAAACATATCTTCATTTCCAGTCTTTTCTGTTGGACACTATTTCTCAGTTGTTTGTCGATTCCTTTTAATTTAATGAAGAGCCATTGTTTATTGGTCATTGGGAATGGCACTTTGCCCATGAATTGAACCCTAACAAGAGTGAAGTGTGCAGCATCTTCTCACTCTCTTCTGTCTTACCAATGTAGTGTATCTGTGACAAGACAAAAATACTGTATAGTAATTCTTATTTTTAATACATTAACTTTAAATTTTGAAAGTTTTGCTTTGAAGCTTCTTGTTTAATAGTAAGAAAAATATTTTTTTCCTCCCCCACAGCGCTTGGAAGAAACGATAACCAAATATTCTCCCACTTTAGGCAGAGATGCTTTGTACACAAAATCTGTAAGTAAAACCTGACTATTTTTTTTTTTCATGTGTATGTTTTAAATATTGTAAATATCATTGGTTTTGCATTGCAAATAATCTCAAAGGTGAATTTTTTTTAATGTGTTTAAATTGATTGAATACATATTTCAATTTCCTTTCCACTTATACCTATTCAAATTAACAACAAAGCAATTGAATCATTGATATTATTAACCAGCAGTTAATAACATAACACAATGTTTTAGTGTTTTTGGCCATTTGTAATAAACCTTCTAGTGAATACATTTGTCTCTATTTCTGAGATGAGGTATTGTAACTATTTACACTATTCGGACTGTTGTTCTCATCTTTATTGCCATATTCACAATGTTTTGGCTGTTGTACACTCTGGCCTTCTTCAGGTGATATACGTTGGAATTTTTAACTAAACCCTTTATTTAGATTGTTCTAGTTTCTACATGCCATGCCTTTTCTGGATATCTCAGTTTCTCCAAGTTCACCTCTGCTGTGGCCAGGTATTGGACTCGTAATTCTTTGGGTCAAGTTGGTGGATTACTTCAGTCAACACTTTCATCCACTGGGCTATGTGCGCTTGGGGATAAAAGGGTTGGTTTCATAGCGTACAATGGCCAAAATGTTGTGAATATTACAATAAAGATGACAACAGTCAATGTAAATAGTATTTCTAGTGAATCTTGCCCATTTTTTCTTTCTCCTTTTTCCACACACTTGAATGATTACAATGTAAATAATGTCAGAATTCTTTACTTATAAGTCACTGTACTTATTACAATATAGGATTACTATTGCTTTATGTAATCTGTAAAGATGTTTTTTTGTTTTCATGTCTGTTTTCTCCTCTTGCACATTTATGGTTAACAAACTTTTCCAGATTAGACACTGATGCATAGAGTGTGAAATTTCTTGTGTAATTTTATAGTTTTGGAAGCTGCCATGGCAAAAAATAATTTTATATTAAAACAGAATGGGTTTTCTAATTTAAAAAAAAAAAATTGCTATGACTTTTAAGTAGAAGTGGGATGTTGAAAAGTTTTCTGCTTGCCCCACTTTGTAAAATCAGTGTTTTAATGTTCAGTCATTGAAATATGGATTCTTTTGGGAAGTGGGATAAAATGAGCTTTTCAGAACCTCCTATTATGTAATTTGACATTATATTTTGAAACATTTTCATTTTCAGAGTAAAATCAGCCGTTTACCAGCGTATTTATCTATTCAGTTTGTTAGGTTTTGCTATAAGGAAAATGTATCAATAAATGCCAAAATTCTCAAGGTAAGCTTGCCACATTTTGATAATCTTTTAACTTTGATTCTCATCTTAATATTGAGTATTGCTTTTTATCAGTCTTGATATTTTCTTTTCTTGCTTTGTATTCCGATTTCTTTGCCGAGAGGTTTATTGTGAGAAGAGTTAAAAAAATCAGTTTGAGAAAGGCTTTTTTTTTTTTTTTTTTTTTTAACTTTTTATTTTTAAATTTAAAAAAATTTTTTTATGAATCTCAAAGTGGTTGAATATGTTGAATAGATGAGGAGTCAAACAGAGAAATAAAATTTCAGCACTAACTACACAATGGTTTCCAGAACTTTTTCAGAATTGTTATTTCTATTGTTATTTGAAATTTGTTCTTCCTGTAATGTTAGAATATAACATATTATGATAAGAATATAAGACTAAATTTTTCATCCTTAAAATTGTTTATTCACTTCTGGACTCCATCAAATTAACATCAGCCATGGAGTGTATATTGTTTTTGGGTACATTTGCTCTTCTTGCAAGGGTGCAAGAGACTTTGCTTCATCAGGTGAAATATTTGTCAATGACAGGAGCAAAAGCATCATCCAGGTGTTCATCACCAAACCTTGTTCTTAAACAACTTAGTATATTTCATTTTCTAAAAAAATGTAGTTCACAGGCATATGTACTTCCAAATAATGATACCATCATTTTCACATTATTCAATAGGCTTTTATATTTTATGCTTGGCAAAACATCTTATAGAAGTCAGCAGTGAATTCAGAATTAAATTTTGATTTAAAAAATCTGTTGCATTGCAAGTCAATTAACTTCAACTGATATTTTTCTGTCACTTGCTCCTCAAGTTAATTAGATGTCCAGGTGTTAAGTTGGTGGGCAGAGAAAAAGAAATGTTCACGGCCTGGATGTGGCCCAGAGGCTCGGGGTTGCAACCACTGCATTGCTCAATGTCAATAAACAGATGTTCCTCATTTTACTATAAAAATGGAAAATATTAGTAAGGAAGACTAGGCAGTTAATACACTGCTTGTTTACTTTGGATATTTTTAATTTAATGATTTATGAAAGTAGAACAGTTACATGAGGCATTAGTTAATTGTATAAATAAAAACAAATCCTGGGATACTTGTGCAGAAAATATGCAGTTGCAAAATTGATGGTATAAACAGACTAAAAAACAGAAGAGCAAAGGTTTGTTTTATTACAAACTGAAGAGAACTTTTATGCAAAATATTGCACCTTTTTTTTATGAGTTTGATATTCTTAATAAGGTTTTGCTTGTTTGCATTGGCCTCCCTTTTGTTTTTCTTATTGTTTGTAATTTTGTTGACAGGATGTAAAATTTCCCCTCAATCTTGATGTCTATGATTTGTGCACAGAAGAATTACAAAAGAAACTTGTTCCTGTGAGAGACAAATTCAAGATCATGGAAGATCGTCAATTGGAAGAGCAGGGCAAAGTAAGACGGTTTTGCAGTTTTTAGATTTTTAACTCTGTACTGTGCATTCAAAGTTGAGGTTTTTGTTTTTACCTTCCATTACAAAAGAAATAAACTCTAGTAGTTAATGTCTACATAATCAGCTTGTTTAATAATTATTTATAATTGTTACAGGCAAAGTATGATCCAGAATATGCAAAAAGTCTTGAAGGAAGAAAAATGAAAATTGAGCCATTTTCTTTTTCTGATGGTAAGCACTTTTTTTTTCTTAAATAGACTTATTAAAATGTCTGAAAAATACAAAATATTTGAAATTCTAACTTTTTCTAATTTTAAGCAGTGGCTAGTTATTTAAATTTTTTTTTTTTTTTTTTTTTTTTTTTTTTTTAAGGATTTATGAAAGTCTGTCTTAATTTGAAATTGTTCTTTAATTTCAGATGATGGTTCTAGTAATAGTGGTTATTATGCATTGAAAGCTGTACTTACGCACAAAGGACGGACAAGTTCTAGTGGACATTATGTGGCATGGGTTCGATATAAAGATGGTAAGAGCACTCTGTAATTCCTTCGAATGCTCAATCAAATGAAGAATCCAAATACTAAACCTTTCAAAATAACACTGAAAATTAATGTTGAACATCCAAAATCATTGGCTTAGAAGAAATGGATTTATGCTAAAATAAGATATATGCCAAGTGCTTTTTTTCTCTAACTTTTTTTCTGTACTAGTTATATCCCTTGCATTTGCGATTTATTGATCTATTCCAAGACATAAATTAGGGTTATTAGTAGTGCAGCAGTAGGTGTGTTTAACCTTTACCCCATCAAATTCTTTCTAGAAAGTTTTTCCCTGCCACTGCATGTTTTTGAGGGTGCAAAAAAACATGAGCATTTACTGTTTTAAAATTAAAACTTTCTTTGTATTGTGTGTATATATTTTATTTTTTGTTTTCTAATAAAAGAACAGATGAGTAATATTTTGATGTAAGGCATTGTTTTGCATGCATGGTTTGACAGACCCCCCCCCCCAATAAATGCATTAGCAATTTAACATTTTATTACTCCTTTTGGAGTTCTGGAGTGCAGAGTGCCACATCACACTTTCTGCACACAAACTGGGTCTGGCGGCGGCACTTTTCTCTGAACAAACACCACAATCTGGGTGAGAAGGCTTACCACATTTCAGTCACTTGGTGTTGATTGCAAGGTGGTGTTCTGTTAACACCACTCTTTCTGGGGTGAGGTCTTCAGTCCTCCTACCTCTCCACAGCATTGACCCTGTGAGTTTGCTTTCCATATGACCAAGGCATTGCAGAAGCAGAGTTCAAGCAGATAAAAAAAAAAAAAATTTCTTCTATCACTTGGTACATTGGTGCAGCAATATGTAGTAGGTTAGCTGCTTGTCAGCTGTCTACTCCCACCATGTACTGAGAATAGGACTTCGGAGCACAAGGCTTGTACACAATACTCGTATGGCTTTTATGACGTTTTGACCAAACTTCTTTCCTGAAGGTCTCGGCAGTGTGGGCAGTTGTTATCAAATTTACTGGCCTTCTGTCGTAACCAGGAAATATATAAAATGTGTCCATCTCAGTGTGATGAGTGGCTCATCTGCTCAGGGCTTTGCTGCTTTCATTTAATTCAGTGCACCTTTTCAGTTCACACATAGTGTGCCTCATGCTCCTGTTCCGTGTTGGGCTGGGTGGTGAAACGATGCAGCGGATGAAAAACAAATTTTGTATATTCTCTAACAGGGAGGACAGTTTTGGGGCAGCACCAACTGTCCTTGGTGCCTGAGCTGTTTAATGGCCCAAGTACCGCTGCCAATTGTAGATGTAGCTAGTTTTTGCATTGCCTAGTCTCCAGGCTTTGCTGGTCCTGCCACTGAGAGTTCCTAGGATAAAAGTATATTTTTGCCAAAGTGGCACAAATCTTTCTGAAAATGGCTGTATCTTGAATGCCTTATGTTTAGGGTGGTTCCTTGGTTTTGCATTTGAGTTATCTGAAAGACAAAAAAAATGACAAAATCCTCAAAAAACCTGTCTCCGGTACATCCATGGGGCCAGTAGCTTCCATAAAATTAGTCAGCCATGGATGATAGCTGCTTGGCACCTCGTGGTCATCATAGCTTTCCTCCCCGTCACTAGCATAGTTATCATCTCCATCTCCGACCATTTCACCATCAATATATGCCTGAGTAAAGCCTTCAAAATCATCGTCGGAAAGAAAAACACCTGAATAAAGGCGTTGTTGAAGGTTGATGCATCCATTTTCATTTACAAAAAATTGCAGCGAAATTCACATGGGTTTAATTGATGTTACACCTCGTGTAGGGTATAGAAGAATTAAAAATGGTGCCAGAAAAATGGAAGTTCATTCCAAAGTGGAGTAGGCTATTTCTAGCTTAAAATACTGGAAAAAACAGTTGACAAGTGTTTATTTATAGCAACCTTCATGAGATAGCAGAATGCACCTGCACCTGCAAAGGGAGAGAATTCTATGTCAACAATTTTCACCTCCAGCTAAATAAAGGTTAAAGCACCTAATGGATCCCATCCCTATTCAGGCTGGATATTTAAAGACCTATGCAAGTAAATCCAATAATACAAAGGATTTAAAATATTAGATTTTTTTTTTTGTGGTTTGAGTAAACACACACTGGAATATATATTGTATAAACTTTATATATCAGACTAATGGTACATAATTGAATGACATTGTAGTGATTCAAAAATAAGCAGGAGCTCCCTCCCCTGTTTTATTAGGTTATAGTAATGGAAGGGAAGTAGAATTCCGATAATGCACTAGAAAGACACTTTTGATGTGAAAATACAAAGTCCCCAGGTCAACTGTTGAACCAGAAAGGCATGTTTTCTTAAATGAACTCACAAGAAGGATGTCTCTTCATACAGATAAGCCTAAAACCATTTCTTTCTTTTTTGTTTGCTTTGCATTAATACATACAAATCTCTCACTCCCTTATATATATATATATATATATATATATGTGTGTGTGTGTGTTCTATGAATAATATTAAATTAATCAGTTATGTAAGCAATTGTATTTTTTTATCAAAAATCAATCATTTAAAAATGTTATATCTTGTTACATTATTTACATTATTCGGACTATTGCCCTCATCTTTGTCGCCATATTGATTACAACGTTTCAGCCTTCTTCAGGTGGTTGGAACGTTGAACTGAACCCTTTATTTCGCTCACTGGGGTAGACTGTTCTAGTTCCACGTTTAATTGACGTCAGTTATCTCCTGTTAATTTCCCTCAGAAAGTTCTCCACTGCCTTAACCGGGTATTGGACTCATACTCTTTGGGTCCTGTCACTGGATCTAACCAACGCCTTTATCCACTGTGCCATGTGTCCTTGACTACATCTGTGTATGAATTTCTGGGTATTATAAACCTAATGTCTTCAGCAGCGATTTTTTTTTTTTTTTTTTTTTTTTTTTTTTTTTTTTTTTTTTTTTACACCAGAGCTCACTTATATTGCAATTTTTGTTATTATCGCTTTTCTCTGGCACTCCTTATTACTGGTTCCCATATTGTATTCATTTCTATGCTTTTTTTTAAATAGTAGTTGCTCTTGCTGAGTTATGTTAACAGTAGAACAACTTTAGACCAGTGTCTTAATGTTGTATACAATGCAGACTTCTACAAGAAGTCTGCATTGTATACAACACTTCTACAAGGTTGGCAGTTTATCTACAAGATAAACTGCCAGTTTTGTGTGTGTGTGTCCTTATGTAGATTCTCTCACCCTGCTATGCAGCTGCCTGTAAGTTTTTTTACAGCATGTAAGCAACTGGATTGGAGATTTAGAAAAGTTTTCCTCAAAGTTGATACACATAGCCAACCACTTATTTTTGGTGCTTTACAAAATAATAGATTCATAATTGGAAAATTAAAACCAATAGAAGATTGAATTTGCCATTTTATATATATATATATATATATATATATATATATATAATATATATATAATATATATTTTTTTTTTTTTTTTTTTTTTTTTTTTTTACAATAACCCTCACTTTTCCCTTTTGTAATTTTTGTGTGTCAGAAATTGATGATCATGAATGTTAATGACTTCTTTTCTCAAAAATACTAATTTTATTGTTCAGTCATAGTAAATTTGTATGAAATAGATGAATTATTACCTAAATAATGTGGTTACCTATTTTGGCAGAAAATGCTTGTTGTGGGAAGGAATGAAAAGATGATTTTGCTAATGTAAAATCTTTAAGAAATTAAACATTTTTTTTCCAGATGATTGGATAAAGTTTGATGATGACAAAGTATCTTCGACTCCTTCCTCTGAAATTCTCAAATTGTCTGGCGGTGGTAAGTAAATTTAGAGACATTTAGTTTTCTTAATTATTTAATTATAACAATTTGGAAGTGGAATTTTACAGTGAATTTGAATAAAAATTGCATATAAAATCTAAGATAATATAACAAGACAGTTTTTATCTTTTAAAGATTCATGACAGTGCCTGTAAAGGGATAACTAAACCTTGCTATTTGGCAATTTACAAGCATTCTGCAGGTTGGCATTGTATTAGAATGGGAGTGGCGGGTCTGATGTTTGCTAATTTAAAAGAACCATGATGTGTGCTGTCAAAAGAAATTAGCGACTCTGTTGTTGGACAAAATTTCAGTTGGGGCGTTTCTCCTCTACACCGGCTTTCCAGATCCTTGCAGATTAAGCCAAACTGGGCCAATTTAGCTCTTACCTGCCGTGATGACATGATGTCTTCGTTTACGCAGACATCCCTTCTTGAGACAACATGGCACTGATAATTGCCTTCCTTATCTGCAGTGCCACGTTCAATCCAAAGCCCAGTCTGGTAAGGCAGCAAACATCACCATCTGAAATGGCCACAATGACTCACCAACTCGAACTTGCAAATAGACTTTTGTAAATCCAGCAAGGAGACATTAGATCCATGCTGTCACCATTCCCAGAGTTTGCTGGCACAAACATCAGCATCCTCCGTGAATGCGTCGACATATTGGTTCAGCTCTTGGAAATCCATAATGGGACTGACTTTTGACTTTTTTCGTTGCACAATTGTCATCAAAGGGATCAGGCCTTTAGGAGGAGCAAGTTTTCCATGAGGATAGGGAATCAACCAGCCATCTTTAATCCATGCATGGAGCTACTTTTTGTACACAGGTCTTATTGGGTCTGGCACATAGTATTCAGCTACACGGCTTTGTAGCATGCCTGGCTCCTGGTCTCCTGTCCATTTCCATGAGGCAGTCCAAATCTTCTGACGCTGGTCAAATACAATACTGAAGTCGGGTTGGTCAATCTTAAGTGCTGCACATACGGGGACCTCCTTCCAAAAATTCACTGTTCCAGGCTGCGAGATGAGAACACCACCTAAGGCTTTGATGATGTCATAACCCAGCAGCAGGTCAAAGTTTAATGGCTTCTCATGCACTGCCAGCGCTTCGATGTCAGCAAAATTCCCAGTGTTTGTATGGATCCTCACTATCCCTATCCCGTGACATGCACGCATTTCACCATTTATGGTGGTCACTCTGACTTTACTCTTCTTCCAAGCTCAGCAAAGTCCCGCACTTCCTATAGTGCGAGAGCACTCGGAATCAATGGCTGATGAGCATGGCGTCTCATTGGCGTAGATTTGGATGACTGGCAGCGCCTCATTTATACATTGTCTGGGGATGAGTTCGGCGCCATCTTGTCCCTGACCAATCCTGAGCAATATATCCGGCCTCATTGCATCAGTAACAACGCACGTGCACTACTCATTTTCTAGCAGTGCAACTTCTTGCCACGTGGCCCTGACCATTGCATTTATAGCAGACGATTCCGGTGCGTGAGCCCGAACTGGGGGAAGCTCTAACAACATTACTTTGGTTTGCTTGTGCAGCCACAACAATGGGTTCCTCTAAAGCAGGGTCATCGTTCTGGCCCGGTCCAACAATTCATTGAGCGCTAGCAAGTCTACACAAGAATCTGCTCGTAAAAGTTGTTTTACGCTAACAGGGGGCCCTGCTCAGAATGTATATGCTAATGCTCGTTCAGGTATTTAGCCAAATATGGTCTCCAGTTTCTTCATTGCAGCCAAATAAACATCAACAGTTTCACCTGTCCGCAGAGTCCGTGCCGCGAATTGTTTGTAGGCAATGCATGGGTCAATGGCAAACGCCTCAATTCTGGCTGGATCTTCCTTCTCCTTATCACTAAGCTGTTGATATACAGCGAATGCACCACCGGTCAGTCATAGAGTAATCACATGCTCGATGGCTTTCACCCCGGACAGGTGACAAATTAGTTCAACTTTTTCCACCCATTCCAACACAGAACTCTGGGATGAGTTTTAAGTCAACTTTGACTCCCATTTCGCCGAAATAGCTTATGGTCAAAAGAAATTAGCGACTCTGTTGTCAGACGCAATTTCAGTTTGGGCGTTTCTCCCCTCTACACCGGCTTCCCGGTATTTATTGTTGTTCTCTGTCTTGTATCCGCTTCGTTTGTTCATTACGTCGCTACTGCACATATCGTACAATATGCCCGGGCAGAACTCACTCTTTTCTCCAAGATGGTCTTGATTGACGGAACAAGGCACTCGCCCTCTCTGAAATCAGTCCTACATGCCATACCCAAATGAACTCTCTCACTTTCAGACGCCGGTAAAAACAACTCCTTCGCCGCTTCCACCCCTCAACTTGAGTTCTGATTTACTACGTCTGCTACATGTACTCTTTCAGTGTTTGTGTGTGCGCGCACACACACAAATAGAAATCAACCTTGCACCAATGAAAAGTGCATAAATTATTTTTTAACACAAAAGAAAAGATCTGTTGCTGATATTCCTGACAAGTGGATGGTGCAATTACTGGAGAGTCTGTCTGTGAAACTCTTAGAGATTGTATGCTGAAAGTAACGTCAACAAAGTGACAAATTTCATATATATATATATATATATATATATATATATATATATATTTTCCCTTACTAGTAAAGCAACTGAGTTTTATGTCTGGTGTAAATGTTAGCAGCCCCTGCTACCAGTGAGGAGTGTGTCATCCACAGACAGATTATTTCACTGTATCACAGCTCTTCAGTGTGGCTAGATGTCCGATTGCTTCAAGCCAGGATCAAAACCTGGCCGATTTGACATCAGTCAGAGATCCCATCCCTGATAGTTTATGGATAAAAAGTATCAGGGATTGATTGTTTGTAAATAGAAGAGTAGACAGACTTGTCTGTTTATTTAATCTAATTTAAAATATTAAACTGATTTGTATTTTTTTTTTTTTTTTTTTTCTTAACTGAAGTTTAGTTTGGTGTGCTAATGGAAATCTGTTTCCTATTGTCTTTGTTAACTAATTTAGTTACCCCCCCCCCAAACTTGATTGATGGTTCCAAGCAGCAGCAGGCTTGTCTCCCTTTCTTCTAATTTGCATTTGTTCAAGGAACCAAATATAGATATGTTAATACAGAAGGATTATAACAACATGTGAGAAGTGAAATTATTATGATAGTGGGAAGACAGTGCACACTTATCTAAGGGTGAAAAGGCTGTGTTAAGAGTTCAGCTTGGTCACCTCTTGTGGATTTCCAAAGCTCTTAAACAGTCTTAGTTTGAAACAAATGAGTCGGATGGATGCAAGCTGATTGCATTGCATGTGTGCCTGACACTTTGGAATATTGATGCTACCAATCATGAAAATCAGGAAAATATCTGACCTTTTGCAATTTTAGCCACGTTTTTAGGGGGGAAAAAAAAAGAAAAAAATCAACATTAGTGACTTGCAATAAAATTCATTTCCAGGAAGAAAAGATCCCTTTTACATATAAACAATTGATTCATAATAAATAATATTTTGACAATAATTACAGGATGCTTTTTTTTTTTTTTTTTTACTGTTGAGATATTTTAAGGGAATGAGTTGCTTGTCTATTTTTTGTTAATTATGTTTTTATTTCTGTACATTTGTTAATGCAAATCATCTGTAAAAAAAATAATAAATAAATAAAAATTTTATTAGATTTATGTTCAGCCATCCTTTCTAAATTTGATTGAATGTAAATATTTAGATATTTTTGTCTTTCTATAAACTTTTTAAACTTTCTATAGAAATAGAATCTGTTTTTACAAATGATTCAAATTAATAGCTACCTCTCCAAACTTACTGAATTAGTACCTGAAAATGTTTTTAATATTTGTCTGTCAAAAAATATTAGAAATACTGATAATGTTTCAAGATATGTTTTCTCAGAAAATAAAAATTGTTTTTCTTTCTTTCTAGGCGATTGGCACTGTGCCTATGTGCTGCTTTATGGTCCACGCACTGTAGAAATGGTTGATGAGTAAGTCTCGGCTGGCAAACAACATAGAGGCATTTTTAAACTAATTTTTTTAAGAACAGAAATTTTTAAAATTTCTGTTTGGAAATGAAAGATGAAAACAAGCTCCATTGCTTGAGTGCTTTTTTTTTTTTTTTTTTTTTTTTTTTTTTTTTACTGTCTTCCAAGAAGCAGTCATGATATCTACAGCATTTATAACCTTATGAATTTTATTAATATTATTATTGATATTAAAGATCATTTTGCTAAACAGAAAAAGTTAACAAAAAAGACAAATACCAACTGCAATTGAACCATAGCAATATTTTATCAATTTTGCCAGATATCACTGACTTGTTCTTCTGTTATAAAGGAAGACCTTCCCTACCCCCCTCAAGCCAGCCAGCACTTGTCTTGTTGTTGTGGACAAGAACAAGATGACAAAGAAATGAATGCTGTAATCCAATTTGCAATTCACGTATGTTTCACATGCCTAATAAACAATAACAAACACTATGTTCGCTTCAGTTTTGGATTTGGGGGAGGGGGTATATAAAAAAAACTTTGAGAACGGTTTTATATTAAAACCTTTTCAGTGCCCCTTTTGGTAAAAAAGGGTGCTGAAAAGCTCTGCTCAACCTAAAATCTGTATTCTGAGGTTTGTTTAATAAAATACTAATTTTTTGCTAAGTGGTGCCAATGTATACCAATCTTTGTGGCGGAGTGCTTCTTGGATTTGACCAGAGACTTACTCAGGATCTGAGCAGATCATGATCCTAGTTAAATCGCATCCTCCCCCCCAAATCTTGTCAGTATGTTACTAAAAGACTCTGTGAATTCTTCTTCTACTACTATGCTGGGGCTGAAGTGGAGTTAAGCCTTCTAAATGTTGAGCAGCCTGCATGACCTGGTTAGTTTTTAGATTTGCAAACTGATGTGTCTACTGTAGTTTTTATTGTTAAACTTTGTTTACAAATTCCCTACTGACAAAAGGTTTTCTTATTGCCTGACTCCTGCCATTTGTATTATCTCTTCATTTTTTTTTTTTTTATTTTTATTTTTTTTTTTATCATTTCACAAGCAATGTCACTTGAATGCAAGGTGTTACCGAGAGTAAAAGAAACAGGGTTTAAGGACACAGAAAATGACGATTGACATTCCATTTAAATTTTTGAAGATTGTAGCTGACAACGAAGCTGGAAGGAAGTTCCACAAGCAGGAGAACATAGACCTTAGGGCTACAACTAGCAATTTCAACAGTACAATTGAGACCTAGTTGCCAGTCTAGTACTGCACTTAAATTTGTGAAGTTGAGATACCAACAAGGAAAGCTCATCAAATTACCATGGAAATATTTATAAGAGGCAAAAGGAAGCTATGTTATGGCAGCATGAAAGTGACTGAAGCTGAGGTGACAGCTCAGGACTGATAACATTGCCAATTCATCTTTGGATTCTGTGAAGAATCTCTAGATATACAGTAGAAGCACCAGACCAGATGTGTCAACAATATTCAATACATGGGTGAATGGTAGGCTTATAAATGTGCAAGATATATCCGGGCGAGAAAGATTGTCTAGCATGACGGTGAACTAACTTCAGACCGAGCAAAAAAGTTAACAGCAGCCATGCTGATGGAAGTTAAAATGAAGATGACTAATAGAGAGCAGTTCCTTTTTAGAGGTGCTACAATTAACAAGGCACTTCTTGCCCCAGTTAACAACAGCGTGTAGGTAATTTTTAAGATCAGCTGCCAGTTGGATTTTATTGAACCTATCAGACTTAACAATTATTTACTCCTGTCTTAATGTTATCAGCAGAGATGCTGAGGTGGAAAGATCATCGCTGAAAAACTAGTAGGAAAGTGACTGAAGACGGGATGTCAGGTCAGGAATTATAGCACTGCCTAACAACATTTTGGTCAAAGAAAAAAAGTTGACCGGTGTTATTTCATTTTAGAGGTGTTAAAATTAACAAGCCACTTCACAATTCATAACAGATTGTCGGTAATTTGAGATCAGCTGCCAATTTGATTTTATAAAATCTATCAGACTTACTATTAAGACAAGTAAATAGTTGTCATCCACATAGATACTGAGTTGAGAAGTGACAACATAGGGAAAGATCATTGATGAAAATAAGGAACAGAGTGGCTCCAAAAATAAAGTTCTGGAGGATGTCCGCATGAATGCAAAATGATCTAGAAGAGTGGTCATTCCAAACCACTTTCATTATGCAGTTTGATAAGAAAGATTGACTCAAATCCAAGAAATGGCCAGAAACACTAGCTCTTCAACTTCTGAAGAAGACTAGCCCTGTCAAATGACTTCATCACCCAGCACTCAATATATTCTTGATCCCAATGCAGTATCACAGTAGAAGTTGGATAGTACTAATTAAAAAACTTTAAATTTGGAACAAGATTCAACCTAGTTTAGGGTCAGCTGGCTTATCTCAATTATCATTTTTCCAGTGAAACAAGGAGTACCCACCCTTAACTAAAACCCTGTTAAAATTCAAACCCAGACCATTTCAAGTATTTAATTTTATTATAATTAAGTGCTTTTGTTTTTTCAAAAGCCCACTAGAAAAACCAAACCCAAGGATAACTTCCATTTTCTCATTTCAACTGACACCAGGTATAGATTGACTTGTAAAATCCATACCAGTAACCGTTATATTCCTCCCTTAGCCACTTGCAATTTATGAAGTAAGCTAAATTATGACCCCAGGAATTCTCATTCCAACTTGCACCCAGTATAAATGTATTTACCTGTTAAGTCTACACCAGTAACTTACATCAACGCCCCTTCATATATTACTAATCTAGTAAACTGTTTTCTTTGGCTTAAATTATTTGGCAAATCTAAAAATCAATTTATAATTATTTGCAGACTGAAATTATTTTGGCTTCATTAATGAAATAGTTTTATAAGATTTGGGACCACCTTATTTCATCAGAATAAAGTCCTGTAATTTTTAAATTTAAATGTTTCTGGCTATTTGGAAGGTATATGAAAATAAAATTGAAAGATGAGGTTTAATCTTTTTGATGAGTATTACTTTCGTCTTTAAGTTACATTTTAGCTTCATGTTCACCGAGTAAGGATTGTGGACTGAATAGGCCACTGGCAAGTTTCAAAATTGCAACCATTATTTGCATGTGCCTGTCTTACCATAACAGGCAATGAAAGTTACCAGCTTCTGTTATAGTCCTTTTTCCTGGATATCTGATAATTCTGGCATTTCATATACATAAGTAATAGTAGTTATAGGATTTGAATTTATTAGATAAAATAATTTACTATTTTCCTTTTAATCTTTTGTTTTTTATTGTAACTCACATAAAAAATTGCTCATGTCTATTAATGTGTGTGTGTATATATATATATATATATATATATATGAGAGAGAGAGCGAAAATTTAAAAACAAAATTTCTAGATTCAATTGATAAAAATTGCAGTAAATATTCTTAAAAGATTTTTGACATTATTTGGTAAGCTTGTAAAGAAAAAAAGCTTTTTTTTTTTTTTTTTTTTTTTTAAAACTAATGAAAGCCCCCCCCCCCTCACCAATATTAAATTGAGTATTTGCAAAGGTGCATTTCTCCCTTTCCTAAATTTTTTATGGTTGTCTTACAAAAAGGAAAAAAAATAAGGCCAAAATAACACTGAGGATTTTATTGTTCATTTTTAAAAAAAAAAATTCCTGGAATTCAAACTGATGTGCATCAGAAGCAATATACAACAGGCCACAAGATGCACGTGTCATGTGGCAATAAACATTAACTCTGAATTCTGATTTAAAAAAAAAAAACAAAAAAAACAACACAACAGTAATGTAATACTGAAGTGTGATTACATAGATGAGTAGATGTGTGAAATGAACACACTCCTTGCCCCAAAAGTCATCAGTTCGGGCATTTGTTAATTGTGAGACTAGCCATTTCCAAACAGGAAACAATCGACATTCATTGGCCAAACAGCATTAATGTAGAATCTATAAAAATCTTAGTCTTTCAGGAAAATAAACTTCCTAATTTCTCTAATATTTATTGGAATTTTCAACCAAACTTTTTTTCTTAGCTTGATGATGTCCTTATATATTCTTTTCTTATGTTAGCTATTTTTGTTGTTGGCAGAAGTTATTAATTACCTAAAGTTTTAAGTGAAAAAAAAAAAAAAAAAAAAAATCATTAGTTTTAGACTGTGTGTAGTGGGGGAGGTGAAATTGAGGTTGCCTATCTTTGTAACTTTTACTATGATATAATTGCTTTATTTTTATCATTAGTTATTGTTAATTTATCTTATTGTATTTAATTTATAAGCTAAACTTTATCATGTGCATATATAATTAATTTTGGTACTATCCAGTTTCAGGCATCTGAATCTCCTGGAATGAAGAAGGTATCTACTTAGCTTTATAGTAAGCATTTCCATACCAAGAGTTGTTCAGGCAAAATTAGTTTTACTTTTGTTGTTACCATAAAAGTTTGGTCAATCTATTCTTCAGTTATACAATGTATATGGAATCAGAATTTTATTTTTCTGGTTTGTTTTTCCTGAAAAGAAACCTCTCATTCTCTACACACACACACACACACACACACACACACACAACCGATTTGGGGGGGGGGGATAGATTGATCAAAACTTTAAAAAAAAAAAAAAAAGGTTCTATTGCTTGGACAATTTTTGGCATGGTCATAGCTTTTCAAAATGACAGTGTATAGATAATTAATAACTGATAGTGGAACGCAATTTCTATTTCATGGGACAATCTCATTTCAGCAATATTAGAATCTTTGATATTGTGGATTTTTTTTTTTTTTTTTTTTTTTTTTTTTTTTTTTAGAAGAAATTAAATTCAACTTTATCATTTGCCACACTTGAGATTAATATTGAAAGAATCCTTTGCTGAAATGAGGAGGTGGGGCAGTTGCAATAATTTTGGGGGATAAGCTGAAAATATTTTTAAATTATTAGAGATGAGGAAACGTATCAAAATGGCCACAGCATCTTTATTAGTCTTGGTATGTTTGGCAAAAGAATACAATTGAGGCAAGTCTGGAAACCCACTTCACTCATCAAGAATACATTTAGCAGCAGAATAGGCTGCTTAGGAATCATTTACAGGAGACAAATGATAGACATATGGGAATTGCCCATAAGAATAATTATAATCAGGACTGTTGTATCCCAGAGAAAGAGAATTGGTTATTGTGGTGCCAAAGGTAAAGTCTGGTTTAGGAAGCCAGTGGTGCTTTGCAAAGGTTTCCAAAATTTCTCTACAAGAAAATTTGTCCAGAAAGCAAGTTCTATGGCAGGGTTTATACTTAAGCCAAAAGAAAGCACATTTAAAATAAAATATTAAAAGTTTTTTTAAATCAAATTGATGACTAATGAAAAGAATGAGATAAAGGAGTGCAGATATTAAGAATAAAATTTATATTAAAAAAACAAAACTGATTTTACACAAACGGATAGTTTGAATAATAATAATTTGAAACATTTTTTAAATGTTTCAAAAGTCGAATATAAGTTTGAATATCACTGAATGCTTAAAGCAGATCGTTTTAGAAAGAATTACTGTTTTTGTCTTAAAAATTAATTTTCATTGAGAATCCAAGAAGTTTTCAAAACTTAAAATTACAAGACAGTAAAGTGAACGCAGTTATCTCCCTTAGTTAAAGCAACAATTTTAAAGGTGATTTTTTTTTTTTTTTTTTTTTTTTTTTTTAATCTAAAGCAATTTTGTTTTTCTGTAAGAATAAAGAAATATTTTAATCCGAGGATCTTGTTCAGAAATCACATTTACTTGTCTCTGTCTGCTGACAGAATAAAATAACATAAATCATGGTGCCTAGAAAAATGGTTACATCGAAGTTTGTTTTTAAATTTTCAATTAAAGCCAACATAAAAATTTTAGCTTATTTAGAATGAAATTGAGTTATGGTGTGTGTTATTTTCTATTTTTAGTTCTGAAAATTAAAGAAAATGCAGTTTATAAAACATTACATGAATATGCAGGAATCTAGTTGGCAAGTCAGTCTACTGGAATTGTCAATTACAAAAACGGAAATATGTGAAAAAAAAAAAAATTGCAGATAATTATTTTCTTAAATGAAATGGCTCTAAAATTTTAACATTTTGATATTTATGCATCTTGTCTGTAATGGAAGTGTAAATGTCAAAGAATACTGACTGCTTACAAGCACAGCATCTAGAATCAGTCCAATGTTCTTTGTTTTGAAAATGATGGAAATTCCGCATACATATTAGACTAAAATTAATGATAGCAACTTGTTGGCTAGCTCATTTTCCACCTTTCAGTTCATCAGGCTGCAAACAGGATTGTTGAAATGGCATATGGAATAGTTTCAATAAAATAGCAAACTTTGCATTGCAGGTATCACAACTGTAAGCATGGAGAGTACAAAATGTTGAAAATACACAAAACAGAACAAGAGGTCGGGGTGGTCCATTATTATTTATTTTAATTATTAATCCAGTGCAAGGGATCCAGTAAATATCTTATTAACATTTTAGATAACACCTTTTATCTAGTGTTTAATAATTTGTATGGCTCTGGGAATATTGCTATTACCAGTTTATCTTCCATACAGACAATTTGTATATTTTTATATTTTGTTTATTATTTCCCCATTTAATTGAGGGTCAGATGCTATACTTTTCCATCTTTCTGTTACAATGGACATTACTATATAAAAAAAAATATTGTGTGCATGTAAAAATAAGCTGGATCCTGAAAATGTCCTGAAGCATGATTGATCACAAGCATTCAGGAAATGTTTATGCACAATGGATATAAAAATTACCCTTGTGTGTCATTTTTTTGCTGAAATGTGTCTGTATGTAGATGAGAGAGAGGGAAAAAAAGTGGAGTGACACTGAGTTCCATACCGAGTGGTGACAATCTGTTTCATGCAATCTTCAGGTTATATGGCCTGAAGATTGCATTCAAGCATGAAAGAGACTGTCACCACTCCATGTTGAACCCAGTGTCCACTCTTATATTTACACAATGCTCTATCCCTGATTTTGAGCACTTTTACCCATAAATATAGCATACATTATAAGTATATTTAGGCAGCAAGAATTCTTTTGAATACCAACATGGTCTGCCTGTCTAATGTTTTAAGTATTTCCAACTTCCAAGTAAGTTGTTTTAAACTACTGTTGAACTTAAAGTTTCATTTTTGATTCAGATCTAGAAAAATTTTTAAAAAATTAGAAAATTCACTGATTGTACATAACAACTTAATTGGAAAAACTTTAAAAAAAAAAAAAAAAAAAAAAAAAATTGGACAGGTACACCTTGTTGGTATTGTTCAAAAGTGTGTGTGTAATATTTCCAATTCCATCATCCATTTTTCACTTTTATTTATATATAATCTCATTGTTTTTAGATTTGCAGTATTTTCATTCTATTGAATAAAAACCATTAAATCAGTTATAAATGTGCTCCAAATTGTGAAAGTTGTTTCTATTTTTAAAACTGAATATGAACAAAGATCAAAATACTCCTTGCTTTCCAATGAAATATCAATTATCTGCTAGTAGGGTTTGGAGATTGCAGCCTTTAAAATGTGAAGGTGTGTGCACACACCTGTGTATATTGTTTTGTACAAAAACTCAAATTCATATTTTGAATGGCTAGAGAAAAGAAAGACACACTTTCTTTAGCTTGGACACCCACAGACATGCATCAATAGCAACCACAATAGGCAGATTTTGTTTTTAACAAATGCAATATGGAAAAAAAAAAAGCAATGCATGGAAAAAATCTTGCAAGTGACTTGTCACAGGTTTCATCCATTTTTTTTTTTTTTCATTTTTTTTTATTTTCACAACTGAAAGACTTAGAAACAGAGATTTGCAAAAATTTGCTTTTTTTTTTTTATAAAAAAAAAAACTTGATACAGTGTTAAGTTGAAGTGCTTGGGTGAATACTACTGTCATTTGCTTCTGTGTGTGTTTTACATCAGAGCTTGTGTTGTGTGCAATCATTAGGATCACTGGTGATGCAAGCACATCAGTAAGGCTGACGTACCCAGAAACAGACTTGTATAAATGCAGCCAAGCCCACACTTCAAGTACAGTTTTAAAATTTATTGGAAAAAAAAAAGAAAAAAAAGTCTGTTTTGAAAGTGAGAAAAGAAAAGAAGAATCATTTGAGAGAGAGAGAAAGAAAAAATATTTCAAGAGAGAAAAGAAAATTTTTTTAGAGAGATTAAAAAAGAGAGAAAGAGAATGAAAAAAAAAATTGAAAGAGAGAAAAAAAAAGAAAAAGAAAGTTTTGAGAGAGAAAAATAATGAAAAAAAATGTTGATTTTTGTGGGAGAGAGCACAAGTTCAAAAAGGGCATTTTTGATTGTACCAAATTAGTTGCTTTGTTAATCATTGATTTAAAAGCAAACTCTGTTGTAGGTGATGTTCTGAGATGTGGTGTGTTATATAAGAGGACCATGTCTTTTTAGACGGCATAACACCCACTGTCTTAGACACAATGGAAGTAAAGCGAAAGAATAAACATGTTCACTGTATATAAATGTTGTGGTGAGCAAAAAAAAGGAAGAAAAAAAAAGGAAAGGAAAAAAAAAAGAAATAGCACCAGACGCTTGTGCTTCCATTCTTCATTGCAGAAGGGGAAGTAACTCAGTTTTTCTTTTTACATTTGTAATCAGCAAAAGAAAAGCAGCCGACAACGTTACCAATACCATAAAGACGGTATTTGAACAAGCAGTAAAATTAAATGTTGGAATTTTTTTATTCAGCAAAATATACTGAGATGTAAAAAAAAAAAAAAAAAAAAAAAAAAAAACTATTTATTTTAAAAACAAATTTGAAATTTTTTTAAAATCAATGATTTTATTAAGAATTTTCATAAATAAGTTCCAATTTTCAAAATAATTTTTTTTATCATTTATCTGTTTTTCTTTTAGTTTAATGGAATCCCTGAAGCACAAGTGTAACAGACATTTTTTATAGGCTCCGAATTTTCATTTCTTGATAATCAATATGCCTGAAGAATTATTTTAAAATTAATTTAAAAGGAAAGATTATACAAATGGAAAAAAAAAAAGAGAAAGAAAAAGGAATCCAGCCTTTCATATAAAGTTTAAAAAAGCCACAAATATCAAATACTATTAGAATAACAAGGACTGGGTTTGGCAGAAAAAGAAAAAAAAACTATCAAAAAAAAAAAACATATATATATATATATATATATAAAAAAAAAATGCATTATTTTAATTATGGATTGTTTTGAATCAGGGGAGAAATTCTTTCACTCTCATTTTCTGTAATATAACAACAATAATCTTCTGATTACCATGCAGAGATTTATTTGAAATGGCATCCTCCTTTTGGATGTGTATAGTCAATGTTTTAGTTGACAATTAAATAAGAGACAAGGAGAAGAAACTTCATAAATTTAACATTTTGCTATTTATTTAACTTTAGAAATTTTTGAAAGTGGAACAATTCAAAGTTATGTTTCAATTTTTAAATTCTATTTTTTTCCATCAACTGTGTAGATGTTTATTTTATGGCATTACTATGGGTGGATGTATAAAGTTTTAAGTTGTTCTGCTTTCATTGTTTGTGTGGCCATCACATGTATGCCTCATAATGTCAGTGTATGTTTAATTCTTGAAATGTTAGCTAAATTTCAAAACGAGTATTTTTTAAATGCCTGATAAATATAGCGAATACTGGAAGTGAATGTGTAATACTAGCTGACATCATCTGCAAATGTCTGGATCTTATATTCTACAAGTCTAGATTTTATGAATATTGGTGATATAAAGAAGTGTCTCTGGTGGCTTTTTATTGGATGTTGATTATTTATTAATATTCCTTCGAGGTATTTTCTCCATAATAGATTTTTTTTTTTTTTTTACTAAGGTAGCATTTTTTAAATCAAGTGTATGTGTGTGTGTGTGTGTGTATGTATGTGTGTATATATATATATATTATATATATATATATATATATATATATATATATATACACACACACACACACACAAATTCCCAAGAGGATTAGAATCCAGGTAGAATGTAATTATAAATTATAACCATGGAATATTAGTGTTTGAGCCTTTTATATTATATTATATATATATATATATATATATATATATATATATATATATAGTAATCCTTCTTTTATAAATGTTTAATGGACAAGGAAAATAAGTTGTTTATTCAGCTTTTCCTTTATGAGGATTAAGAGTATGTAGGAACAGTGTGTAGTGATTATTGACCCAAGCGCTTCTGGCTAATTCATTAGCCATTATCAAGAGGTTCATTGTTGGCATATTTTTGAGTTTCATATAGAAGTAGTAGTAGTTCCATGTATCAATTTTTAAATTCTATATTTGTGACATCCTCTGCAAATATTTTGGATCTTACATTTTGTAAATAAAGAATAAGAAGAGTGTTTTTCGTGGGTTTTTATTGGATGTTTGTTGATTATTAATATTCCTTCAAGGTTTCATTTTGTTTTTAAAATCAAAATTATGATCTGTTTTATTTGTACGTGATACTAAATAATTTAATAGGTTATCCTAACACGTTTCTTCTGTGTTCGTAAATGCGTGGTTGTGGCTATTTTGAAAGGTGAGGACAACAATTTGAATAAATCACTGGGTTTATAATGATAATTCCTCATTTCAGAAATTCAGACAAAAAACATCATGACCGACTTGATATTCATTTTTAATGCAGTGGATGCAATATAAAAACTAATATCATTTTCATTTCCCGTTCTTTTAAATTAAAGCTATATCAGTATTATCTATTTTGACTCGTATTTAAGATCAAAATCAAGATGAAAGTAAATACCAGTCAAAAATTAATAATATGGGTTGACAGTGCTTCAGCAAATAAAAATATAGTACTGCTACTAAAAAAGTCAAATCACTATGAAAGAATCAGTTTTTGATGTTACATGATAAAAAATACCCCCCCCCCCAAAAAAAATCAAAAAAAAATCAAAGTTTCTAATTCCTTGTTTGCAGTTCAAGTTCTACAATTTCCCAATACCTGAAAGTGACACATGAAACGGAAGACAAGTCACTCAAGCGGAAAACAGGATTTGATGCCACATCACTTAAGAATAAAAAAAATTGTAGCAGTCAAAATACAATAAAACTATAACAAGAGAGTTTGAATGAACAACTGTCACTATTAATTCACTTACAAGTAAATGTTTGAGGAATGAATAATTGAGTTATACACAGAATAGTGGGCTTAGAAAAGAACAATAAAAAACAAGAATGAGAATATAAGGATAACAGATTAATTTTAAAAATAGGAATAAAGGAATAATAGAATCATTTGACATAATGAACAATTGACTCAGGTGAACACATCACATGATACCCAACCTATGACCTCTATATCATACTTGTTGATTTGTGAAAGAAAACTTAACGAAATTTAATTTTGGAGTCTTTCGAATTCCCCCACCCCCACCCCCCAAAATTGAGGTCAAGATTTTGCTTGTGTGTGTCCAACAATTCAGTTACAATGAAGCAACATACATTTGAATGAACATGCTTATTCTTTTTTTTGTTGGGTAATCAACAATTTTTTTCTCTCCCTACATTTGTGTTTCTGTTTTTTAAATTAGAAAAAAAAAAAAAAAAATAAAATTCTTTTAAAAAAGAATTTTATTTTTTTTTTTTTTATGTAATTTATTTTTAAAAAAATAAATTACAAAAAAAAAAAAAGTTCAAGTAGGAATTTGTTTTTAACCCTTCTCAGACCAAATTCTTTGTTGAGGGAGATTTTATTTTATTGGGTTGAAGGTTTTGGGAAGGGATATCAGAAGGGGGGGGGGTGATTTAATAAACAGTTTCTGGCTCATATAGTTCAATATCTCGATCATCATCATCCCTCAAAAGGTCATCTTCGTCTTTCAAAAGGGAATCTTCTTCTTGGAGAAGATCGTCATCGTCATCATCGTACAATCTCCTGTTAGTCATCCCGGAACAGTTAATCTTGTTCTTTTCAAAATCATCCAACCGGTTGCATTCAATTTCAGTATCGTCACGTGGATACTCTTCAATGTTGCATTCTTTTAAGGGATCTTCACTCACTGTGTCATCATCGTTCTTAATCCGGTCAGAGGCATCTTCGTCATCACTCAGATCAGCTGTTAGCTCTTCTTCCACAAGGGGAGCACTCTTGGAGCTGGGGGAACTCAGTGAAGAGAAGCCTTTATCGGATTCTGTGGGTGACACTTTATCACTGCTTAATATGACCCCAGAATTGACTGCAGCTTTCGTTTGCAGGGCACGGTCAGCAGCATCTAATAGGCTGAGCTCTTTGAACATTTTCTCAGCATTGCGAAGAGTATTTTTCAATTCTTTGTCCTTAGTCCGTTCACTGGCCAATTCGCCTCTCTACAAGCAAAGGTAAAGAAAAAAAAAAAAAAAAAAAAGATAGTAAGTGGAAAAGAGAAAGTTAAAAACCATATTTCCCATCAAATAATGCACACTTAAAAACTTGCCAATCTATATGTAGAAATACAAATAGTAATATTCAACTGATAATATACTATTGTTTTTTTTATATATATTAAAATTATTTTCCTTTTTAATTAAAATTTAATCCTTTGTAATCATATATGTTTCATTCTGGGGTCATCAGGGGAAGGGACTTGTGTATCAAACAGGTGTACTATGGTGTTAATGTTATATTCAATCGTCTGGTTACCAATAATAGACTAACACATAAATGCCTGTTTGACACTCTAATCTCATGATGACCCCAGAATGAATGATATATATATATATATATATATATATATATACTTTAAAAATTAAGAGGTAAGATAGAAAATGTGACCTTGGTTTCAACCTCACAGTCACATCAGGCTAATTCTATCAACTGACCATCCAACCAACACTTTATTTAAAAAAAAAAAAACCCAAAAATCCCACAAAGAACACTACATTATTATTTTTCAAAAAGAAATAAACAAATGCACAACAGTCAAATGCATAATGTTGAGTGTAATAGAAAGGAGGGGGGAAGGAGAAGGAAGAAGAAGGAAAAGAAGAAGAAGGGTGAAGAGAACAAGAGAAAAGAAGAAAGCAAGTTTATCGTAAACATATAAAGAAAAGACAGAAAAGAAAAGCAAGTGTAACGTAAATTTAAAGAAGGGTGTTTTGTAAATATAGGGAAGGATGGCGGGGGGGGGGGGTTAAGTAAACGTATTGTAAAAATAACAGTGGGGGTTTTAAATTAAATTTTTTTTATCCAGCCTCATATTCACATAGTAAAATTTTTTTGATACGAAGGCAAGAACTTAAGGTTTCAGATCTCTGGTTTAAAAGGCTTTTTGGGGTCAGGAAATGTCATGATTGCTAGTTTCTCATGTTGACAAAAGTAGCAAATGCAGGTATGGTTTTACCTTTTATAAAATTTTCCACCCTGTCGTTTATTTCTTTTAGATTCCACATATGGCTAGCAAGTTCGGTGGAGTATCTAAGATTTGCTAGCTTAAAGGAAGATCTATGATTCTACCATCTATGCTTGAAAGAACCTTCTGTACAACCTATATACGTTTTATTTTTACCATTAAGATCAGTTACTTCTGCTTTACAAGCTCCATTTAATGGGCATCTCAACTTATTTCTGCAGTTGCATAAATAACTAGTGTTATTTTGCTGCACGTTACTTTAGAGATTTCTGGTATTCTGTCTATTTATTGTTTTTATTATAAAATTATTGAACAACCCAGCACTTGACACAAACTCTTGCATATATTCATTTCTGGTGCATTCCTTTAACATCTGAGATAAACTTCTTGGCTTTGTCTGGACAGTATAAAGGCTCACTGGTATCTGTTTTTAAATTTCGTCTTCGAAACAAATGTGAAGTAATTTTTCCATTTCATGGATAGGCCCAGTACAGTAGAACGCAAGGGGGCCGAACCTGTCACAGCTTCACGGATACTTCCTTTATCCTTAAGAATCGTAGATATAGTTGAATGGGATAAGTTCATCTCACTTTGTTTCCTCCTTCATACCTTTTAATAACTGTCCTTTTGGTGTCCAGCTCAATTGCCTTTCTTTCCTTCTTGGCAGGCTTAGGAGTAGACAGACATAATATCCTCTTGGAAGACATCATGGGGTGTTTTGAAAGAAATTTTAGAAGACACAGATATAACTCGACTGTACTGTAATAAATTACTACTGTATGTGAGTGGCTGTGCAGAAACTGTTGTACATATGCAACGCACTCGCCTACTTTCACTTTTCAGATGTATGAGTTTTAACCACACATTGTTGTAAGTTGCATATGTCACTAGTCGATGACTGTGTGTGTGTGCATATATATATATATAGTCTATTATGGGTAACCCATAGATTGAGAAATTTTATATTTTAACATTAAATTATGATTTGTAATTATAATCATATATATTTAATTCTAGGATCCTTATGGGGCTAGAATGTCAAATGGGCATTTAGATGTTAGCCTATTATTGGTAACCCAATGATTGGGTATAAAATGCAGAGTGGTTTTTGGAGAAGTTTTATTTTATTTTATTTTTTCAAAAAGTAAGACTTATATGGGAAATACGGTAATACAAAAACTGTGAGTGAACACCAAATCTAGATTAAATGGGCAAATAAAAACTGTTTTTGATTCTATTAATATTTTAAAATATATTTGTGGAGAATAATCATTGAAAAATAAACAAATCAAATACAGATTATCTAAAAGTGTGAAAGAGTCAAAGCCAAAATCAGGTTAACTTCACCCGCTTATAAATTAACTTTCTTGTGAGCCAATAATTAATTACAGTTGATTTGCAGTTAATAAATGTGATATTTTTGTGTGACATCATATTGCCAAAATATTTTGTTAGCTGATTTTTTCATTGCCTTCATTCTTGTCTTGAAAGAGACCTGAATAAAGCACAATACTCTGAAGATAATTCTTCAACCATTTTAGCAACAAACAAATTTTTTTTTTTTTTTTGCAAGATCTCACCAGGGGAACAAAAACACCTTTTGTCAGCCATTCAAACTGATAAAATGAATCAGATTAGATCAAAGATAGAGTATTGGGTTGGAGTTACCCAATCCTCACTTTCCAGCCATGACAGAGTTTAAAATTATTTATGCAAATCTATTCAGGGATGACTTATTTTCCCCCTTACATCCTCTTTCCCACAGTTGTAATGTCACAAGCCTATCGCTATTTCCATGGCAACTGTTCAGACAAGCTCCATTCTTTAGTGCCATCAGCTCAGTCAAGACCTGCCTTGATATGTCAAAAGGAGTCAATCAACTTCATTCTTTAAATGATGTGTTCCACTTTTTCGAGGAACTACTCTGTAGAACAGATTTTGGCATGGATGCATCCCTGAACACTACAATCTTAATCTCTTTAAGTTTAGGGCCAATCATTATCTATCCTCCATATCCTCAATTTTCACTTTCTACTTCCTCCTCTTATGTTTATATAATGTTACATTCAAGTAACTCTTTACCTTGAGTTGTTCTTGGGTTTTGTATTAGTTGAACTTTAATATAAAAAAAAGCAAAAAAACAATTGAATAAAATTGTTTAATATCAAATAAAAAAATTAACTTGGTAATAAAATTTGAATAAAGCAAAACTATCTTGTTTTTTAATTCTCATATACTGAGTAACAATTCATACCAAAAAAACTATTTATAGTTTAAATTTTAGCACCCCACATTATCCACAGTGGCTTCACAAGTGTAGTTCTTGATTTCAATCAAGATACTTTTCTACTTTTTGCTGTTACCATAGTAGGACATGACAACACAACTGCAAAGTTCAAACACTATCTTGACAGTCAGAGTAGCAAGATAGACTCCAAACTTGCAAGCTGCTGAGGAGATATTTGACTAGAAATTTATGCCTAGAATGACCAACAAGATATCTCTGGGGAGATTTCTTTATCCTGAATTTTATTGCTTTTTGGATATCAATTCAAAACAATTTACAAATAGCAAGGAAAGCGGCAAAAATCAATGACTGTACTGGAGTAGATATTTTACCAATATGATACCATGCAAAAATATTCCAATTACAAATGTTTCAAAGCAATATAATAAATAAAATAATTACATCAATATAATGATTAAAACAATAAAAAGAATTAAAATGCTCTTGTTTAAGTCATCAGAATTGAGTGTGAATTATAATATTAAAGAGTATAATGAAATATTAATAATTATTAGAGAATAACAATAATTTTATAATCAAAGTTTTGTTAGGCTGTCGTTTAGTTTGTTATAAAAAATAAATGATGTTAATGACTTTCCCTTATTCAAACGCACTTACCTCCCCTTTGATGGTGGGATCTGCTCCTGCTTCAAGCAGCAAATACACCAACTCCTGATGGTCCCGGTCTGTGGCCCAATGGAGGGCTGTCCATCCATTCTGAAAATTGGAAAACCAACCAAGGGCTATGAGGACATTTATTATTTATTAATGGTTTATTATTATGTAGATGGAAAATAGACAGAACTTACAAAAACAAAAAAATAACGGTGAAATTGATATTTTAAAAAATGTTATTTCATTCAAGAAACAGATTTCTTTTGGAAACCGTTTATAATTATATTCATAAATTATATTTGGAAAATAAAATGTTTTAAAAAATCAAATAAAATAAAAACAATAGTAGGAAGATTGAAAGGACAAAATAATCAAGCGTAATATAGAATAGAGTTATTCCCCTTTCATCTCGCGCTCTCTAGTCTGGCATCTCCTATAGACTAGAACACTTGGAATCTGCTGTTATCATTCTGTATATCTGTCACTAGAGTTCTTTAATTTGGTTTCAAACTGCGATTTCAACTGTAATTTATGGGTCCATAAACAGACTTGTTAAACCAAATGCAAAGACTCTTAAAAACTGGACAGAATTAAAGATATTAAATTACAAAGAATTAAATATTAATATAACAGATATTTAAAATATTTTTTTTTAATGATTATTAATTTAAATCAATATAAATTCAGTAAAAATAAGGGTTTAAAATTTTCAAGTTACCCCCCCCCCAAAAAAAAACTGATGTCTTTCTTTTTTTTTTTTAAATAAAAGTTGAATGTGTTTACAATTTCTGTTTTGTAGCATTTTGTGTGGTCCAGCAATAGCCAAGTCCAAAGGTGGATATTGTAAAGAGATACAACCTCTGACCCAATTCAATCTCTGAGAATTCCTATTTCGAAATTTTAGTACATTTCTATAGTAAAATTATTTGCAATGTTTTTTAAAGTAGAATCATTAGCAATGCATTTACATAATACATGCGACAGCTTTATTTTATCAATGATATTTGTCATAAAGTCTGATCATCCCTTTTTTCCTCATTTTCAATGCATGACAGACTTTTAGAAAAAAAAAAAAGATTGAATATTTCCATCTTAATTGTTGCCAGAAGGAGTTTGTGCAAAACATGACCAAAACTAAGCAGAAGAGAAATGGAGTAACAATAAAGTCAGTGGGATACAGTAATAAATCTTGCTTCCCAATAATGGGCCTAAATAAAGTTCATGTTATCACTATCACAATATCTCAACACCAGAATTTGCTGTGTCATTATATATCTAATCATTTAAGTGAATGAAAGTTTAACAAATTTTAATTTAAAAAATGTTTAATAAATTCTACTTGTAACCAGTTAAGGCATAATAACTGCAGTGTTTAAGTTGGCAACAATATAGCATAAGTAGAGAATGTAATTTGATTTAAAATCTAAGAGATGGGATTGCTAATCGATTTCAGTGCTTTTAGCTAATTGTTAAGAGAGTTATCTCCCTTACAATGTATTATATACAAAAATCTTTCTGAAAATGTAACTAGAGCAATTAACTTTAAACCAATGAAAATTCAGATGGTTCTTTTTAATGAATATCTGTATTACCTAACCTAAAAACTATTTCAGGTGAGATTTATTAATTATACTAACTGTAAACTGTAATGATGATGATGTTAGCAGAAGTAGATGTAATTTGTATTATTTATAAAAAAAAGAAAAAGAAAAAAAAAGACATATTACAAATAGTATAAATGAGAAAAATTAGAGATGACAAGAAAGTAAAAAAGAAAATATACTGTCTATGATTTTAAATCATTATAAATTTTTAGCCAACTTAAATCATTCTTTGTATTGTTTGTTTTGTTATATTTCAGCCACTTCTCTTTACAGGCTTCTTCATAAGGAAAGAGAGAGAGATCTTTTTCTAGTAAATGGTGGAAAACAGAAAAGAACTGGTGGCATATTTACTGACTAGCTTGATTTATTTCTACTAATTCATGCCTTTCTACTAATTCATGGCATTCCTAGCAACAAGGTGGTTTTCATATTAATCCATAACCCCCACCCCCCACAAGCCTTCCTAGTGTGTAAGTCTGAAAAATGCAAAAAGGAATGAGGAGTTGTTTCTGGTACCAAATAATTGCTTATTTTCTAAGAATCATTTCTGGCACATAGAAATAAACAGAGACTTATCAACCCCCCCAAGTATTTTTTTGTCTTCTTTTTCTGGAAAGGTTCTTTATTGTTTGCATAATATTCCTAGTGACAATAACATATTCACAGGGCATAAGGCTATCTAAACTTGTATACAGTGAGGCAAAGATTGGCCCCTTGTATTTGCCCCCCAAATAATATACTGTGGTACTCGGTAACTCCAAAAAATGTGTTTTTGATGTTATTATTTAAAACAGCACTTCTAGAAAATAGTAAACACAACCTCAATAGCTATGGTTTTCCATTGCCTACTGTCAGTTCTTACTTGCTAATATAACCATGTTATAGACAGACTGCACCCCAAATCCTAGGATATAGAGAATTCATAACTAAGCAAGAGATTAATTCCCCCACCATCACCAAATAGCAAAAAGGTGACTAGGTGGTAAGTGTGTCTGTGGGGTGAAGCAAATTCCTATTTTGTTTTGTGGTAGCAACAAAAGTGACACAAAGAATTAGTTTAAAAATCTAAACAATCCTTAGAATGAAGAAATAAATAAAATGCAAAGACAGGAAAGACAAATGAAAGAAATTGCAAATGAAATAATCATGACATGACTGTGCAGAGGACACTTTAAATAATAAACATAATTACCAGTAAAATTAACCCAAAATATAAATATTACAACTTATTTATATTCAGGTAAAAGTAGATAGAAAATAGTAAACACATGTGCAGAGAGAGGGAGATGAAATAGTGATATTTAAGCGAATTCAGCAAATTGGCACTAAAAGAATACAAAAGTAGATATGATTGGGGTGGAGTAATAAGCCACTCAGAATTGTGCAAACAACTTGGACCTGATTATATCAACAACTGATATAATCAAAATCCAGAGAATAGGACAAAATTATTTGGAAACACTTGAAATTTCTATAAATAGTTTTCATGAACACAAATCCTTCAGGATGTAGGTGATTATGGCAGTCCACAAATTCCTTTTCTTTATTATCTTTGAATTGCCATGACTTATTGGGATAGATAATGGTACCATTTCTTGTCTTCTCCATGGTTTGGAATGCAGTTTTCCTTCTCTTAGACTAATAGTCACTCAAGACGAGGAAGTCTAGTCTAACCTGCTATTTAATCTAGAGTTGGAGAGAGAAAAGGAGGATGTGTGCCTTTCCCAAGGCCTAAGTGCAAAAGAGAATAGCCTGGAATTTGAATTCGTCTTGTTAATTCCACTTTTAACATTGATATCTGTTATTCTACACACACATCCCCACAGATATGGCTGTCAATTATGCTATTTTTTTAATAAAATTATTTTGCTTAAATGTAAGCCTACAAAGGGCTTGTAATTATGAAAGGTAATTGTCAGTGATTGTGCAAAGCAGGTAAATATACCTTTTGATATTAATACAAGACAGAGTTATTGAAAAAAAAATGGACCCTGATGTCTCTTGATATAAGCTGTGAGGCACAAGTGAGATTGAACTGATGTTAACATGCTTGTCTCACAAGCTATTCATAGTCAGCTGGAAATCCACACTGAAGTTGTTTTGTCCAAGAAATAATTATTGGTTCATCAAATGGTTCTTTTTCTTTTCTTGAAGACACAAAAAGAAAAAAGTTTGGAATTTAGATGGTGACTTTAAAAAACAAATAAAGGTTGGAAAATTGAAAGATGGTAAAAATCCTGAGCAGAATCAAACCAAGAGGTGTCTGAATAGTTGAATAGTCAAAAATGTATTATTTAGTATTTTATTGATAATCTAGTTTTATTTGGCAATGTAACACTTTGGAAATTATACTTTATACTTCAGACAGTATAGTGAATGGATTTAGAAATATATTACTTACTGTTCCGACAGCATGAATATCACACTCGGCATCAAGCAGAGCTTTGGCAACATCTGGATGGCCATGGTAGGCGGCAAACATGAGGGGAGTGAAATCAGCCTGAAGATAACAAATAACAAGACTTTAATACCATGAATAAATAGCTAAGTAATTCCTGTTTCAACACCAGAGAATTAAGTCCTCTTAAATATATCTGTTTATATATATAAAAAAAAAAAAAAAAAAACAATTTATTTTTTTGTAATTCTACAAAGATAGCCACAAAGACAAAACTGTTTTTGATTATAACTGATAACTAATTGAGAAAAACTTATGGCATGAAATATAAACTCAAAATTTTCTCTGCTCATCAAAGAAGGGATTCCAAAATAAATTCTGGTGCTTGGTCATTTGAGTAAACTTTGGGAAGTGGATCAGGCCAGTAATTTTTCAGCACCCCCTTTTAAAGATTGTGTGTCCTCAACACTGGTTTTGCTTATGTCTCCATAGTGTCTTGTCACACATCTTGCTTCTTATGGTCATTTTTAACTAACTAAATAAATAAAACAAAAGTAGCACCTCTAAAAATAGCTATGTTGCAGAAGCTGTTTTTATCATGTTTAATAAAAACCTTGGAATGGATGCACGTGTGTCAGATGCAATATCGTAACAAGACGCACATATACATCTTCTGTTATAAATGGTCATGAACAGTGAATTTTTTCAAATAGGCTATACCTTGATATTAGTATTAGGCAAAGAAAAAACTTTAAATCTATAGCTTGTTAACACACAGTAAGTTTACTAAAAGAATTAATAAAAGGTGGCCAAAGAACATAGCTTGAAATAGAAATAAGAAAGATGAGAAATGTTTAACCTTTGTGCCTGCAAAAAATGGTATATCAAAAGGATGGTTATTCCCTTGATACCACTATTACTATATACACTTTTGACTCCCTCAGCAGTATTAATTACAAGATAATTATATGTGAATGAATTACAATGTGATATTTATTACCTTTTATAAAAGATTTATAATTTACCATTTTATAAAGCAATAAATTTGACATTTTTTATTCAAAAATTAATATTTCAATATTTTTAATGAAATTTTGGAGGTTTTGCTCCAACTGAATGGAAAGCAACAAAAAAAAAAAAACCTTGAGGAAGTATATATATTAAAATGGTCACTGACTTCTACATTGGGAGATGACATGCTTTGTTAAATATGAACATGATTATTGTTTCTTTGATCATAAGTAATTAAAGAGGAAAATAAAAATACTTCAGCTGAAAACATACAAAAAGGAAGAATACCGACTCAGAAAAATGGAAAACTCAAAACCAATTTTTTTTCTAGTGAAATAATGCAAAAATCAATTGGATTAAAGTTGTGATGCTTTATTGTAGGGAAAAAGAATTAGTTAACTGTAAAAATACAATTTTTTTTCATAAATATATAATGTGAAAATACCAAAGTTATTAAAATTTCAGCTATTTTTCTAAAAATGGAGTTAGTAATCTTAACCCATTAGTTCCTACTATGGGAACCTGTACTAATTATAAAGACAAAATCCTGTCCTAATTATCAAAAATTAAAATGCAATATTAATTATAGGTTTCTAAAAAATAATTTTCTTAAATTTAAAACAAAATTCTCCTTTAATTTTTATATGCAGTGAAAAATGGCTGGCCACTAGTATCTGAGGATACCCATCTACTAGGCTGACTAGCCAATCGCTGTTGAGCAGTTACAGTTTCTGGGAGAGATTGCATTATTTAGTGTGATCAACAGTCTGAACAATGCCAGCGCACTCAAACCCTTGGTCAAGATGACTTGTGACTTTGTGCTAGCACAACCATTGATGGCTCCCAAATGAGTTATGTCTACCCAATTTCACTCACAAGGCTTGGGTCAACCTGTGGTGTGGTTTTCAGGCATGGTCAGAAAGTAAACACTCTAATCACTCAGCACACACACAGATATATATATATATATATATATATATATATATATATATATATATATATATATACACACACACACACATACATACATACATACACAAATTACTAACCAAAAGTTCAGGTAATTTGAACAGTACATGAAAACTGGACTTTTGCAGAGAAAATCTGAGAAAAAATTACTAGGATCATTATATACATACCAAAAGACTATTTCTAAAGCAGATGAAGTAATATACAGAGTGTGATGGATGAATTGTCATCTAAATTATGAAAAAATGAAAATAACACTGACATCTCATTTTAACAGATATATTTACCAAAATTACACAAAAATATCTTTAAATACTAAATATTAAATTTATTCAATAAAATTGACACTGGCTTCAACCACTGCCTTCAGATGACTTTGGAATCTCCTGCAACTCTTCTGGATGGTCTCCTTGTTTAAGTTTTTTTTTTTTAAGCATTTCACCCCAAGCAATGGCAGGTGTGCCACTGGTTTGCAGGTGGTTACATAGAGTGAAGGTGAGAGAAAAACTGTGTATAGGGGGAATGAGGAAAGGGTAAAAGATGAACGGGTTTCAAGACATTAGAAGATGGTGATTGACATTGCATTAAAATTTTTGAAGATTGTAATTATCTGGGAAGCAAGTAAATGGAAGGAAATTCCACAGGTGAGAAGTGCAAAAAAAAAGCTTTTGGAGTAGAATTGGCGGTTACATTTAAAAGTTTGACAAGAACAAGACAAGTGCTTCCCTTATCACTACAATCTTAACCTGTTCAAATTTAGGATCAACTGTTATCTTCCTCTCATATCCACATACACTCTGTAAACCTCTACCTCGAGTGGCTCTTGGGCATGGTACAGGGTGAACATCATTGTAAAAAAATATTCAAAAAAGAAATCACTTGTACAAATGCATGAAAAATACAATAAAAAGCTTAATTGCAGTGCTTTGCTAGTCGTCTTCAATGAAATTATATATATATTACATACACACAGTGTGGACATAGGAATCAACACTACATGATGACTGTCAGTTCCATCCCTCAAGCTACACTATATTTACAAATGCTCTATCTCCAATACTGAGCACTATTCCTCCATAAATAGTCCAAATTTAAAACAATACACACACAAGGAGGTGCTGAAAAGTTCTGACTGACCAAAATACCCTTCCTCTCAAAATCTGATCTTTGGTTATATTTTTGAAGATGGGTCAAGCTGAGAATATTTTTGCACCCCTCACACACACACACACAATATTTAACTAACAAAAATATCTTGAATTATGTCTATGCATATTTTCTGTCTGTCAGGAATTATAACACATTTTTGGATAATCAAAATAATAATTATCTACAATCATGGTTTTCATCATTTCTTTTTTCCTTTAATGAGATTCTGTGTTTGTCAAAAATTTGGTTGTTTAAATAGAATTTAAATCTGGTTCTTTTATTGAATAAATTAAAATCCTTAGAATGGAACGAACAACCAAACATTTTAAAATCAATAGGTGGGTTTTTATTTGTGAGGTTCAAAATTTCTGTAAGAGAAATGTCTGTTTCTGACATGACTTATTTATACCTTTACAATTCTCTAGGTTTAATTAAAAACTATTTTCCTCTAAGAAAAACCTTGGTTAAGAATTTATTTCAATTCTAAATGGATGATGAGACAGATGTAAAATGACTTATAGAATTTTTAATAAAAATTAAACAAAAATTTTATTTATATATATATGTGTGTGTGTGTGTGTGTGTGTGAAATTAGAAAAAAAGAGTTCATATGTCCTTTATATAGTCTATAAAATAGAGTAGATAAGTGGGTCAATAAAACAAAGTCAAATGAAAGGGTACCGATGTAATCAGTACGAAAGACATTTATTAATATTAACCATGTGACAAAAATGAAGCACAGGGATTAAGGAACATTAATCTCCGTGCTTCATTTTTGTCATGTGGTTAATATTAATAAATGTTTTTCGTACTGATTACATTGGTACCCTTTCAATTGATTTATTGACCAACTTATATACACATACACACACACACACACATATATATATATATATAAATATATATATATATATAAAGAGGATTAATTTTTTTTTTTAAATTCATTAATCAAAGATTTTCGTTACTTAAATGTTATTTTTAGTGGATACTCTGTTTATTAAACAGTGTATTTTTTTTTTTTTGTCTACCAGTCTGAATATTCGATAAATCTTATTAGAGAAAATATGTGCTCTCTGGCAGGATTCAAACCTGAGTTCTTCTAGGGGAAACCATCATTAGATCTGACATGCTTTGACCTCTCAGCTACAGAGTGTATTGATGACCAAACAAAGTTGAAAGGTGTCTATAAACAGATTTTTCTCTGACTCTTGAAATAGGATAGAAATCTGAGCAGATATGTCTAACGCAAACAAACCGATTTGTAAAGAAAAGGCACGGAACAACTTTTATCATTTCAAGGCAACACAAAGAGATGATATAATTCAAACTTGAAGCCTAGTTCAGCTGAGACGTTATTCTGTACAGTCTATGATGAACTTGTTGCAAAAATTCACTAAAGCTATTCTTGCAACACCAAACTTTGATTCTTTTTTTTGTTTTTGTAATATTCCATAAACTAGACCAATTCCATCAAGAATTATTTAAAATATCCAAGTACTTGCAAAGAAAAGTACACAGCATTGCTGTGTGTGTGGTATTTTAACTGGACTCAAATACTACCAGTGGCAGCCTCTGCTCAATATCAAATCAATTCTGATTCATATTTTTTTTGGAAATGCTAATTCTCACTAGGCTTAATTATTACTCAATTACCACTGCTAATTTGCAGTTAATAAACTTAAGAGCTATTTCTGTTGGACAGACTCTTTGTGGCAGGAAGATCAGTTTATACTTATTTAAAAATTACTCAGAAGCCAGTGGCTTGATTGAACTTGAAACTGCTTCAATTTTCTTCTGTGCAAATAAAAATTACATTATGTTATGCTATTCTTAGTGTGTTATGATACAAACATACAGAAAATGGATCATTATAATAGTAATACATTCAAACACGTGTATTTATAAGCAGCATAAGAAAGAGAACAATTTGTTTCTTATGAAATCAACAATATTATAAGCAATTGTATTATATATTAAGTCTGGGCCATTTTTACAAATGCAGCAATAAATATTAGTAAGAATTAAGTAAAACGATTGGAAGAAGATTCTGAAGACTAGTCGCAGGAGCTTTAGCTGCAAAACAGCCCAAAATTGGATCTGTCAGTAAAGCTTAAAGTTAGTTCCATGCATTTAATTTACAGTGGAACAATTAAGCTCCATCAAAGTCTAACACTGCTAGGTTATTTATAAAAAAGAAAAGCTGGACTAATGTTTACTGAACACATGGTCCTAGAGGAAGACAACAACTTCAATAAAACAGCTGACTAAATAAAATTAATAAACACTCGCACAGTGCTGATAATTACGATGGTGATTAATGAATTCAAAGAAAATCTAACTGATAATTTACATAAGATAACCTTGCCTATTATTGCACTTGATTCGCCTTCAGTTTTGATGTGTGGGTGGTGGAAAGGACAGTAGCCTGGAAGGAGAAATCGGAGGGCTGATATCAAGTTCCAGTTGGGTTCATTACTTACATGCAAATATCCTTGGAAAAGGTAGGAATCCATTTCTCCCTCCAGCTATGGGTTAAATAGTAAGACGTATCTGGAAAAATCATAATTGTGCAGCCTTAACTTGGCAACCAATCCAAGGGGGATCTTACAGAACACGCCTCAGTGGGGTTACTCAGTCAACAATGAGACGCCATTGAGTGATCTTGTGCTCTGTGTAAGTGTTGCATTCATCATGACAATGCACCTTCTCATTCTTAGCCTCTTGTGCACATATGTCAGCTCCCCACCCCAGATTTGGCTTCCTGCAACTTTTGGCTTTTCCCAAAATTAAAAACGTTGCCATTGAAAAGAAGAGTCTTCAGATTAGATTAAAGAAAATATGATAAAACAGCTGATGGTAATCCCAAAAGAGTGAAGATTACTTTGAACAATGGAATAGACACTGGGATAAGTGTGAGAGATACGAAAGGAGAGCTCCTTGAATTGGACAAAGGTAATATTGTTTGTTTTAATCATTTCATTCCCAAGGAATTAATGCATAGCCACTTATAGCCCCTTGTTATTAGATATTTTAAGTCTATGTGGGGGTGCTTGAATAGTGAAGACTGTAGAATTAAGCCTTGAAAAGGCAGATCAAATACTGGTCATAGAGCAATGGTGTAGAAAGGGGGTGAACTAGAAAAGGTGGGTCAGGTGTTAATGAGTACAAAATTTCCTCTCGTTTATTGCCTGTTAATTAATAATTATGCTCACCACTAAGATATAGCATAACTAATCTATGTTATGTAAATATGACACTGTAATGTTATTTTTCTGTAGATGAGAAGTTGTTTTCACCCCTTTTTTTCCTGTTTCCATTAAAGAACTTTTAAAAGTTCACTGTCAAATATTGAATTCTACTGAATGTTTACATGTGAAGAAGATTGTTCAATATTTTCTTTTATTATCATTAATCATTATCATCTTGATATTGTAAATTTAAACAGTATTTTATCAATCTGTTTTTAGAATCCATGTGTACCACAAATGACTGCTTTCTCGTATAAGACATGAGTTTCAAAACATGAGACAAAACAGAAATTTATTCTGCATTTTTTGGCAAGATTATTCTATGTGACCTTGAACAAGATTATCAGGATGGTTTACAAATTATTTAAGTAAATTCGGTAGGCTATACTTCATTAGTTCCAGGTTTATGACTGTGATATGGTGAGATGTTAGGTTATGACTTTGATTTAGAATAAGGTGCTAATTACTTTGAAAACAAAACAAATAAATCAAAACATTTCAGTGTCACCACCAATCAAGTTCTGATAAACCCTGCTATACCACCAAATTAAACCTACTGATTTTGATAATGTTGAGGGCTTAAGAGTTTTATTGGCATAATAATTGTTCCTATCTTGTTCAGACCCAAATTTAAAAAAAAGCAAAAAAGCAGTATTATCTGTTTGAAAAAGATTGAATAATAATCAAAATGGTTTACAAATTATTTAAGTAGATCATTAATTATGAGTTCAGATTTGTAATGTTGTAATGTTGTAATATGTTTATATTGTAAATTAATTTTAGGTCTGTGTTAAGTGGTAATTAATGTTTTATTTTAATGTCATTAATTAAGTAAGGAGTTACAAAGCAAATATTCAAAATTTTTCCAATTCCAGGTACTGATAAGGAGACTGTAATTCATCTTAGAATGCTTTTAAATCTTGATAATATCTTACCTTTCTTAGCATATTTTACTTATTTTTTTATTTTTTTATTTATGTTTATTTTAAGAAAGCAAATGGCTAAACAAGTGTGTGTGTGTGTGGGGGGGTACAAATGCCTTGTAACTTTGTATAAATCTATAGGAAGATTGATACCTTTATGTAATTAGGTGAAAAAAATGTCATGTCTCTCCAGGACATGAATAATCATGGCTCTCCACATGTTCCTTTTGACTTTATTATCTATGAATTCGCATGACTGCTTGGGAAAGTTAATGGAATGGTTTCACATTGTTGTTGCCACGGTTTTGAATTCACATTAGTCCTTTTCCTAGACTGGCTACCACCCAAGGCTAGAGAACAGTCTACTATATTTAATTTGTAACTGGAAGGGAGAAAAGATAGATTCATAATTTTCCCAAGGGCATTAGTGTGAAAGTGAATATAACAGAGTGGACTGGAATTTGAGCTCGACTTACCAATTCCACTGTCTGTACCAATAATTGTTATACTAACGACATGTCTGTTATTTTTTGGGGTTATAATGATGTTAAAAACATAAAAGAGGCTTTTGAAAAAGATCTTTATTACTTATAAGCAAATAAAATTATTTAAAATAAAGACATGCCTTTGAGTTCTTGGAAGAGTCAAATTATTGGACAGTGGTAATGATAATACAAAAAATAAAAGCCATGCTGAAATAGTCAGCTTATATTTGTTAAAATAAATTCAAAGATCATGGAAAAGTTGTCGAGAGGTGTGGGGGGTGGTGTTAAAATCAAGCTGAAGTAATAAGTTTGGAGTTTCCCTATTCTCTTTGGAGTCAGTATGAATTAAAAAATGAAAAAAAAAAAGAAAAAAAAAGAACGGTAAAAAGAGAAATCAAAGCTTAGCTTACAAAGCACTTCTTCCACTTTGTCTTCCTCTTCCAGGGTGAGTGACACATGCATCTGGATTGGATGCAAAAGAAGAAAACGTGCTTCGCTTACCAATTTGCTTACCTCCCCCTCATCACTACTTTTGATGTTAATATCACTGCCTTTGTCTATGAGGATTTTAGCAATCTGGCCCAGTTTTTGTTCCTTCTGTTCAGGACTTCGACAAGTTTCATGCAAGGCACTGCGCTGGTCCTGTCAATGAAAAAGAATGAATTTAGATAAAGTATCTCAAACTCAAATAATAAACAATATTTAAATGAGGCTCAAATGATATGAAATAATTAAGGTTAGTTCATATTTCACCATTATTTGGTTCTCCTACATGACAGTGAATGCTTGATCATCTCATCACTGATGGAGAAGAAACTTGAGGCAACAGAAATGTAGTCCAACAGAAGGACACCAAAAATAAAAATGAATTGAATACATGAACAACAACAAAGTTTTAGAGAAAATGGAAACAAAAAGGACACTTATACATAGCATCAAAAAGATATAGTTGAAATTTCTAGGGTACATAATGGAGAAAGAAGGTTTGGAAAATTTGACCCTCACAGGACATATTGAAGGCAAGAGGGACAGAGGGGGGAAAAAGACACCATAGATGAAAGCTCATGAGAACAGATCCAGAGCCTTCTAACTCCTTGGCAGAACCACTCCCTCATGGACCATGTCTTCAAGAGTGTAACTGTACTCATTACACTTGACCAACTGTAGGTTGGTGAGGCTATTTAACCCATAGTTAAGTAATATATTATTTAGATATAAAAGAATAGTTAAAAATATAGTTAGAATATGATTTCAGGCATCAGATAATCAGATAAATACTCATAATTCATTTAAGAAACTTTTAAAAGCAAATCACAAATGTTACTAAGGACAACAATGGATAGGAAGTTGTGGAGAGCCATGATCACCCACGTTCTTAAGGAACACAAAACAAAGAAGAAGTAGAACCCATTTAAGGGTCGTTGGGACATCACTTACTCTGCAGTTAAACAACAAGATAATCTGATGGAGCCTGTCCCTCCTCAGATTCATTTTACATTCAGAATCATCCTACTTTTAGACTGGCTGTAGTGCCAAGCTAAAGGGCCTGATTTGTTCTTCTATATGCCATGTCCCTTCAGAACATGAGCGATTACAGATCTCCACAACTTCCTATCCTTTGTAGCTTTTAGTAAGGTCTGGTTTTTCACTATCTCTCCTAATCCCTGTTCTGCTATCCATTTACACAAGCTTAAATAAACAGATTACTTGCTGCTTCCCTCTTCTCCACTTGCCTTCAATATGTCTTATGGGTGTCAAATTCTACAAGCCCTCTTTCCTCATTATAGGTCATAGAAATTTCGACAGTCTCTTATTCCAAGTATAACCCACCTGTAACTAGTGAGATAAAAGATAGGTTCCTGCTCTTACTAAGGGCATTAGTGCAAAGTGAGGAAGAGTTTTGGATGAAATTTGAACATGCCTCAGTGATTTCATTTTCTGGGATAATAACCATTATGTCAATCACATGTCTTATCTTGTACTTCAAGTATCATTAAATTATTTTCCTTAATTTGCAATTTCAAATGTGTTTAACAAATAGATTTGATTTCCTTTTTAATATATTTTTATTTTACTTTTCTTTGCTTACTATGTGGCCTTGTGGGTGATGAATTATTTCCTACCCTACAACCACTTTCCCACAAACAAAATGTGAGCCTTTCGATGCTCTATTGTTACTTCCATGGCATATGTTCTGATAAACTCATTCCTTAGTCCCACCAGCGCTGACCTTTACAACTGGGACCCACCATATCATGTACACAAGAATGAATCATCCCCATTCTCTTCATATTCCTATAGTAAGAAGTAAGTTCTATTTGGACAGCTTTTCCTCAAGAACTGCTGCTTTGTGGACCAGACTCCTGGCAGGATGTTTACCCAATCACTACAAACTTGACCTCTTCAAGTATAGCGTTAACCATTATATTTCATGCATAGAACTCCACTTCTTGGCCTTTTTTAAGCTCATAACAACAACACAGTGTAAAACTCTACTCTTCAGCCTTGTATTGGGTGAACATTAGTATAAAATATATGCCTTGCCTAAATTGTGTGTAAAATTTAGGCCATGCATATATTACAAGTACATTCAACCATCTTTGTTCAATTGCAAGGAAAAGCAGGTAGAAGTTGGGCTCAACAAATATTCCCTTCCCATATCCCCGTCCTGGACAAGACGTTAAACTACATCCATTAGCAAGGCCTTTGATCAGGAGGTTTTGAAGAGCATGGAACCACCTCTTAATTGCTGGTGTTCCCAGGTCCACCCTGACCCAGGGTGGTAGCACCTGTTAGGGTCCCAGCTATGGGCAAATAGTTAACTATTACCAGCAATACTTTTTTTGAAAAATTATTACCAGCAATACAATTTTGAAGGAAAAATATTAACAGAAACAGATTTTTGACAAAACAAAATATTACCAGCAATAAAGAATTTTGTCAGCATTGACTAGCCCATTGGGGTTGGTGTGCCGTGAGACAAAATAAACCAAACCAATCTAAACCAAAGAATACATATTCTGTTCATATGAATCTATCCTAAAAATGTTGTTGGCATTAAATAACCCATTGAGGTTCATATGCCGTAAAACAAAATGAACCAAACCAAACCTTCCCATATCCATTCTATTAAAAAAAAAAAAAAAAAATCATGTTTAAACAAATGATTCTTACTTATATATATATATATATATATATATATATATATATTTCAACATAATCTTTTTCAAATTCAATGCATTTGATTCAGTGGACATTATACAGTGAAAATTTTAGACCATAATTCAACTGATAATTACATGTCAAGCTGCAGATTTATTGACCCACGTTAGTCTCTTGTGTTTATCCAACACTCATTTTAACATTGTGATAATCATAACCTGAACCAAAAATAAAGAATCAATACAGGCCAGAAATGGAAGTTGGTGGGGAGGGGGGTGTTACTGGTTTCTTTCTTCTTTCATCAGAAAATAAACAAAAATAAACAACAAAACAGAACTTGAGGCATAGGAATTTTTTTTCCATCAACATTTTATCACCAATTGTGTTCCCTTTATTGACTTGAATTTTCACCTCACTTGTTGGTATAACCTCAGTGGCAAATAGCCAAGATGTTCCTTTTTCTTTCTTTCTTGATGTTGCCTTTCTGACTGGTGTACTCTACTTTGTACAAAACAAGACAAAATAAAATCTAAGGGTGTAATATTTAAAAGAAAAATAATTTCTTTATTTTTTGTCCTCAAAGTTTACGTCCATGAGGTGTCTATTCTTGCACAAAAGTTCTCAGCAGTACATCAAGATACATTATAAAAACATACTGCAACGACGCAATATTACTACTGCCTCAGCTGAGTTGACTTTCTTTCTACTATCAATATACAAGCATCTTTGCTTGTCTGCCTTATATATGTGTGTGTGTGTGTGTGTGTGTGTGTGTGTGTGTGTGTGCGTGTAACTATTACAGAATTGTAGAAAAATGCTATAGATTTAAGTACTGTCACTGAAAGATCATTTTTTGTACAAAACCAAATCAAACAGAAATTAACTCATTTTTGTATTTGGACCATCTCCAAATATTTCAATTTTTGTATTCATTTATATTAGCCAATCAGTGACATCATATGAGATGTGCGGTTTTCTTTGTATTTGTAGATGATTAAGATTTGTTACCTACGAAATTTTGGAGGAGCACTCCAGAATATGATGAACAATATTTTCTCTCCTTAAAATGGATATTTAAAAATTGGGAAATATTTATTAACCAATAAACTTAAGATTAATAAATCTAATTTTTGTTTTTTTCTGGAGCTGATGCTCTGTTATATAAATGATCAACTTTTGTTTGTTAATTAGTTTTTTCCAGTTAACTAATGACCACACTTAATTTATTACTCACATTTTTCATATTTATTCAAGTATATAATATTACAAAAAATACTTAGTGATATTGACACATAAAAAAATATGCAGACTAAGTTTGTTTATGAGTGTCAACAGTAGAAGCTAGCTTCTTGCTTATTTCATGCAGCTGACTGCTGCAATTTATACGCATATATTGGACAACATACATCCATGTCCCACATATTCTCACACCAAAGATACATTTTGTTACTTCTGTACTAACGCAATTCATTCAGTTGTACTGTAACAAAAGATGCACAAAATATTTTGTGTAAAGTTGTTTAGCAAAGAATCTTTGTAATTAATTTCTTTCAATTTGAAAGAAAAATAATACTCAAATAATAAAAAATTATTTTAATTTGTAGAGCTGTGTTGAAGATTTGCTTATTTCTTTGTTTTATAAATGCATAATCCACTATATATATATATATATATATATATATATATATACACACACACACACTATTAATCAGTTATGTGATATGCGTGATACACGCTTAGGCGATCATGTATTTTTCGATACATGACTGACGAGACAGATTTTTTTTTTTTTCACCACGGTAGGTTGCTATTTCATTCTGCAGTAGACCAGTTGCCATCCAAGGCTATAGAACCTGATCTGTCCTCCTATTACCCATAGCTGGGGGAGAGAAGAAGAGGATTCATTCCTTTCCCAAGGGTATTAGCACGTTAGTGAATATAATGGGTTCGACTGGAATTCGAACTCGGCTCTTCAATTCCTCAACCTGAGCCGCTATCCGTTACTCCACTGTGCCTTATAAAATTCGTCACTTAGCTGAGAGATGTTATATTCAGTACCTTTGGTTAAGTTTCTTATCACTATTTGTGCTGGTGAATCCCTTATATCTATAGTGGATGTGGATGTGCAGGTGGCACAATGGTTAGTGGCATAAAAGATGGAACTGTTAGTCCTTGTTCAAATTCAGTCTGATACAGTTGCATTCACTTTGCATTAATGCCCTTCTGTTGTGTATCTCTAGATTCTAGTGGTCTATTGCCAATTCCTCAGTAAGGATCAAAACCCTGTATCAACAGACAGTTTATTTTCGGGAGCGGGGGGCATGGTAGGCATTGTTGAGAGAGAGTGTGTGTGTGTTACCAGATACCCATCCTCTCCAGTATGCAAAGGAATCTGGGAGGGCTAACATCAGGGCTCTTAACTTCACTACTGTCACAACTGAACTGCTGGATTTTGCAGGGTTTTTGGTTTGATATTAAAACTTAAAGACAATCACTCACTGTCAGGATTCAATGCCCACAGCGTTCAAAACCACACTCACTCAGTTTGGAGCAGACACATGAGGTTACTGGGTGTGGAAGTGTTAGAAACAGAAACATTGTTAAGGAGCAAGAACAAGAGTAATCAGGACAGTAGATAGCAATTGACATTACATTTAAATTTTTGCAGATTAAAGTTGGCTGGAAAGCATGGAGTCGTAAGAGAGTTCCACAAGCAAGAAATGCAAGAAAAGAAACTGTTAGCATAGAATTTATAGTTACATTTCGCCAACATAATTGTAAATTGATGAGACCTTGTTGCTAGTCTAGTACTGTGCTTAAATTCAAAGAGTCTAGTCACCATAGCAAAGAGCTCATCTGAACAATTACCATGAAAGTATTTATAGAAAAGGCACAGGGAGGCAACCTTACGGCGGTGGGAAAGAGACTGAAGCTGAGATGTCAGAACAGGGCCAATAATATTGCTGATGATTCTTGGGATTCTATCAAATAACTCTAGTTAAATAGCAGGAGCAGTGGACCAAATGTGGCAGCAATATTTTAAGCATGGATGAATGGTAGACTTATAGATTTGTAAGATATTAGATATATGTAAAACATTATACTTGCATGCCTAGTGAAAAAAATGTAGCAAGTCATAAATTTGATAGGTCTTCCATTAGATCGTTGGTACTGCAGCAATTCAGTTTGAATGTGGCTAAGAAAACATCACACAGCTGATGACACCAGAGTCAAAAAGCATCATACTTCTGAACCGAAATATGATGAGAACAGAATTTCTTTCTGGAAATATCTTAATAAATATTTTCTATTAAATTATCAAAATGGTTTAATTCTTTTTGATACTATAAAGTGGTTTGTTTCCATTCACAGATTGAAAAGGAAAGCAGAATTCCACCATTGAATACACAGTATTACTATAGTGCTATATTTTTGATTGTGCAATAGTAAGATAGCAGAAAGAAGACAGCAGCAGCAGTATTAGTAGTTGTAGCAAAGTAACTCAAGTATTCAACACAGTTGCAGATGTTATATCAGTCTCATTGCTTGATTCATATTATGTTGACAGACGATTTTTCCCATGCTGATTTGAATGCAAAAAACATTTAAATTCCAAATTTATTATAAGCATGAAGATGACCAGTGCGTCAACATGTTCTCTCTCAATTAGCCTATTCAGTAAGCAAATCCTTATTTAGCCAAATATCTTGATGACTTTCACCAGCAGCAACAGAAAAAAAAGGATAGCACATATAACTTGAAGAGAAAATAATGACATAATCAAGATAAATAAATAAAAAGGTTAGGAAGGAAGCCCCCATCAATACTGGAAAGAGCAATAACAGCTGCTGGGATTGAGAAATCTATTTACCTGAAAAATTATTTTAAGAGTAAGATTTTATAAATTTCAACTGCAAGCAGCACTGGGGGTTTGGTCAAGGAACACAGAAGGTTTACTTATAAGGAAACGGCTAATATTAATATTACTAGACATTGAATACATACAACATTGCATGAATTAAAATTTTTAATCAAGTTTGGTGATTTACCAAGATCTTATAAGACAGGAATTAATTGCTGGAAATTCACCTCAGTCCATGTCCATTATGAAAAATCACCTTAGTATCTAAACACTATACAAGGTCACCTCGGGCCCAAATGCTATGCAAGGTCACCTTGGTCTCTACATGCTATGCCAGGTCATTTCAGTCTATACCTGTTATGTCAGGTCACCTCAGTACCTAGGTCACCTTGGTCCCTAGATGCTACACCAGGTCATCTCGGTCCCTACATGCTACGCCAGGTCACTTCGGTCCCTACATGCTATGCCAGGTCACTTCGGTCCCTACATGCTACGCCAGGTCACCTTGGTACCTACACCCTATGCAAAGTCACCTCAGTTCCTACATGTTACTCCGGGTCTTCTCAGTTCCTACATGCTACGCCAGGTCACCTCGGTCCCTACATGCTACGCCAGGTCACCTCGGCCCCTACATGCTACGCCAGGTCACCTTGGCCCCTACATGCTATGCCAGGTCACCTCGGTCCCTACATGCAACACCAGGTCACCTTGGTATCTATATGCTACACCAGGTCACCTCGGTCCCCACATGCATTCAGGTCACCTCGGTCCCCATATGCTACGTCAGGTCACCTCGGTCCCCATATGCTACGTCAGGTCACCTCGGTCCCCACATGCTATGTCAGGTCACCTTGGTACCTACATGCTACGCCAGGTCGCCTTGGTCTTTACATGCTACGCCAGGTCATCTTGATCCCTAAACAAAGTCAGCTTGGTCTCAAAATGTTACACAAGGTCAGCTTCATCCCAAAACACTATGCAAAGTCACCTTGGTCCCAAAACGCTACGCACGGTCACTAGATGCTACACCAGGTCACTAAGCAAGATCAGCTTGTTCCCAAAATGTCATGCAAAGTCACACGCTACATAAAGTGAACTCAGTCCTTGCATGCTACAAATGATCACCTTATTCCCTACAGGCTACAGAAAGTAACCTCAATTTCTAGATGGTATAGATGTGAGGTGATGTCCAAATCACTTTACAAAATCTGACCAAATATTGCAATGTTTTTTTTATTTTATTTTATTTAGTAGAGCTTCTTGGTTGGGCTGAAAAATTTTGACACCACCTTGTATCAAGCCAATATGATGTAATCTGTATTCATTGATTTTGGTATAATTAACATTTTGACAATTACAAAAAATGGCTTAAAACGGCTTGTTAAATGTATTGTTTCTAAAGTCACTGAAATTAACATATTTGATGGTAAAGCCCTATCTTTTTTCTATTACACTATTATAGATTTAAGCTATGTACTAGTTTGTGGTGTCCGAGTAAATAGTAGACTACCAGATAGCTCAACTTCACCTGCAAGATATTTTTAAGGGAAAACCTTACGTACTATCAGATATGGTCAGTTACTTATTGGATAACTGTTTAGCATATATAGGAGAGAATATTTGATCCCACAAAAATGTGGGCATTCTCCTGATAGCTGAGACGTTAAGGGTTATATATTACTTTGAAAGGTATGTTTATCAGTTGAAGAGAATTTGGAAAAGCTATAAAGGTTAAGATTAGTATCATCAGCAACTGTGTCAATAATTATTACTGACACTCAATTTGAAAGGCAACAAGAATTTTTCCTCTGTAGAATCAGATGTAGCCCCAGTTAAGAATGCAGGGTTTAGCTTAAATTTTCAAATACAGGGTTATTAAAAAAAAATGAATCGATTTCATTACACAATATTTCAATAAGGAAAAGCAATAGAAAACTCCAGCCAAGTCACAAGTATTCTACTCACAATCAGATTTTATTTCCTGTCTTACAAGTGTTCAATGTGGCCACTACCTGCAGCACGGGCAACATCAATGCAATAAGAGAATTCCTCCCAGACGCATATCAGCATATCACGATACTCCGAGTTAATTGCTGCTGTTATTCGGTGTTTAAGGTCATCAAGGTTAGCGGGTAGCGCTGGAACATAAACGTGATCTTTTATGTATCCCTACAAGAAAAAAATCAGACACAGTGAGGTCTGGGGATCTTGCAAGCCAAGCACAAAGAGCAAGGTCTTGGTAAGTGGCTGAACGAGGCGTAGTCTGTAAGGTTTCAAATGTAGATGTCTTCTTAGCACACGCCAGATTGTGAACTGAGAGATCACAAGCTCATGGCTCGCTTAATGTGTGGACTTCTGTGGACTCCCCTCAAACGCAGCATGTATTCTTGCCACTTGTTCCTCCGAAACTCGTGGTTGCTCGGATCTTTTTCCTTTACACAGACACTCACTGTCTTGAAACTGTTTAAACCACCATCAAATATTCTTAAGAGAGGGCAGTTTAATGTCGAATTACCTTTGAAAAAGCATCCTGCACTCTGACAACTGTATTTGTTTTTGCGAATTTGAGAATGCTGAACACCTTTTGCTGAGGACTCGCTATTCTGAGGGTAAACAAACAACTGAACATTGCTGGAGATACGATGTGACTACAGTGTCCTTGTGGCAGCCATTCAAAACTTAGAAAACTCCTCTTTCAAATGGTCACCGACTCATTCCATGATGATGCTTGAGAACTGAAGCAATGTGTTATGAAATTGGTTCATTCTTTTTGAATAACCCTTTACATTAGTTTTCTATTCAGGATGAGGGATTCCAGGTTTAAAAGACTGGCACAAGAAAATGAGGAGGACCTGTTTACATTATAGCTAAGTTATATGTCCGTTTCCCCTAAAAATAAATTAAATAAAATGAATAAAACAGTGATTATTAAAGTGATAGATTCCAACAAAAGTAAGAAAGGATAATAAAAATCGCCTGACCTTGTTGAGCAAAGAAATATCACATCCGTGTTCAATGAGGACATCAACAGCTTCTGGGTGGCACCAATAGGCAGCACAATGCAATGGACTCCATCCATTCTACAAGAGAAAATAAAGAACTATAGCATTAGACTGAAGAAGATTTTAAAAAAAAAAAAAAAAAAAAAGAAAGAAAGAAAGAAAGAAAGCTTGAAATTGATTTTTAAAAAAAAATGAAGTTACCCTTTCCCAAGAAACCCTTTTTTCTTAGCATCAGGTAAGTAATTTTAGCTGAGGCTGATGATGCTGAACAAATTCTCAAGTTTGAACCATATTTCATGCTTAAAATTTGAAATTTTAATTTATAATAAAGATACTTAAAAAAAAAAAAAATCTGAGCGTTGCTTCATGCTTAATTTTGGTACTAATCTGAGACTTTGTCAAGCTTATAAGCTTCATGCTAATAATAATAAAAAAACAAAAGTGTAAAAGGAATGTAAATGACCTCAGCTGGAACTGAACTCACTCCAATAATTGTTTTGTGTGGCCCTAACTGTTGCAACACTGCTCCACAACATTATCTGTTAAAAACAAAAAATCACTCAAATGCGCCTTCAGCAGCCTCTACTTTTTGTCAAGTCACTTCCTAATTCCAGAATTTTTTATCATCAATTCATCTCAGGCAAGATAAAGGGTATTCCAATAACTTGGATCAATTTTAAATGTGAATTAAGTTTAAGCGTC